>LPNX010817630.1:212751-476572 GCA_001517045.1 Pseudotsuga menziesii | reverse complement strand
ATATATAACGGGGCGAGGAGAAAAATGTTGCTTTGCAACAACACTCCCAAAGGCGGACGTGCGAACCTCGGCGATTTTGAAGGCGGGGAGCATATATATATATAACGAGGGGAGGAGCAAAATGTTGCTCTGCGGCAACACCCCTGAAGGCGGACGTGCAAACCTCGGCGATTTTGAAGGCAAGGAGCAGTTTTTAGTCGTTTTACTTTTTTAACCCGGCATATCATGAAATGCAAGCCTATTTG
The DNA here is from genome assembly GCA_001517045.1 of Pseudotsuga menziesii. Lineage (NCBI taxonomy): Eukaryota > Viridiplantae > Streptophyta > Pinopsida > Pinales > Pinaceae > Pseudotsuga > Pseudotsuga menziesii. The sequence goes on along the minus strand of LPNX010817630.1, from coordinate 476,327 downwards.
CACACAAGTGAAGGTTAGAAGATTTGGATAGAGCAAGCATGTACAATGAAGAGTTGGATTACGGGGACGACAACAGAGCACGATCGATCTTCTGCACACACAAGGTTATCATCAGAGGCGATAGTGCATGAGGAGGTACAATTGCATCGTGCTCCATTAACAAAAATCATGTCAAACAATAATGGTAATGACGTCGAAAAGCAGGAGGGAGCATCGTCAGAACTGCCACGACTTAGAAGGGGCATACAGCCAAAGAATGGAGGTTCTGAGTTGATAGTAGGGAAAGAAATCGACCAGGATCAGATCCTTGTATACCTCAATTATGCCTTGGTTGGATGATTTTGTGGCAAGGTGACGTCTAGAGGCTCCTTGGAACAGTGGATTAAAGAGCATTGGTTTCCTGTGTTAGGATACGTACCAGTTTTTCACATTTTTCACAGAGGATGGCAAAAAGTTGAAAGAGAGAAGTTGGCAGTGGGGACCCTCGGGATTAATCCTAAAGCATTGCACTGTGGATTTTAATGCAAAGAGAGCTCCACATAATATTCAATAGATTTGGGTTATATTACCTGGGCTCCTTATGATTTTTTGGTAATCTAAGATATTTGAGGCAATTGGGAATAAACAGGGCAAGTCTATTAGCACAGAGGAAAATTGGGAGGAGAAAGTTGATCATAGGTGTGCCAAAATCTTGGTGGAAATGGATCTAAGAGACAGGTTGTTTGAAGAATTGAAGATAGTCATGCATGAAAGCGTCTAGTGGCAGCGTTTGGACTATTGGAAGATACTGTTTAGGTGCTTCAAATGCAGAAGACTATGACACATGTAATACCCTGGTTTTGACCCCATGGTATTAAATTGCATATGATGTAAATATTGTATTAAATCATGGTGTGGAGCTCAAAGCAAAGGCCCCACCATGGGTTTAGTGTTTTATGTGTCGACGATTAAAATCGATGCTAATGGTTTATGTGCTAGTCAGGCACAATGTGTTTTAAGACATCATGTAAAATGCAGATTAATAAAAAATCCCACAGCTAGTTATGCGCTGCAACGTTAAAGAGATGGGGACATGATTTCACAAGGAATAAGGGGGGGAACATTCAAACCTTGAGCCTATGGGGTAAATCCAAATGTCCAAGGGAAAAACCCACCAAAACTGTCAACCACCCTTTTTCTTGTCTTTCTTCCCAACCATTTATTTCTGCCAGAATGTGGTTGAGGTAGTTATTGCATGGAAGGGGAAGAGTATGGGAAAAATTCGAATTGGGCAGAGCACCCAATTTTGAATGTCATGTTTTGTCTTCATGGGAAAGAAAACACCCAAAAACGTATGCCCATTTCCTCATGCATTCATGTTTTCATCTTCCCTTACGTTTGGGGGAGCTGGGGGGGGATGTTTTGATCATCCATCCTTCATTCATGGGGGGGCACGCGCAGCTGATTGTTCCTCTTTTCAGTCCTCCATCCTTTGTTTTTCCCGGACATGACTTTACTTTTGTTTCATTCCCCCATGGCTGGAGAATTGTTTTGGGCAATGCCCAGCAGATTGAAGAGGGAACCACGATTTCAGAGTGATTGTTGAGCCGTCTTCACCCCACATGAAGCTATTGAACGTTCTATGAGGTCGATTTCGGTCATAGGGCTGTTGTTCCCCGATTGCCTTGTTGTTTTGGCTTCCATGATGTTTTCCTTCAATCCCAGAACTTGTAATTGCTGTGTAGGCATTCTTCATTTGGTCTGAACGAGTTGGGTGTGAATAGAGGTCGTTTTTGCCTTTGGAAGGTCATCCAACGTTTCCTAAACGATTTGGGTCACTTGGGTTGTTTTCCCCATTTGCCATATTCGATTTTGGGTTCCTAGGATGTTTTGTCCATACCCAGAACTTGTCTTTTGCTGTGTCGTGCATCCTTGTGTTGGCTTGGATGAGTAAGCCCAAGAACCTATCTATTATTGGGATGTGATTATTGGTTTGACTGTGGGTGTATAGTCTCGTTGTGTGTATGTGTCCCCTAGTTCCTTGTGGAAATCATACCCAGCTCGGGGTTGGCAGTGACGCTGAGAGATTAAGGAGCACACTGGCCTATGGTTGTATGGAACGTTGCAAAGACATAGCTAGTTGCAGGAAAACTTTTTCTTAAGATAAGTGTTCTTGTCTATGTTAATCTCTGCAATTGTATTTCTTGCATTGTAATCCATTTATGGAATACGATGAACATGTTGGCCATGTTGAATTAATGAATTGTTCCTTTGAATAATTGTAATCGTAGACATCTATGTATGTTTCCTTCAATGCATTGTTAAACTAAGTTGCAGGATTAAATTGTAGGATTGATGTTGGCCTAGATAGCCAAGTCTGTGCAAAGACTTCGATTAGCAAGTTGAATTTTCGAGCAGAAACCTTCTTTCGCAATGGTTTATCCCGCAGGCGGGATGCGGGATGTGGAAGACATCCTTTGGTAGATTTGGACCTCTGCAAATTCCTTTCCGCAATTGCAGGATGTGGAGATGTCTTTTTGTGAATTACGTCTTTCCGCAGTTTTCATTCCGCAACGCACCTTTCCGCAAATTGCGGGATGCGGGATGCGACTTCGCGGATTTCGATTTTTGCTATGGTCATTTCCGCATGCAGGATGCGGCTTCGCAGATTTCGATTTTCGCATTGGTCATTTCCACATGCGGGATGCGGGAATGCAGAATGTGGGATGCGGGATCGCGGTATCGCAATTTCCACAATTCTCGATCCCGCAACTCAAGTCTTCCGCATCGTTTATTTTTGCGAGATGATGCTGAGCCATTGGTTTGATTCAGATCTGGAACCATTTGTGATTGTTGGTTTCCGTTGTGATTTCTCTCCGTCGTCCAATATCCTCTAAGATCTTTCATTGTAGATCGTTGAACTGATCAGTGGAAGACGGGAGGGAGCGTGACAGTGTTGGAAATGTCGAAAAGTGGTTCACGGCCATTCCCTGTGTTTCGATGAACAGTAAAGGTTCTAGATGGAATTTTTAATTTCGCATGATAATGGGGTATGTGTACGTGACAGAGTGGTATCAGAGCCCATGTTGCAGCTTTGGGCCTCAAAGTGGCCATGAGAAATCCACCTCTGTATTCAGAGAAATTCAACAGGTTTTCAGCAGCGATTGCAGGGACCAGAAAGTTGGGAAAATGGCAATAAAGTTATGCGCCAGATTGCGTGAAATCGAAGGGTTACAAAAAACAATCCTTCAATGCCGCAGGGAACCACAAGGGGGCAAGCCCTCCTTTGACCCCCGTCGTCCCCTGAGACAGTCGATTATTGCAGAAAGGAAACTACAACACGAAGGAGTGCTGATTAGCAGAATTGCTAAACTTAGCCAACCCAACGAAAGGCACATTGACTGTTCATGCCTGCAAGAAGCAAATGGTAAGTAATTGTTTGAATTTATGAGATTAACTAACAAATGATGTTGTTAACAATTTTGCAAAGTCATAGTGCAGATTGGAGAGTTGATCTTGGTCCGACCGAGAAGGTCACAGAAGATCAACGCCAAGAAAATTAACAGCATGGATGATGATCGGGATCCTTGTGGACACGGGAAATATGCTATGGGGGAAAAGCCAAGAGACCCACAAGAGGGCATAAAGCCACTCCAATGCTGGGGATGTGGAGGACCCCATTTACGTTGGATTTGTTCACATGGGGAAGGGCATGTAAGGCTAGCTTACAATGTCCAAGGTCATGGAACTGAAGCTGTTGGGAAGTGGGAACAGGAGAGTTCCCCAGATGCTGCAACTACTATAAGAAGCCTGCAGGATTGAAAATAAGAAAATAAAAGGTTGTTCAAGGCTTTGGTAGAGCAAAATTAGGTTACTACAACCATGCTACAGAGTTTGGCAGATCTCCAAAAGCAGATAAACTATGGGAATCCGTTAATAGAGATAGAAGGGAGTAGGAGAAATTCCCACGAGAAGAATGATAATCTTAACCCAAGGAAGAAAGGTTTTAAACCTTCTCCCCTCCTAAAACAGCAAAGGAAACTATCACAAGTTGTGATTGAGCTGGCCAGAGTGATGAGGGAAAAGCTAAAGAAACCACCCAAATGTTGGGGATGTGAAGGACCCCGTCTATGCAGAAATTGTCCTCTTGAGAATAAGAATGAGGGTCAAGTCCCTAGCACCCAAGAAGCTGAACATTAGAGGAAATTTGAGGTCTAAAATGGGCATTATAAGAAAACCCGCCAACAATAAATTTTGTGAGTTGGAATTCAAGAACCAATAGAATTTCAATAAAATGAGTCAACCATAATGGTTGGATTGACATATTTGTCATAAAAGAAAACTACTTTTTTTGTTCGTATTTTCAACATATCTCCTTGTTTGTTTATTCAAATTTCAAGCGAGAGAGCTCGTTGGATGCAGAATTTAATTCTGCATCCAAAATTCTGCATCTGAGTACCCACACTGCATACTTTTGACGGACCCGACTACCCTAAAAACAAGAAATATATGAAAAAACGTGATGATGATGTCATCATCACATTTTTTCAAGTATTTCTTGTTTTTGGGGTAGCGGGGTCCATCAAAAGTATGCAGTGTGGATACTCGTTGCATGCGGAATTAAAATCCACATCCAACGAGCTCTCCCACTCAGAATTTGAGTAAAAACACAAGGAGATATGTCGAAAATAGGAACANTTTCATTCTTCCTCCAAAATTAATAATTATTATTTTATTATTTTAACTATTATTTTATTATTTTCCTTAGGAGGCCCATTTTAGACCTCAAATTTCCTCTATTGACTATGGGTTAGGAAGCAGGGATCATTCCTAAAATTTGTGTAGTGTTAGAAGACCACCAAGAAGGCCATAACTCAATTGTGGTGGAAGTTGAGAGTGAGATCATTGAACAGACTATTTCTGTTTTGATTGCTCCTGGATCGACTCACAGCTATATTACCCCTGGATTTGTTGAGATGTGCCCTTTGAAGAAGTCAAAGGACAGAAAATCATGGTTAGTCCAACTAGCCACTGGAACTAAGAAGAAGATCAGTGAGGTGATAATTAAATGTCCATTGGTCATGGACGGGCTAGTCGCTTGTGCAAATCTGAATGTTCTGCCACTTGGATCATATGATGTCCTCATTGGAATGGATTGAATTGAAGCACATAGAGCAAAGATTGATTGTTACCACAAGACTTTTGAGTGCTTGGATGACGAAGGCAACCTAAGGGTTGTAAGAGGCTTTCCAAAAGTGATCTCTAGAAGGAAGTCTTCAGCAATGCAGCTGAAGAAGTTCTATGGGAAAGGTTGTAGAGTGCATGCAGCTCATGTTTTGAAGGCAACAGGGTATGACACTCCTAGGCTGGAGGGATTTCATATGCTATAGGGATTCAAGAATGTTTTTCCTGATGAAATTCTGAGGATTTCTCCAAAGGACATTAATATTAACTTTCAGCTTGTTCCTGGAACAACACCAGTGTCCCAAACACCCTGTAGGATGAGCATACCAGAAATCCTAGAGCTGAAAATGCAGCTGCAAGAGTTGTGGGAAAAGAAACATATCAAGCCAAGTGTATCCCCGTGGGGAGCACCAGTTGGTTTTGAAAAGGGGAAAGATGATACACTCTGGTTGTGTATTGATTATAGACAGTTAAGCAAGGTCATTGTGAATGACAAGTATCCTTTGCCTACGATTGATGACCTCTTTGATCAAATGAGAGGAGCAAAGGTATTTTCCAAGATTGACTTAGGATCTGATTACCATCAAGCAAGTATCAAGGATGAAGATGTTCATAGGACAACTTCCAGAGCAAGGTATGGATCCTATGAGTTGGTAGTGGTACCATTTGGTTTCACAAATGCATCAACTACGCTTATATACCTTAGGAATAACGTTTTCAGCAGATACCTGGGCAAGTATGTTCTTGTTTTCCTTGATGACATTCCTACTTATTCAAGTGATGAGGAAAAACATGTGAAACAATTGGGCTGACCTTGAAATTGCTCAGGAGGCATCAGCTGTATGCAAGGCTGAGCAACTATGACTTCTACAAAGATGGAATTCATTATTTGGGTCACATTATCTCAGATAAAAAAATATCTGTAGACTTTGAAAAGATTGAGGCCATGAGAAGTTGGCCTACTCCAAGAAAATTAACAGATGTAAAATCTTTTATGGGACTTGTAGGATACTACAGGAGGTTCGCTGAAGAATATTTTGCAGGCAAAATTGAGTCTATTTATGGGCTAAGGAAGCCTGCGTATGAACTTGTGGTTCCATGAGGAAATGGCCCTTCGTGAAGACTGCAGGTAGAATGACTTGAGCAGAGCAGTCTGGTGGTACCCATTGAAACCAAGGCAGGAAACTGCCATGGGCTATAAGAAGAATCTCATGATTGAAATCTAAGATTTGAACTGAATAGATTTTGAACTTCGGATTTTAAATTTTGTTGATGATTGTTAAGTAAATATTATTAATTGTTTGGCTTATCTAAAATGGTGTCAAGATAACATGTTGTATGTGAATGTCCAGGTTTTGGGAAGCATGTGTAAGTCAGGGATTAGTACTCCACACTTGCAAAAGTCAAACAATATGAGGATGACCTTATGGTTGCAAAAATCTAATTTTTCTGTGGGAAGCAGAATTGTGAATTCAAAATTTTGGATTTGACTATCAATGTATTAGTCATTTGATAATTTGAAATTTATCCAAGCATGAAATAGGTTTGAAAGTCTATGATTACATTTTATAATGACATCTCATATGAACTGCATGCTTATATATAATGCAGGTGAGATGATGAAAACATGTACTGGTTGTGCATGGCTCCTCGGAAAGATGTACTTGGATACATGGCTTCTCAGAGGGATGTGCTTGGAATAGGTTTGGAAACCTATAATTGCATGCTTGTATGTAACGCAGGTGAGATGATGGTGGTATGCCCCTGGAGTACATAGGTCTAAGGAGGATGCGGTGAGAAAGATGACTCCTCTGGAAGGATGTACGAGAGTACATAGCTTCACCCCCCCTGCTAGCTAGGCACTGGTATGCATCACTGGGGACGCCCATGGTGTAAGACTGTCGGTTAGACTTCTTTCCGTACACATTCACGTCGTAAGGGGACTGTCACGAGAGTGGGGGCTCTGTGAAGAGAATAACCCCTAGGTATATTATGATGTCTGGAAAGTAAGTGCCTGAGCATTGGTAAGCACTTGGAGGAGGTGCTGGGCCCTTAAGCTAGAGTTGTCATTAAGCACCCAAGGAGGTGTTGGGCTCTGAAGCGGGGCTGACCAGATCTCGGTTGAGAGACTCTACGCAGATAAGTATTTGATTACTTGACAAATCCTTGTTGATTTTATGTACATTAGAGAGAATTTCAACTCAAAATGGGCCTCCTAAAATAAATTAATAAAATAAAAGTTAAATAATAAAATAATATTTATTAATTTTGGAGGAAGAAAAGAAAAAAAATATTTTTTTGTTTGTATTTTAGACATATATCCCTGTGTTTTTACTCAAATTTCAATAGGAAGAGCTCGTTGGATGAGTAATTAAATCTTGCATCCAACGAGTACCCACTCAACATACTTGGTGACGTACCCCGCTACCCCAAAAAGAAGAAATACCTGAAAAAAATGTGATGATGACATCATCATCATGTTTTTCAGGTATTTCTTGTTTTTGAGGTAGCGGGGTCGGTCAAAAGTATGGAAAGTGGGTACTCGTTGGATGCAAAATTTAATTCCACATCCAACGAGCTCTCCCGATTGAAATTTGAGTAAAAACACAGGGAGATATGTCAAAAATACAAATAAAAAAAGTAGTTTTTTTATGATACCTATCCCCAAATTTATATTAAAAAAATGTTTAAGATCTATACGATATTTCAAATTTAAAGCAATTTCATTGGCTAACACATGATGACATAGAATTTGAATTAAAGTTAAAAGACCTATTTTGAATTGAAATTTCCTCTAATGATTATACATATGCATATGATGCGGTCTGGATTTTGGCAAATCTTGTTAAAGGTTGCATCTTATAGAAATGAATCTGACAAGTGAGTTGATTCATTTTGTTTTCTGGAAAGGAAGTGCCTGAGCTTGGCGAGCACTCGAGGAAGTGCTAGGATCTTAAGCCGGAGCTTCCATTAAGCACCCAAAGAGGTGTTAGGCTCTGGAGCAAAGCTACTCAATCTCAGTCGAGAGATGCTAGACAGATAATGCCGGAGTATTGGTAAGCATTGGGAGGAAGTGTTGAGCCTTAAGAAGAGCTTCCATTAAGCACCCAGAGAGGTTTTGGGCTCTAGAGCATGGCTACCCAATCTCGATTGAGATATGTTATACAGACAAGTATTCAGTTTACTTATCAAATTTTTGTTGTTATTTATTTTCTGTAAATATATATATATATATATATACACGAGCATATGATGTAGCCATGGTTTTGAAAATCTATTACAGATTTCACCTTATAAGAATGAATCTGACATGTGAATTAAATTGTTGTGGTGTCCAGAAAGGAAACACTGAGCTTGGTGGGAACCTAAAAGGAGTGTTAGACTTTGAAGCAGAGCTGTTAGATCTCGGTTGAAAGACATTTTCAGGTGATTCGAGGCTCGCAGAAATTTGGCTACCCTTTAATGCACACCTAGGTGTGGGGTGGGGCAGGGTTGTGAGTGCCATGGTTGTATTTAGCCCAGTCGGACACCTGTGGAACCAAAAGAAGATACTTATGCAATATAAGTATTTGGTTCACTTGGCAACTTGTTGTTGTTTTTGTGTCGATATAAATGTGCATTTGATTCATCTATGATTTGGGAAAATCTTGTGAATACTAACATGGGAATTGACTCATGCTTCGGGTTTGAGCATAGATATCGCTGGATTCCAAAGACATTGGAGATGTTCCAAGCTGCAGAGAAGGATTCTCCAAGACCAGGAAAAGATTCGGTGGCGTATACTGATGCATGCAGGCAAGCACTTGGAAGAGTTGCAGATCGTATGATTGAGCAAATAAAGGTGCAGAGGAAGAACTGTGGTCTCGAAGAGGATACATGGGAGTTGGAGGACGCCATGCGATTGGCACATCCTTTTTGGTTCAAATTTGCAGAGCACTGAGGGCGGTGCCAGTGTAGCATTTTGTTAAATTTTGTAAAGCATTGAGGACAGTGCTATTGAAGGGGGGGAGGAGGGAATGTAACACCTCGGTTTTGACCCCATGGTATTAAATTGCATATGATGTAAATATCGTATTAAATCATGGTGTGGAGCTCAAGGCAAAGGCCCCACCATGGGTTTAGTGTTTTATGTGTCGGCGATTAAAATCGATGTCGATGGTTTATGTGCTAGCCAGGCACAATGTGCTTTGAGACATCATGTAAAATGCAGATTAATAAAAAATCCCACAGATAGCTATGTGCCACAACGTTAAAGAGATGGGNGCCACAACGTTAAAGAGATGGGGGCATGATTTCACAAGGAATAAGGGGGGGGGGAGCATTCAAACCTTGAGCCTATGGAGTAAATCCAAATGTCCAAGGGAAAAACCCATCAAAACTGTCAACCACCCTTTTTCTTGTCTTTCTTCCCAACCATTTATTTTTACGAGAATGTGGTTGAGGTAGTTATTGCATGGAAGGGGAAGAGTATGGGAAAAATTCGAATTGGGCAGAGAACCCAATTTTGAATGTCATGTTTTGACTTCATGGGAAAGAAAACACCCAAAAAAGTATGCCCATTCCCTCATGCATTCATGTTTTCATCTTCCCTCACGTTTGGGGGAGCTGGGGGGGTGTTTTGATCATCCATCCTTCATTCACGGGGGAGCACTCATGCAGCTGATTGTTCTTCTTCTCAGTCCTCCATCCTCTGTTTTTCCTAGACATGATTTTGCTTTTGTTTCATTCCCCCATGGCTAGAGAATTGTTTTGGGAAATGCCCAGCAGATTGAAGAGAGAACCACGATTTTAGAGTGGTTGCTAAGCCGTCTTCACCCACGTGAAGCTATTGAATGTTTTGTGAAGTCGATTTTGGGAATAGGGTTGTTGTTCCCCGATTGCCTTGTTTTCTTGGCTTCCATGATGTTTTCCTTCAATCCCAGAACTTGTAATTGTTGTGCATGCATTCTTCGTTTGGTCTGAATGAGTTGGGTGTGGACAAAGGTCGTTTTTGCCTTTGGAAGGCCATCCAATGTTTTCGGAATGATTTGGGTCACTTGGGTTGTTTTCCCCATTTGCCATATTCTATTTTGGGTTCCTAGGACGTTTTGTCCATACCCAGAACTTGTCTTTTGTTGTGTAGTGCATCCTTGTGTTGGCTTGGCTGAGTAAGTCCAAGAACCCATCTGTTATTAGGCTCACTGTGTTGGGATGTGATTATTGGTTTGACTGTGGGTGTATAGTCTCGTTGTGTGTGAGTCTGTGTCCCCTAGTTCCTTGTGGAAATCATGCCCAACTCAAGGGTGGAAGTGATGCTGAGAGATTAAGGAGCACACTGGCCTATGGTTGGGTGGAACATTGCAACGACATAGCTAGTTGCGGGAAAGCTTCTTCTTAAGATAAGTGTTCTTGTCTATGTTAATCTCTGCAATTGTATTTCTTGCATTGTAATTGCTTGATGGAATATGATGAACATGTTGGTCGTGTTGAATTGATGAATTGTTTCTTTAAATAATTGTAATCATAGGAATCTATGTATGTTTCCTTCAATGCATTGTTAAACTAAGTTACAGGGTTAGATTGTCGGATTGATGTTGGCATGGATGCCAAGTCTATTCAAAGACTTCGATTAGCAGGTCAAATTTTTGAGCAGAAACCTTCTTCTGCAATGGTTTATCTCGCATGAGGGATGCGGAATGCGGAAGACATCCTTTGGTAGATTTGGACCTTCGCAAATTCCTTTCCACAATTCCCTTTCCGCAATTGCGGGATGTGGGATGCAGAGATGTCTTTTTGTGAACTACGACTTTCCGCAGTTTTTGTTCCGCAGCGCACCTTTACACAACTTGCGGGATGTGGTATGCGGCTTCACAGATGTCGATTTTTGCAATGGTCATTTCTGCATGTGAAATGCAGGCTGCGGGATGCAGGATGCGGAAATTCGGGAATGCAGAATACGGAATGCGGGGTGCGGCTTCGCATATTTCGATTTCCGCAACGGTCATTTCCGCATCCAGGAATGCGGGATGTGGGATTGCGGTATCACAATTTCCACAATTTTTGATCCCACAACTCAAGTCTTTCGCGCCGTCAGTTTTTGCGGGATGATCCTGAGCTGTTGATTTGATTTCGGATACGGAACCATTTGTGATTGTTGGTTTCCATCGTCCGATCTCCTCTGAGATCTTTCATTGCAGATCATCGAACTAATCAGTGGAAGACGAGAGGGAGTGTGACAGTGTTGGAAATGTCGAGAAGTGGTTTGCGGCCATGCCCTGTGTTTTGATGAATAGTAAAGGTTCTCGATGGAATTTTTAATTCCGCATGATAATGGGGTATGGGTACGTGACAACACATGCAGAAGGATTGCATGTTAAACACCTCGAAACCTTTCTACAAGAAGTTTTGGGTCAAGAAAGAAAGGTATATGCCTCTTGAATCGAAATGCGATTAAATAATTCAAGAGCAAGGTGGCGAAGTTAAAGGAGAATTAGAGCAGGGTTAACCGAAACGCATGAGGGTGGAGGCTCAGGAAGGAAATCCATTCAAACAGAAAGTCAACCCAACCATATATCAGAAAATGTGGAAATCTTAGGCGCATTTTGAAGGAAAAAGGTAACATCATAACCCCTCTCTTTTTTCCCTTTCCTCTCAAAAGATAACTGGTGAAAATTTAAACGATTCAAATCCAAAAGAAAACCAAATTGTGAAACATATAAGAAACCTAGGTAAGAGGATGGAATTTCTTGGTGATAAGGAAACCATAATTTTTCATTTTGAACCCTTTTTTGCGATTTTGAAATATTTAAGTCATAATAAACTATAATTTTTATTTACAAATGGGGTTTTTCCAATTTTACTAAAAATATATACATTTTGGAGCTACTTATAATGAAAATATATATAGATTTTCGATTTTTTATAAACATTTAAAAGCTAGTTACAAAGAAAAATATATATATTTCATAAGTCTTTTACTTTTTTTCTCAAATTAATCATTTTTATAGGCAAATTTGAAAAAATAAAATAAAATGAAAAACATTACTGATGATTTTTTTTAAATTTTTAAAATAAAATTGACAAACACAATCTAAAAAAAATTTAAAAAACAAAATAAACAAAATAAAAACTAAAAAAAAAAAATTAAAACAAAAATAAAAAAATTATAACCCATTTGAAATTTTTAAACTTAAATTTTAAATTTTAATAATCAAAATTAAAACAAAAAACAAAAAAAAACACATTAAAAAAAAACATAACAAAACCTAATTAAAATTAAATTAACAAAATTTATAAAAAATAAATAAAATACCTAACCCTCTATCCCATCCGCCACCCCTCCCCCTCCCTTCCACCACCACTCCACTCCCTCCCCCCTCCCATCTGCCACCCTTCCCCTCTCCCCGCCCAACCCCCTCTCGCAGTCGTGATTCTCATAATCGCGCTACCCTCTCCTCCCCCTCTGATCCTCTCCCTCTCCTCCCCTCTACCACTCTCCTCTACCCACTCCCCCCTCCCTCTCATCCCCTCTAGCGCCCGCTTCTCTCCCCTCCGCCCTGCCACCCCGTGTGTTGCTTCCTTTCTGAATGCACAGGGGGTGGCAAGTGGGCAGCCGAAGGGCGGAGGGGAGAGAAGGGGGCGCCAAAGGGGAGGAGAGGGAGGGAGGGGGGAGGGTGTTGAGGAGGGTGGCGGAGGGGAGGAGAGGGAGAGGGGAGGGGTAGAGGAGGTGACAGATGGGAGGAGAGGGAGCAGGAGGGGGTAGAGGGAGCAAATTGTAGGGGGAGGAGAGGGCAACATGATTTTGAGAATCACGATCGCGGGAAGGGGGTCGAGTGGGGAGAGGGGAGGGATGGGGAGGACTGGTGGAGGGAAGGAGGGGTAGAGGGTTAGGTTTTTTTTAATTTGGGTTTTAATTTGTGTTTAATTTTTTTTTAAATTTTGCTAGTTAAAATTTTAAATTTGTTAAATTTTTTTTATTTTTCTTTTAATAATTAAGTTTTTTTTTAGTTTGTTTTTTAATTAGATTTTTTATTTTATTTTTAGTACATATTTGTTAAAAAAATATTTTTGTTTTTTTATAATTTGTATGTTTTTGGAATTTTGGAATTTATGTTTAATTTTGATTTTTTTACATTTTATACATTATTTTATTATGATACAATGACATAATTTTTATACATTTTTTATTATGATATATTGACATAATTTTTTATACATTTTTTATTATGATATATTGACATAATTTTTATACATTTTATTTATATTTATCTTTAATTTTTCTTATTTTTTTTTTAATTTGATATTTTTAATAAATTTTGGATTTTTGAATTTTTTTTTAAAGCTATAGTTTTTTTTAAATTTTAACCTTGAATAAAACTACTAGTTATTTTAGGAGGTCCACTTTTGAATTCATGGGTCGATTTAGGGTTTCAATTACAATGATACCACCCATAGTTCATTTTGGGGTTGTTTTGTGTTTTTGAAGTAAAAATATGAATTTTATTTTTTAATATACAATTTTATTATGAATTATATCGTAAATTATGTTATTTATTTTGAATTATATTAGTAACTGATAGTGTTACTGAGATATTTAATAAATACAATTTTAAATTATGATACAATGACATAATAATGACATTTTTTGAAAAAGTGTGCTACTAGTAGCATTAGTTTTCAATTCAGGGCTTGATTTTAAGGTTATTGTAAATAATATCAAGGACTATTTTCATCCATGTCCACAATTTTGGCCTAAAAAAAAAGTGGTGCTACCGGTAGCACCACTTGTTTATTTGGAGGTGTTTTTTGGTGTTTCTTTCACAAAAATGGAGTTTTATGGCTAGAGTTCTCGTTTTGAGTATAAAGTTCTCATCAAGTTGCATAACATGTTTATGTTCATCATGTCATTCGACCAAGATAGATATACATGGAATACGGTCATGTTTTTCTTTCTTTTTCAAAATTGGTCCTCCAGTAAGATTGGTTTTCAAACCAATTCTGTACAACTACACCTCGTAAGAGGTTTTGAGAGATGGAATTTTTTTTAGCTTGATGATTCCCACTAGAGATTTGGTTTTCAAGCATCACCAAGTCCAATAACACTTGAAACTAGGTTTTCACTATTGGAATACAAATATATAAGCAATTCCTTAAATGAAATGGACAAACAAATTAAGAGGTTGTAAAAGGCAGTGGTGAGACCACCTTCCTCGCGACCTCAACCTCTAAATGATTAACCATGTCTTGGATTAATTCTTCTTTACTTAATGACTTCTTGTATGGGCGAAGTTGATGACCATTAACTATGAATGAAATTATGTCATCATCAATGGTTCATATATTGAGTGCACCATTATCGTAAACAGATTATATTTCATATGGTCCCATCCAACAAACACATAAATTTCCTTTAAAGTACTTATATCGTGAATCAAATAAGAGAGCCCAATCTCCTTCATGGAACTTATTTGTCTTAATGAACTTATCATGCCATTTCGCTTCTTTCTACTAAACTAATGCCATTTGTTGTATGGTAACTTGTCTAAGTTCATCGATCTCATTGAGCTCATCCGGTTGGTGTTGTGATTCTATCAAAATCATATTTACTTGTAGTGCAGTGCACAATGTTTATATTTTGAATTCAATTGGAATGACTACATGTTTACTAGAGAATCCTATAGTGTTGCACCACGTCATTTGATGTTTCCATAATGCTTCTAGAAGCCTCTCATCCCAATCTTTCCAATGAAGTTGCATTGTTTTAGTAAGGATGGTCTCTAGAACTTAATTGGTGACTTCAACTTGACCATTATCTTGTGGATGATATGGAGTAGATGTTCAATGCTTGATCTTGTATTTATAAGTGATCGATTGGATAAGCTTTGAAATGAACCGTGTTCCATTATCTGTGACAATTTCCCTTGGCACACCAAAACATACAAATGTTTCTTCAAATAAGAAATCAACATTTGCTTGTTCTATTTCCCTAGAAAGAGCAATTGGCTTCAACCCACTTAGTTACTAGTCGGTACAAACTAGAATATATTTTTTATGTTATGATGGTACGTTGATAGGACCAATGAATTCAAGGGTCCATTTTTCAAAGCGATAAGTCATAACTTGAGGTTGTAATGGCATCTCGTCTTATTGAAATAATATTTCCATTGTTTGACAGATATTACGCCTTCCAATGTACGTCTTAGCGTCTCGAAATATAGTGGGACAATAATATCCCAAGTGCAACACTTTGTTGGTAGCTCTTTTATCTGTGAAACTCCCTCCACATGGGTCATCATGAAAATCCTTCAAGATATCAAAAATTTCATCCTCACGTACAAAACGTTGGAAGACATGATTCAAACTTGTGCATAAGAGGTTTCCCTTGAACCATGAGTATATGAAACTCTATTTGATCACCCTGTACTTTTCTCTTGGTGATAGATGTGGTGGAAGTTTCCTCGCAACCATATAATTAGCAATATCTACAAACCATGGAGTCTCAATATATAATGTAAATAAATGTTCCTCAGAAAGTATCCCCCAAAGGATTGGCATCCCCTTCATTAGTTAATCGTGAAAGAAAATTTTCTACAACATTCTCCTTTCCTGGCTTATCATAAATAGTAATATCAAAATCTTGGTGTAAGAATAACCATCTAGTCACCTTGTCATTTGTAAATTGTGTATTCATTAGATATTGAATAGTAGCATGATTTGTATGGATGAACATGGAATAACTAGTAATATCATGTTGAAACTTATTGATAACGTGACGAACATCAATGCATTATCTTTTTGTTATCTTCTAGTTAAGTTACGTAGGAGAAATAATCTTGATAATGAAGTAAGTGGCATACAAATTTTGATCTTCCCATTCTCCAAGAACTACACCTATAGTTGTATATGATGCATCCATTGAGATGTGGAAGGGAAGGGGCCAGTTTGGTCCTCTTAATACTTGTGCAACAATGATGACTAGTGGCCTAAAACATCTTTAAATGATTCAAAGACAATTATTACCAAGCACAATCACTTGGAATCCTTTTGAACTCACCAAGAGGCACGCCAAGATCTTTGAATACAAAAAAAATCACCAATCTAAATGTCAGGTTGGATGCACCCAACGATATTTTCCTCTATTAGTCAATTAGATGAATTCCTCTACGGTCAAATAATCTCTTTAACATTAGGCTTCTCCACTGCTCATTTCTAAATTGTAAATCTATCTTGTAGCACTTTAATATTTTGGTTTCTAATGAGAATACTCAAGGATTAAATTTGTAATGACAGGACCAAACAAAGACGCCTTGAAATGTATTAACAATAGGGCCTACAACTAAACATTCAACAATACCTTTAAAATGCCTTATAAATATGTGCACATGATTATTTATTCTCATGGACGAATTCTTCAAACATAATCATAGCTTCTTCCAGTTTAGCATTTATCAGTTATTATTACTCCCACCTAATTCAACTATTATGTAACTGTGGGTTGCTACATCGATCAAAGAATAAGGATATTTATACGCATACGCAGAGAAAAAATAACAGAACATCAAATCAATATCCATTCAACACATCCATTAGTGAATCTTGGAGAGGTACACACACATTAGATGGAGGCACAATCCCTTAAAATTTTTTATTTTATTTTCATCAAAATCATATACAAGAATCTCTAAAACCCTATCCCATGCATCTATTCTTCACATTCCCCTAATAAAAAAGAACTTTGTCTATCAATGAACTACCAAAAACAAATATCCTTTAGTTCTCAGATAACTTCCAAGTAAACAAACTTTTCAAGCTATTCCAGTAACTCCTAATTTAGTTGATTCGGTTCCTAAAACTTAGCAACAACCTAACTGTAATGTCCTCATTTTTTTCATGGCACCATGGGCACATCCTTTAACCCATCTAGTTCCATGGGTTCATGAGGAAATAAAATAACTTAGTTAGGAATAAATTTGACCATGGTTATTTTGAATTAATAAAGTTAGGTCCAATAGAAATATTAAAGTCCATGGTTTAATAAATAATATTAATATTTTATTTATGAGTTGTAAAATGCATATGAGGGCCCATGAGGGTATACAAGGGATTAGTTGGATCTTGCAAGATGTTTCTAAAGACAAAATTTGGAAGAAAAGTAGTGACAAGCATAAAGGTGGAAAGGAAAGCAAGAAAGCGGGAAAAGCAGGAAAGTGGTAATAATAACAAAAAGCAGATAAAATAAGGAAAGTAACAGGAAAGACAAAACCATAGAAAATTAGGAAAGTGAGAGGAAAAGCATAAAGCTATATAAAAGAAGGAAAGAGCAAAAATCAAGATAAAAGCATAATAAAGTTGTCATTCCAAATCTAGCTAAGGATGACGCATTAGATGAGGTCCAATGCATCTTATCAATTAGGAATCTTGTCCAAGAAGCTAATTAACTTATTAAAGAAGGTGGTGCACACCCTACCACATAATTTTCCACTTTGATAATTCAATTTTGAGAGCTCGATAGCTACTCTTGGCTTGGGTGATATGCCCCGTTCCTGCATTGGGATATGTGCCCCTTTGCACCCATTGTACCATATCAGAATTGTAGAGTCTTGTTTATGGGAACTTGAAGAAGGGTTTTTCCAAGTTATTTCTTAGATCTTGTTGCATCCATTAGAATTTTTTACAGGTCTGATTTATTTCCAGTACAATAGGGACGTATTCCATATTGATGAAAAAAAATTACTCATGTAGAAGTAGTGTTTAAGTACCACGAGCATTGAGCCAATGACGAGTAGAAGTTGAAGGTTGTGCCCCAATGAGTTAAAGGAGCTTCCATTGTGCCTCCAATGAGGTTTTTTATGTTGTTCATCTATTATGAGAACTCAACTAGAAGTTAAAATACATTTCTTCTTCTCATTAAATTCATATTTTGTTCCTATTGTGTAAGATTCCCAATAATATGGATTTCCAAGTTGTTTGGCATTAAATAAGTGAATTTGGAACCTCTAAGTTAGCACCATTTTTGGGCTAAATAGTTGGCAAGGGATTTGGCCAGTAAATGGAGGAATAAGGTCTGAAAATTTCCTTATCATATGACCTTGATGAATGCGAATGAGATTCTACAGGTATTTTAAAGGATCATTTCTAAGTTGGAAATACAAAAAAAATGAAAAAATCCAGTTTTCAGCTTTGCTAATGAATAAGAATGAAGAAATCCACTCTAGGATGAATGGTGACAGCAAATGAATGGCATGGATGCACAACAGACAATATCAAAGGCCAAAAATCATTTCCTCCAGAGGAAAGTCGGTAGCAGAAGAGGTAAAATCTTGGTTATAAAAAGTAGTAATCCCAACTTCCATTTTCCGCAGTTCAAGATCTACGGTCGAGAGAGATTACACATAAATAAGCGGTCTAGCAAAGGGCGGAAGAGGAAAAGGTAAATTTTCCGGTTGCAAACATTGGAAAACTCGACTTCTGCTTTTCGCAGTCCAAGATCCAACGGTTCAGAAAGATTTCCGCGAAGATCAATGATGCGAAAAGAGGAGAAGGGTGGAGATCGAAAAGCAGAAATACCAAAATATTTTGTCGTGAAATGTTGAAGTCCTTCTTTTCGTAATCCGCGGGATCTACAATTCAGGGGTATCCCACATAGATCAACGGCGCGGAAAGGAATGAGAAAGTGGAAGGTAGAAACATAAAATTTAGCATCGTGAAGGAAGAGATCTCGACTTCCATTTTCTACAGCTCGCAAACTTGATTTCAGATCAACGACTGAGAATGAATCTTGTGGAGATCAACAATGTAGAAAAGGGGAACATGTGCATGAGGTAAGAAGACTTCCCGATATGCGGAACTTGGTAGGCCTTGCAACTTTCAATGGCCCAGATCACCCTTGATCTCAGATCTATGGTGGAAAATAATTTCGTTACCAGAAATTGCATGAACCAAATAACTTTCCAAATCTGCAAAATTGCTTAAAGGCCTACATGTTTCAATGTCCAAGAATGAGGATGAGGTGGGATCAATGGCGGAGGTGAATTCCACTGATCTAACATGCTCACATAAATTAACTTTTCAAATTCGTGGAATTGCTTAAAGGTCAAAAAGTTTTGACAGAGGGGATATAATCAGGGATGGATCTACAGTGGAGAGTGATTTCACTGATTCAACATGCGAGTACAAATAAACTTTTGAAATCAGTGAAATTTTGTACGTCCTGCAGGTTTGAACGGTGAAGAATTAAAGGGAATTAAAGAAAATTCGTCACAAGACCCTTCGCCTTCGCATGACCTAAGTTTTTGTTCGCTTCCTTCGAACAAACTAGGATTCCATCGGCCCCTTTCGGTTTTCCTTCTCTTTCCTGATCTGAATCTTCTCCCACTCCTTAGGACTCCAACCTCGAGTTCAGGTTTTTTTCTTCCGGGGAACATCTCCATGCACTCCTCCCCATGTTCTTACCTGCTTGTTAGCGACATAGCCCCTTCCTAGACACACAACTCAACTATCCAGTGCAAAAGACCCTTCTCATAAGCAAGTAGTTTTATCCATGTACTTATACTCAATAAGTATCTCCTTCATGGTCCTTGGAAGAAATCTCATTCAGTTTCACTATATGAAGTTATAGTATCTATTGCAAACTCAGTAATATACCCTTGCAATATACTATCAACTCAAAAATCATTAGCTCTTGAGACAGCGTTACTTACACTGGTTACCTCCTGAACCAGTTGGTCGCTCCACTCAGTAATCTTCCTTGTCTAGTAGTTGGTCCGTCTAGATGTCAATCCTACCAACCATTCATGCAGTAGAACAGGGAACTCAACAAAGAAGATCTCATGAATATCAGAGTATATATAATCATCTAACCATCTTTCTGCGTTGAACCATGTTCCTGTACTTTCTTCATGCGCAAACACCAGTGTTTTAGCATCCAGCCAGTCTTCTATCTCCTCCTTCGTTGGGTGCCACACCATCTCCCCAATTTAATCAAGAGGTCCTGGCAACGGAACCATTTTTTGGCCACTTTTCCCCACTTGCGCAACCCAGGTTCTGCGCAGCCTGCCGATCCAACAACTACCCGAGATACCGGCCCGATAGAGAAAGCCCCATCGGCAACACCTGTGAAGTAGGCGCAGTCTCACCCGAGATATCTCATAGATGGGTAACCACCAGAACCATGTTTTTGCGATTTTTGGGGAAGTATAGTCCCTTGGCTCACAACCAAGGAGCTCAATGAAGGCAGCAAGGCGGCTGGACGGAGGAGTCAGTTCTGCGTGAATGAGCACAACTGTATGTCATCGCGCGCGAATTGAATTTCCTTTTCCCCTCGCAGCTGGTGCAACTCCTGCGGCGTAGCTGACTCACATCAATCATCTCTATGACTTAAGTCGGGGTTCATAACAGGAATGATACAGAATGATATATATTTATACAATTTCAATTCAACAAGATATCCTGTTCATCCATATACCAATTGCAAGAAAAAATAGAAACTGAACCACATTTAACATTATACATGAAGCAACTATTAATCAATCACATAAACATTCACCACATCAATCATTCATTTGAATACAAGAAATAACGTGGAAACCCATCTGGAAAAAACCACCAAGGTGCTCTTCATCTGGCATGAGAAAGAATATAGCACCTTGCAGTCTGCAGGATGCAGACTGATCTTGAGATATGTATTTAAGTTCATATTCATAGTTCTCATGCTCTCTGGTTCGCTCTCCTACTCTACTCCTACTCCTAGCGGTCTGCTCCCACTGCATTCAGATCTACGGCTCAACAGCCCCTCTAATGCTACCATACTCTTCCTGAGTCTACTCCTCTTTTGATCGCTATGACATTACAACATAATCAGCATCTCCTTCCATGGATTACCACTGAATAACAAACTACTACTAAAAACTGAACAAGGAACAATCAATATCTCATATCCCAACCCTTTTACCATTGCATCCCCCCTGTTTATACTAATTTACATGGCCACGCAAGGCCAACTGTATATCGTCAGTCCGTTAGCCGTCACCATCAACCGCCCCTTTGGTTACAGTTGTGGTGATCATGATCAACGGTCCACAACGATTTCACTGGTTGAAGATGCTGGGATGAAGGAAATTGTTGCAGACTTCCTGAAGATGTTCTGAATTGTCATTTTCATCCAGCAAGCCTGAGCCTAGATGTCTAATTTTCCATTTTGTGTCCATCACGCGCATCCCAGCATTCTTTCTTGTTTTTTTTATGATCATGGCAAATCTGCTAGATCAACATTTGTTAGGATTTTGATTCTCGTGGTATAACTAAATTTGGCTCTATTCTGAGGTTGGTCTCGGGAGCCTATGATACTATAAATATACCCTCAATAGAGGAAGACTGGGGGTTGGAACCTATGAGGTTCTAGGTTATGTATTTTGAGATCTTCCCTTAATAAAAGATGCCAGAGCCGAATGCTGGCCTGTTGCTGCAAAGATATTTCCTATGTATTTCATAGTTACAGTCTCTAATTTCCTTTTTTATGTGCATGTATTCTTGTTAAACTCGCCATTATGTTTTCTTGCATATCTAGAACGAGTGTGTAATAGTTCAGAATTCATACATGTTTATGCTTTGGCTATTGTTTTAGATATCCACAAACCCTTCCAACCAAAGTTAATGCAGAATTCATATTTTCGGTGCTCTATGTTAATGTGCTATCATTCTTTCTTCTTTATCACCAGACTAGCAACATTTTGATTGTAACCGAGTGCTACCTTTCCTTTGTATAATTTCACCTGCAAACAGTTCTGTGATTCATAAAATATTTGTGACTCCATAGCCTAATGTATGCTTTCCCTATTTCAACCACCAATTAAATCTGAACTTTATTTCATTTTATATCTGGCCCTGTTAAAAATCAGTGAGAGATCCCTCTCTACGAAGGAGGAAGCCAACTTCCTTTCTTAAAGTGGTTCTATTGTTACCTTGGGATTTATCTTCCATGACCTTGGGTACAATTATGAGCGTTAACACTCTATAAGCTTGTAATAGTTGGATTCTATTCATTAGCAACCAGAAGATTCCATAATTGTGGTTATTTTCATATTTAGTGAGTTTTTAATACTGTTTGGATGCCTATTTACTTCATAGTGCACAAATGGCCATGAAATTTAACTAGTTTTCCATTTTTGGATGGTAAATTGCTTTATACTTAACCAAATCACTGTATTTTAGTTAATTTGGTTACTAGAGACTTAAATGGACCCATTATATCCTTTTGATCAGATGCTTGAAACCCCTGGAAGGAATTTGGATTGGCTTGTAAATCCTCCTTGTGAGCAATCTTAAATCTAGTTTTCATTGTTTGTCCTCCCAAGCCACCAAAGAGCCTACCAAAATCTGCACCAATCGCTTATGGTTTCTTGTTATTGTAACCCTGAGTCAGGATACACCCAATGGATGCACCAAGAAGCCCCTAGTAGTCACATAAATCCCAATTTGGGGGTGATGAGTCTAGTAAATGTGCCCACTTTAGAGTGTATGGACTCCTTTCCCATCCTTGTAGACCTGTAATATTAACCTTACCATCTAGTTTGTACATATTATAAAACGTTTTGTTTTTTTAGAAAAGTCCCGAGTCAAGACTAGCCATTTTACCCTACAAGTTTGCAAAATTTTTACTTTAAGTTTTCCAAGTTTTGAGTTAGTGTTCCTATCCCTAGTTTATGAAAAGCAATGAAAAGCATAAAGCATTTAAAAGAAGAAAAGAGTGAAAAGGAGAAAGTATTGAAAAGAATAAAGGTGGCACAAAAAAATAAAGAAAGAAAGAAAAGCATGAAAGTGACAGTAAAAGAAGAAAGAAAACAAAAAGAAGTAAAGTAACAAGAAAATAAGAAAGCCAGAGAAAATCAGGAAAGTGACAGAAAAAAAGAAAAAAGTCGGAGAAAAGAAGGAGAGAGAAAAAATCAAGATAAAAGAAGAATAAATCCATCAATCCAAATCTAGCTAAGGATGGTGCATTAGATGAGATGCAACGCATCTTATCCATTATGAATCTTGTCCAAGAAGGTAATGATCCTATTAAAGAAGGTGGTGTGCACCTTATCACTGATGAATATGATTGTCATTAATGACAATACATTAATGACAAAGATCAAATTAGGACATGGCAGGCATGACTTGGTGATATGAAAAATTGGAGGACAAGCAATTGAAGAAGATGACATGGCATGAATGAGCTGAATGACCCATTCTATGGTCATTTGTGGGTAGAGTGGTTATTTGTGGCTTGATAAGGTCATGGAACCCTTGGTTGAGGGACCTTAAGTGCACGATCTAAAAACCCTTGAAGCACTTGACAACCCTCTTAAAAAGATGAAGTGGCAGCCCATCTAAAACAAACATACACAGTCTATTTAATAGGCATTTGGAAGAACGGGTAAAACAACCTTAAAAAGGGTCTCAATGACAAGTTCGCCCAGCAAAAGTGCAAACTAAACATTAAATATCATGCATGGAAAGTTAGCATGCTAAAGGTTATATAAGTCCTTGAAAGTTGTCCCAGTCAAAGTAACTTAAAAATATAGAATTAAAAATACAAATAAAAAAATAAAAACATACAAGTTGGCTTCATATAAAAAAATTAAAATAGAAAGAAAAATTATTATAAAACAAAAACAAAAATTAAAAAATATATACATATGGCATGTCGGCTCAGCAAAAATTATGATGGAAAAATGTGTATAAATAACCAGTCAACGTCCTCATTTATAAAAAAGACTTAAGCTTGATTCTTGTTCTGAAATTTGGATTACTGTAGCAGCCGCAGTGCAAGATGAAGTAAAAAGAGTTTTAACTCTAATTTTCGGGATAGAAGGAACAGTTCAACCACAGATGAAATGATTTTTTAAAATTTTTATGAATCTCTGATTTTGCAAACAGAGGCAACCATCAATGCAGCAGCAGACAAGTTTTTTTTTTTAAGTCTGATATTTTTTCTAAAGTCTGAATTTTATCTCTTTTAGGAAATCAGATGAGGAGAGTTTATTAAGGCAACTACAATGCGTGTAGAGAGATTTGATGGAGGTTTGAAGAAGTGGTATGTGGAAAGGTTCAGTGGTGAGCAGAAGGAGCAGTAGGAGCAGTGTAGCAGCAATAACATATTTTTATATTTGTTTTATTTGGGTTAAATTGAGGCAGCAAATTGATGATGGACAGAATGAAGACATTCTGGTAAAATGATAAAGACATGACCGTGAAGAACAAAGAATCACTCGTATACTTGGACATAATGATGATATAGGGCAGCATGATAGGCATGGACAAAGAATGAGAAAATGTTGAACTGAATGATGGTCTAGGGAAGAATGCTGAAATAAAGACATATTATTGATGGATAGAATGATGATGATGTTTATGTTGATAATGGGTTATACTGAATAATGTGCTATAGGACAGAACACTCCAGGAACAAAATGTTGAAGATATATTACTCATGATGACCTAGATATGTGATATGATGAATGTTGTTATATGAATTTGTGAACTTGTTGAGGTACTGATGACATGGACATGACAACAGAATAAAGACAGTGCAGCAAGCATAATGTTGACTTGAAGATGGAAAGGTTGATGATATGATGTATGACATACAATTCATGATGACAGCTTGATGAAGGGGAGAGTCATAAGGCAAGGACAAGTTCTGGTATGACAATTTTTACAAGGGTAAATTGTTGTAATATGACAAGGATGTAAAGATTTTTGCATGTAAATACAAGATGGGTCTTGTACAAGTTTTCTTAGTAGGATCTAAGAAAAACTAGGAAGGGTCCTAGATAAGGAGTTGGAACTCTTTGTTTCAGTAGGTGTTGAATTGCCTCACTGTCATGGGCATTTGAAATACAAAAATATAGCAAACATTATATCGTGTGTCTCTTATGCAATGTGTTGGGCACGTCTGCGAACTGGAGAAACTGAATCCCCCACTTGGGCCTCCACCACTTCAATCCTCCATCTCTAGATAGAAAGCTCACAAGCAAAAGGAAAGCTTGGGAAGAACACAAAAGTGCTTCAAGGGACAAAGGGATGCAGACTCAAGCATAAGTTCCGGCAACAATGGACTATAGTTTCTTTGCTCTCAATTCTCTCTTATGCTTTCAATGTACCAAGGGGTTCCTTATATAGCTTTTCAAAGGGGTAATGAAAGGTCGAATCCGAGCGATCTCAAGGCATAGGGAAGGCTAGGCGTCAAGTGACTCGGATCCATGTCAAGGAAAACTCCAAAAGGATTTGGATTTTGTACACATCCCGATGTACGCGGTTTTAGTGGTCAAACCTGCGTATATACGTGCTTATAAGTTTAAAATTCATGTGTATCATTTTTCACATGTTTTTAGGGATGGTCATGGAAACATCAAAGGACAAAAAATGGTCCATGGGGTCTAAGGAGTCCGCAAGGGGACAGGAGAAGGCCATACAAAGTGTGATTCACCTGGAGTGGTGAAATCAGCTATAATAGATGCCCCCTAATGTGTGAGGTCAGAGGGGTCATATGATGGCCAAAATACATTATAATTCCATCCCAGAAGTGGAGTGATGAAGGATCCCAAATGGAAGACCAGCCACCCAATCAGCATAGTACAATAATACAACTCTGCACACAACTGCAAATACATATAGCAGTCCCGGATACATAAGAGTACAATGGCCATGAATAGGCATGATATAATATATCACATAAGTGGTCATCGCCACATACAATATACATAGATCAGAATCTCCATGACGAAGATATACAAAGGACCATGATCTCCATAATGGCTAAAGACATATAACAGATCAAGATCTCCATAGTGGCTGGAAATATCTGACATATACTGGGATCAAGTCACGAGAGCTGAAATCTCATGAACACTGGCACGATCAAGGAGGTAGCATATAAGAGATGCCACTAACATGGGAAGTCTTCTACACAAACCGCTACGAGTACATGTCCTATTATGCGAATAAATGTGTCAAGGTCGAACATAGTAGTCCATCGTCTGATTACCGGTCATTAATGTATACTGTTAACAGACGCGAGATCACCCACCGATGATGAAAATGTGAATCAAGGTACTAGAGTGCAAACTAACAAGTGTGAATAAATGTATTGAGGTCGAACACTCAAGAGGATCCATCGATCAGGGGACATTGATGTATTCCCAAAAACTGTCGATGGAGAGAGAACCTGCCACTAATGACTGCAAGTCTCAAGGCACTCAAAATGAATCTAGATTCCAATCCCAGAATAAATGATCTGAAGTCAATGGGATGAAATCCAATGGAAGGAGGGAATTTAGGCATCCCCCATCATCCAACATGAGGTACTCAGCAAAGCTATATAATGTGGAAGGACTCGATCATAAGGTGCACGAACCAGTAAATGTACCAGGAATGGCTGACATGCAAAGTCAAGATAACTGAGGAATTGCCGACTCAGGCTTCAACTTCCTTCGAACAAGAGCATAACGGCCTATGGTGATTGAATAAAGGCAACACAGACTCGATATACAAACTGGGACATCTCTGCGACATGGGAGGCATTGACAGAGGCTCCATAGGGACTGGAAGCTTAACCAGTCGATGGAGATAAACTCAGATAAATGAGTATAGCTCCTAAATTCAAACTATAACCCAACCAAGGAATGTGATATACAATGCTCTATTCAAAGGCGACACGACTCGACAGCTGCCACAGATAACATCTTTCCTTGTCCGTATTTTTGGTTTTTTTATTTTTTTGAATTTTTCAGTTATTTAAAAAGCTTGAAAAAAGAATAAAATAGCTTTATAGTTACATACTAGGAGGAGATGAGTGTCATAAGGGAAAACAAACTAGTTCCAAGCAGTGGAACATACCTATGCTCAATGCAAGGATACATGTGTAAGATATTGACACTCGGGGGGAAATCCCCTCCTGGTAAAAAGAGAAACAAGCTGCGAAGGATATAAAAAATGGCTCTGCATGGCTAGACATGAGACAAGCTCGGGCTATATGGCTGAAACGCAATGTCAAGGAAGTCGGCATAAAGCTCAATAAGGCAGGCAAAGCTCATAATAATGCATTCACAACTTGACATGAGGGAGTCCTGAGGGGAATAGGCTAGCAAAAGATCAAGAAGAGTATGAGGCTCTTGCGAAATGTCATGGCAGTACTATACAACGGACTCCCACACCCTAAAGAGAAAACGTCAGCATGGGCACCAAATGCAAATAAGGTGTTAAATAGGGTACCCATGTGAGGTGGAGTTCTACCACTCATATCATGCCACTTCTAAAACAACAAGAAGGTTCCGTGACATAACAGAGTGGGTTCGTACCTAAGGTCATGATGAGATGGTCATAAGGTTATGCAAAATGCAGAAGGTGATGAAACCTAACCTATATGCCAATTTAGATATGATACCTGAGGTCGGTACGAATGGGTCAATCCAACGGCTGATACAGCACTAAAAAAGGTCCTCTACATCATGAATTATGTCAAAAATGGTCCAAAATGGTTAGAAAATGTCGAAACTATAGGAAAGGGGGTAAAAATTTTCAAATATTTGAAAATTTTCTATAAATAGTAAACAAAATATTATAAAACATTTGAAACTTTTACCCATTTGAGCTCTGATTTTCAACAGCAAATTCCAGGAGATCTAGCTGGCAGAATCCACTACCATTTCTTCCAGGTATTTACTCATGCTCTTCTCTTTTGATTTGATGCAATTTTTATGAAATTCCATGGTCAATTAAGCTTTCTAGGCCAACCTAAAATGGGCGTTGCGGCCCACATGGAAGTCGAGGTTTTTTCCGCGTATAGAGCTAGATATATGCGGAAAATGCCCTCAAACCCACGTACATACGCAACTGTTTTGAAAACAGTCACGTATGAGGCTGCACATAAGGTTTTTTCAATAATCTAATGGGCAAATTTGCAATTTCTTGTACAGGATGGTCCTAGAGTGGAGAGAGCGTGAACATGGTGAGGTAGAGGAAGCAGTAAGGGCCGATCTAATGGCTCAACAAGCTCTACGTGCATGCGGACTCTACAAGTTTTGGTGTCTTGGTGGTTTGAGGGCCAAACGAAGACTATTACAAATGTTGGTGGATTACTAGGATCCAGACTCAAAGTCCTTCCATATAGATGGGATGTCCCTCACCATAGAGGTGAAGGACATATACTTCATTACTGGGCTTTCTAGACGAGGGGAAGTGGTGAAACTTCGTTCTCATGGTGGGCCAGCAGGTGGCCTGACTATCGACGAATACATTGTGGTGTACTACTATCCAGACATAGAGAAGGTGGGGAGTCAAGTCCCTACCAATGCTATATAGGTGTTGGGCCTAAAGGCCATACTATTGACATTGGGCAGGATAGCAGGCTTGGCATCACTTCACCAGGCCTCGCGGCCTCTGATATTTTATGTAGTGGAGTGCATGAGACCCACGATCTATGACTGGAGCACTACACTATTGAGCAACATGAAACATCAGCTCAGTGAGTGTAAGGCAGGTAGAGTGTGGAACTTTGGGTTCAGCAGTATTTTGAGCACGTTTTTCTTCGAGCGTGTTCTAGGATTGAGCCCCAGAGTGGACGTTCCTCTTCACGGGGTTCAAGATTCGGCCCAACGGCGTTGGGTAGATGCTATGCGGAGACTGGGGGGTGGTAGGGTGGCCAACCCATATCCAGCTGACTTCTTTCTATGGTGGCGATTACATATAGTTGCCATCGATGACTACCCCTATGCAGGGATAGATTTCCAGGGGGACCTGGACATGCCGCTACCACCAGGATCAGCATATGGCGATATAGGTAACGAATCTCGACCTTCTCTTTTTAAATTTTGAGTTATTTAATTTTTTTGTGTTTTCTTGATTATATGGAATCCAAAAAGACATATTTTTGCATGATAATACATAGTGACATATACCATTTGTGTGCAGATGTGGGACCATGGCGGCCAGAGGGCTTCCCTCGTCATAGACTGAGGGGAAGAGGAGATGACATCACGAGTGTGGATGCGGAGCAGACGCTTCAAAGCATTCATACCAATTTGTGAGACTGACACATAGGGTTCCCATGGCGCAAGTCGAGGACTTGCCTGAGGCTATGCAGCGGCAGGTGGTGGGTGTACCACGCGCATGGGTGTGATTATTTTGACGGCTAGCTAGAGCCGTAGTGACCTTCCATGATCACAACCCTCCTCCTCCTCCACAGGATTAGACACTTGGGAGTGTATACATTTTGTACTACCGTGTATTATATGTTGGTGGCTCGAAAGCCCCAATTTTGTATCATGACACTATGTATTATCACATTTTGGATGTATATATAAATTTTTTTATGGTGATCGGTTTATTTATTTACATGTGTAAAAATTGTGCTTGTGATTAATTTATTGTGAATGAAACGAATGCCAATCTAACACGTAGTTAGCATATGAGTCAGCAACTTGATTATTATTTCTTGGAATATGTATATATGTTATATTGTCAAATTGTCGTTCTAACAATCTCACACGTAAGAATCTTCTCAATAACATCGGATCTCTAACATGGTACAAACCATTGAGCTGTGACACTACTAACTCCGAATCAAGACGTACCTCAATAGAGAGAACGCCATGTGAAATGGCATCCTAACGGCACTGTATTCAGCAACATTGTTGGAAGATGGCTGTAGACATACGCCTCCTTAAGACAGTACCTGACCCATAGGAGTATAAATCACCCAAGCATCAGAGGTTGAGTGTTGAGTGTGACGGCTTGCACCATCTGCGAATCCTACGTAGGTGGAATATTCCATTGACATCTGCCAAAAGAAATGGAAACTAATCACAAACCCGATCACGATAAGAAAAATACCTAACTATGTAAAGCTGTACAATAATATACAATAAGTAGCCTTGGCTGAAGATCATGCATAGTATTTCTTGAGATAGAGCCCATTTCTAGGCTCCGCCAAGGTCGTTCCTTCGTAATCCACTAACTCATACACACCCTTCTCTAACACATGCTTGACCATGTAAGGACCACGCCACATAGGATTAAATTTCCCTGCCCCCAAGGGTTCTTTCGGTTGATACCACAAAAGGATAATTCTCCTTCACTAAACCTCCTTGGACAGACAAAATTATCGTACTAGACCTTTACGTGACGTTTATTGACTTCTAGAGCCACCAAGGCATCCCGACGCTGCTCATCAAGTTGCTCAAGGTGAACCAAATCCTCCTCCAACAGGGAAGTGTCCAGTAAGAGTTCTACAACTATCTTCAAAGAAGGAATCTCACATTCAACCGGTAATATCAACTCCACTCCATGTACAAGTTGATATGGAGAAAAACCAATGGCAGTCTTAACAACGGTTCGATATGCCCACAAAGCAGAATATAACATGATGTGCCAATTGTTCTTGCTTTGTGCAATGGTTCGTTGGAGAATGGATTTGAGTGATTTATTCACTGCCTCTACCTGTCCATTCGCTTGAGGGTAGTAAGAAGAGGAATTCTCTTGCTTATACCCTAACTTCGATGCCAACTCTTCCATCATACGGTTCTAAAAGTGTGAGCCATGGTCAGTGACAAGCTCTTTCGGAATCCCGAACCGAGTAATAATTTGGTTGAATACAAAGTGAGCGGTTGTCTCACCATTGAATTTTACTGTAGGCATAGCCTCAGCCCATTTCGTGAAGTAATCAACAGCCACTATAATATGATGGTGCCCCCCAGCCGAAGCTGGGTTGCAATCCATAAAATTGAGCCCCCACTTAGTGAAGGGACTGGCGGTGATAATGGGATGTAACGGGGCAGGTTTCAAGAGCATATTACGTGCAAACACTTGGCAAGGGAGGCACCTCTTGACCGCATCAACACAATCCTTAAAGATCGACGGTCAGAAATAACCCACTCTTAAAATATTTTGAACTGTAGAAAGCCCAGATAAATTACCACCACACGCCCCTCCATGGAAATCATTCAGCACTACCTCAGCCTCTTCATGAGTTAAACAACGTCGTAAAATGGAATCTACCCCATGGCGGTACAAAGTGTTATCCACTATGAGGTAGTTCTTAGAGACGTGACGTAATCGTCGTCATTCATCTCACGAGAGGTGAGTAGGGTTCTTCAATGTTTGTAAATATATTATGATATCCCCATACCATGGGTCTAACATTGAGATTAAGAAGATGTGTTCATCGACAAACGTATCTTCACAAACCAACTCCTTGGCCTCACTCGGGAAATCCGATATAAGCTCTGCAAAAATTAAAGACTTCTTCGATTTTGTCGAAACAAACTCGAGAACAAATTCTTGCAGAATGACAATCCATTTATTATATTTTCCCCCAATCATCCTTCGGGTGAGGACAAATTGAAATGGATTGACATGGGCTACAACCAAGGTTTGGCGAAGGAGAATATAATGTCTCAACCATTGAACCGCATGTACGGTAGCTAAAGCAAGCTTCTTGACATGAGAATAACAAATCTCTGTGTCAATAAGGTTCTGGCTCAAACAATATATGACATGCTATTGGAGCTCCTCATCCTCTTGAACCAAAACCATAACAATCGTCTCTAATGACGCGACCACATATAATAGAAAATCACGGCTATAGTCCGGGGGACTAATCACCGGGGCCAATGCTAGGGCTCGCTTGAGTGCATCGAAGGACTCCTGGGCTTGCTCATCCCAATAAAAGGGGGTGTCCTTCTTCAAGAGACGCATGAATCCTCTAGTCAAATTGGCAAAGTTGACAACAAATATTTGTAAGAAGTTTGACATGCCTTGCAAACACTGAAGATGACGAATATTCTTCGGGGGAGACAACTGAAGTATTGCCTCAACCTTCAAAGGGTCGACTCTTATACCCTCTTTAGAAACAATGAATCCTAACAAACGCCCTGACTTCACACAAAAGATGCACTTATGAGGATTTAATCTAACCGAATAGTGCTGGCATATTTCGAATACCAATCTCAAGTGATAGGGATGACGCATTCTCATGCGAGAATGAGCGGGAAGGTCATCCAAAAATACTTTGATAATTGACTTGAGATCGTGGAAGATCAAGGTCATTGCCCGCTGAAATGTAGCTCCGGTGTTTTTAAGGCCGAAAGGCATTTTCCAATATGCAAACGTTCCCCAAGGACAAATAAATGCAGTCTTATGTTGGTCCTCAGGTTTAATATGTATCTAATTATATCTGGAAAATTCGTCCAAGAAGGAGAACACCTCGCTACCCGCACACATCCAAAATCTGATCAATAAATGGTGTGGGGAAATTGTCCTTAGGACAGGCACGATTCAAATCACGGAAATCAGTACATATGCGGATCGCTCCCTACTTCTTATCCACCGGAACAGGGTTTGAAACCCACTCTGTCAAGGGAACGGGATAGATGAAACCGGCTTTCAACAGCTTCTCTATATCTACCTTAATCACAGGTGATTTCCTAGGATTCACCGCACGTAAACGTTGTCAAACAGGCTTAGCATTGGGGTAATTCTTAATCTCGTGCTTGACAATATGAGGGTCAATACCTGGCATCTCATCGTAAGACCAAGCAAAAATATCACGAAATTCCTTAAATAGCTTGGTGTATTCAAGAATATCAGCATGGGAACATTCCGCCCCACTATAGACATTCTCTATCGTGCTAGGATTGCGAGAGATGTTGATAGGAATCGTTGAAGATATGTTCACCATGTTTCCATCAGCCATAAGACCAGGAGAGCTTAATGGAACCATAGGACTACCAACTCTCTGACTAAGAACTGCCCTAAAATCCTCACGCTCCAAGCGGTCAAGCTCTGGAAGAAAGTATGATCTATGATGGAGTTCCTCCCATGGTGGCTCAACTCCCGACATAGCCTCAATAATCGCTTCATCTGAAGGGAAAACTGTATCAAGGTAGTCATGTGCGTGAGAAGACTGTACTGCCCATGCTAGCAGCACATAAGCGTCCTCCTCCTCCGTCCACAAAGAGGAAGGACTAGGCTCTGCAACACACTTGAGATTAGCTTGATAAGCTATCATAGCTATAGGCAACGACATTTCCGTCATGACAGGCTCACTCAAAGTACTTGGTGTAGGAAGAATCCAAGGATCTTCCATATGAATCGTGTGAAAAGACACTGATCTCGTAGATGTCGAAGCCTCATCGGAACTAGATCCTATCATCAGGATCGATGCAGGACAACTAAAGCTTCCCATGAGGGATGGATACATGCCTACACCCACACTCCCAGTTGTCGGCTGAGAGTGCTCAACGATCGGGATCGAAGCTCCCGAAGATGCGGTAACATACGGATTATTGAATTCCATTTGATCAATCGTTACGATCTTCCTGTTATGTGGAAAGCATACAACGTGGAACAAGGAAGAAGAAACGGCTTGCATACTGTAAATCTAATTCCTACCCAGCAAGAGATTGTAGTCAAGGGGTGCATCAACCACCTCGACCTCTATCGCAACGGTCTTCCCTCCCAAACGGACTTTAAGGGAAGGAAGGATGTTGTGCGGCCTAAAAGATCTCCCATTGAACGCAGTTAACATGGTCGCTGATTTAGACAGATCAAGAGAACCCACACCCTTCCAATAGGATAAAGAAATCACAGAAGCAGCAGCGCGCTCATCAATCACAGTGCGCCTGACGATCATATTAAGACATTCTACATGAATCAAAAGAGACACATAGTAGGGAAAGCGAGGCTGAAGTCCTACAGTTTCAAATTTGATCACGGAGGAAGAATCGTCATCATTCACACCAAGGGCAGAAAGTAACGCCTTCCTTTGCGATGGACAACTCTGAAGCACTTCCAATGCAGACATCACACAAGGAGTGTGGCCCAAATCCTCGACAACTAAATAGTTATGGGCGGCTCGGGCATTTGGATTATTCCCTGAACGCTTAAGGACTCCCTTAGGAATGCGAGGTGCAGTCTTAGGTTTATCCATAGGTTTCTCAATACGCAAAGGGGACCCTAGTGGATCAGGATCTTTGCCTGGGCTGGGTTGTGACGAACCATAATCTTTCGCACGGGTCACAACTTTCGCAGCGCAGACCATGTTAATGCACCCACGACCACTACTCTCCGGCGGATCATGATCATCACCAGACTGGTCAAGGGACTTCGAGTTCATATTTTGATTATGCAGTAAAGGGTTAGTTAGCACAGCTGGGCCCTGTGCCAAGTATCTCGAAGCTTCCTCAATACGAGGGCACAAGTAAGTGAGGTGATCGTCCTTACATAACTTGCAAGGGAACTTAACCTTACGTTTAGCTTGCTTGTCCCCCCCAGCATTTCAGCCGTTCTTATCATTACTATTAGCATTCTCATTATTATTCCCACCCTTACGATTATTTTTACCCTTTTTTCTATTCCATCCGGGCTGCTGGTTACCCTTTTGGTTCAACGATTGCACAAAAAGCACACTCGTCGTTTGGGCAAGTCGAGACGAAGCCGTAGCTTGTCCTAAAGTAGATTGGTTGATTGATAATTGAATAACTTGTTTTGCAACCGAATCCGCAGGTTTCGCACTTGCACAACCCACAATGCCATCGGCATGTGGTCCAGGTTTGACTTTGGGGTCGAAACTGGAACGCAGAGCATTGGGAATAATCTCATATAACAAACCGGACTGAGCATAGATCAAGTCCATTTCATGTTCCCTAAAGATCGCTTGTTCCTCATTCTGCACTCCGGATGTGGAAACATCCTTCACTATATATGGCAATAACGACTTGAGGAACCATTCGAGGAGGAACTCTGGCGGTATAAAGGATTTAATTAACCTCTTCCGTCTACGCCACTCTTGAATATGATCAGAGATATGTGTGGCTTTATCTTGCCAAAATGTTGACAAGAGTTCAGTACCAACGTCATAACGCACTGGTAGTTGGAAGTGATTAAGAAAAGTCATCGCAAGGTCGTCGAACAAAGCGAAAGCTCCCCTAGATAACTCTATATACCATTTCGCGACAGGCCTTGTAAGGGTGCATTGAAATAGTCTCAAACAGATTGAGTCCTGATGTAAGGAATTCAAAGAGCACCATAGGTGAAACGTAGTAACGTGTTCACTCGGATCCTCTCCCAGTTTTCCCTCAAACTTAGGTATGTCCGAAGGAAGCTTGGTAGGGACAGCCGGCCAAGCCGGGTCATGAGCTACAGGATCGTTCGTCAATCTCAACAAGTCAGGAAGATTGAGCGTCACGAGGAAATGGAGCCTAGGATGATGAGGTCGATGGGTCTCTCCCTGATTCATATAGGTCTGAATACCACCATGGCCTTGGCCATAGTGCCCTCCTTCCGTATGACCTGTATAGGGTGGCGTGGAAGCACCATAGTGTGGTGGACCTTGACTAGTAGGAGCTACAAAGCCGTAATTAGGAGAGTAAGTAGGTTGTTGATACCTACCTCCATAAGGTGAAGAACCCTGTCCATACTGCGTCCCATAATAGGGTCCATAAGTCATTGCATGTGATGCCCCATGAGACACTCCGTAGGTAGGAAGATACACTCCGGAAGTAGGAATATACATACCAGAAGTAGAGATATATGCCCCAGAAGTAGTAACATGACCTCTAGAAGTATGAACATAACCTCCTGAAGCAACGGGCGGTATGTAAACCTGAGACACAATCAGTCTAGTAACCGCAGTACGGACCTGACTCGTAGCCATGTGCCGGCTCGAAGGACCACGTGAATAAGGTGGAGGATGAACATTTGAAGAACTAGGGACAGAGGAAGAAGGAATATGAGTAATAATGTATGTGATATTTCCTATCGTCACTCGTCTCGGATCTGGTATCCTAATCGGATCGCTAACCCTAGACCTAGGAGGGATATGTGATGTAACTTTCACCACTAGGATGGAAGGTGCAATGTGACTAGTGCTCCCAAACCTCTCCACATGGTAAGGAATGAGAGTGCCCCTAGGCATAGTGTTAGGCTCGAAGTTGGATTCAACATGAAATGCCAAATCATGTGTAGGAAAACCAGACATACCATAACTACCATAAATAGTGTTGGCAGGTTCAAAATGAGTCTCAGCGTCCTCCGGCATTCCATACCGGTAACGCGTCAATGGGGAATCAACCCTAGAGTGAGTAGGTCTATCGTGCATGGTCCCTATCTTAGAAATCACAGGACCTAACTCAGCCAAGTCGGGTGAAGGATCATAAGTAGGAGTAAAATCCCCATCGTCTACACGAATGGGAGAAGGTGGTTCAGGAATACTTTCTCAATGGTCTCCCATGGTGTGTGAATCAATGTGCGAAATAGTCTGCCTGGACTGTCTAGGTCTCTCTCCCAAAGGAGGATGGGAAGTAGAAGGTGTAATTCCTGCTAAACGACAAGAACGGCGAGGAGCCGCACCCAAATCCACAATGACTCAAAAAAATAGAAAAGACTCTCTATTTATGTAAACCCTAGGCCAACTATTGTGCACAGAGAAATCACTAATAAAATCTAAAGCCAAATGCAAGCAAACAAGGGCTAGATAAATGAGCTCCCGAATGAAGCAGGTATGTCTCACCTAGGAGAGGCTTGAGACTCCCATACACAACAAGCGGAGGTACGTAACCAATTATTGTGGCCCTCAGCTTCAATGCGTAAAGCGACTGTGTTGTCCGACCCAAACCTGGCTGGGACACCCGCAGAATAACCCCTGCAAAGTACCCCCTCGATATCCTAGGTAAGGCCACTAAGGTCACCTCAATATAATCAATGCTCAGGCAGACAGTCGCAGGTGGTATTGACTGTATGGGTAGGGTAGCAAATCCTGAAACTCTTGAAAGAGCCCCCAGATATGAATACAATCCTGGAAATATCTCTGGTGCTACTCAGTTATGACTAGGGGTCATCCCAATCAATAACCGCTCACACTGCCTCGTGCTTAACTCCCTTTTGAGAGGAGAATCCTGAGAAACATTGGTTATACTAAGGATTTCACACACTCACCTGGACAGACACATACATGTTGTTGTTTAGTGATCTTGGAGAATTTACTTACAATGAACTATTCCAAGATCCTAAAACCTAAGCTTGTTGATGCACCCTATAAAAGAAAAGAGTGTAGTTCATTTTAATTTAGCGTTGATTTTAATTGGCTTTATTACTCAAAAAAGGGATACGATCATGCAACTAATGGTATTATGACTCAACATGAAGTAAAATGCACACCTAACAATCAATGCAAATGCATTGTGTCCATGAAAACAGGGTATGCTACTACATGAAATGCACAATTTTTCTTCAAATGATGAATGCAAGCTTTCTTATATGAAGTCCTAACTAATACTCCAAAGCAAATCTAGTGCAAGTACAATGCAAAAATGCAAAATGCAATGCATGATGATAAGCAAATTTTTTTGGATTTTTTGAAATAAAATGAGATGCAAAAAGCAAAAGAATGATTCTACAACCCCTAGACTCTACAAGCACACACAAACAGCACTCGAGCAAAGCACTAAGGTAAAAGAACTCTAATGCACTAATCTCAAACAAAAAATCAAAAATGCCATGATAAGAACCTTCTTAAAAAAAAATTAGCCTAAAAAAAACGTTTCTGGTCAGAAACAGAAGTATAAACAGACTCAGGCAGTGCCAAAGGAGACTCAACAAATATCAAAATTCACCCAGCAACCAATTAACTCCCACAAAAAGGCAAAATCAAGGGCATATGTGACT
The DNA here is from genome assembly GCA_001517045.1 of Pseudotsuga menziesii. NCBI lineage: Eukaryota > Viridiplantae > Streptophyta > Pinopsida > Pinales > Pinaceae > Pseudotsuga > Pseudotsuga menziesii. Next base: position 438,485 of record LPNX010817630.1, on the reverse strand, counting down.
GTTCGCAGTAGACCTGTGTGTATACACGAAAATCGAAGAGAAACCTGCGTGTATACGCGACTATGAGTTAAAAAATCACGTACAGGAAGAAAGGTGCATAAAATCAAGGCAAACAGACAAGCTGAGACAAACTTCACACCGATCAGACACTACCAGGCATACATGCCCCCAGACCCGACACAGAAACAAGAGAGAAAGAGCAATTCAAATTCATTGAATGCCAATAAAACAACCACCAAAGGACAACTACTAGGAACTCCCCAGCAGAGTCGCCAATTCTGTTACAGAGAGAAATTCCTATGGCTTGGGGTACCACAACAGACAGCTTGACTCCAGAAATCAATCATTTCCAATATGCAATAGAAATTAAATGTCTAACACTAAAGGATCAGACCTCGTACCTTATTCCGGACGGTTGAAGTAGATCCCCATTGAGCTTTCCAACTTCAACTTGAATTGATAGATTACTTCCTCAACAATAAGTAAACAATACAAGCATTCTATATATCATGGTGTTAGATCTATTCTAGCATATATAATCAATAATTTATAAGCATTTGACATAATCCAATGGATAAAATATTCATTCAAACACACATTATTGGACAAGAAAATATATTTCTATTAATATAAATCATAGATTACAAGATACAACCTCTGTCGGCATGTCTGTGAACCGGAGAAACTGAATCCCCCACTTGGGCCTCCACCACTTCAATCCTCCATCTCTAGATAGCAAGCTCACAAGCAAAAGGAAAGCTTGGGAAGAACACAAAAGTGCTCCAAGGGACAAAGGGATGTAGACTCAAGCATAAGTTCCGGCAACAATGGATTATAGTTTCTTTGCTCTCAATTCTCTCTTATGCCTTCAATGTACCAAGGGGTTCCTTATATATCTTTTCAAAGGGGTAATGAAAGGTCGAATCTGAGCGATCTCAAGGCACAGGGAAGGCCAGGAGTCAAGTGAGTCGGATCCATGTCAAGGAAAACTCCAAAAGGATTTGGATTTTGTACACATCCCGATGTACATGGTTTTAGTGGTCAAACCCACGTATATACGTGCTTATAAGTTTAAAATTCGCGTGTATCATTTTTCACATGTTTTTAGGGATGGTCAAGGAAACATCAAAGGACGAAAAATGGTCCATGGGGTCTAAGGAGTTTGCAGCGAGACAGGGGAAGGCCATACAAAGTGTGATTCACCTGGAGTGGTGAAATCAGCTATAACACATAGAGAAGGACTTAGCTATGGGAGAAATAGCTTGAGACATACCATTTGAGTCTGCAAGCAATGGTATTTATTTATCCATGTAATGGGTAGATAAATACATGATATAAATGGAGGACCAAGGATGCACAAGTATTTCTTGTATATGTAAGGAATTGTTTGACATGCATGCCTTGGAAGAGAGACCTTATGAGCCGCCTATATGGAAATAAGACTTAGGTTTGAATAAGGTGGTTGATTACATCCCACATAGATCAGGAAGCCAAATTTTTCATTCATCCATGGATTTTTTGGATGGATACATAGCCAAGATGGAGATTCATTGCGGTAAAAAATATTTTTGCTTTGGTGATAAATATTTTCGTTTTACTAATATTGTATTACCTTGTGAGAAATAACAAGGGCATGTATGTCATACCTTGGATTTTTTCAGTACACACAGATCCATGGATTGGATATCCAAGTACATGGAATATTTGGAACTACCATGCAAGAAAAGATCATCTTACATACAAAGCATGTTGAATGTGACAATCACGCAATCCATCATATTACACAAGAAGAGATCAAAACATTGTTGGATCTAATGGCAGATGTTTTTAGGAACATTGGAAGTGATGGGTTTCCAATAAGGTTATGGGGTCCTAGCATCATTTGGAATGACACATTAGTCCAAGTGATCATGAAGTTAAGTGAGATGATGCATAAGCCATGGGATCCCGACATTCTGTGGAGTGATGGTTTGTTCTGGATGGAATTAGAGTTTGGGAGTCATCATGAGGCTCTTTATGTAGACATTGAGTAGTGTAGAGGAGGAAGTAGGAGACACTTCCCATTTCTCATATTCATTTGCGATCGAAAAATAATTCATGGTATCAACTTTCTTAGATGGAATATTCATGTAGTAGTATGTGGGACAAAGAAACCTCTCAAGAGGAAAGGAGTCTCTTATGGGTATGATAATTCTCAAAGAGTTATCAAAGGGATAAAAAAAAATGTTACAATTTTCCAAGAGTACCCCACTATGTGTGCTTAATAGTGATGCTCCCAAAGAAGTCATAGAAAAGGTTTTGTTGCAGAGTGTGTAACTCGGTTGCTTAAATATTCATAGAAGGGTAAGTGATAGGTTGTCATGTGACATGATATTCCTAAATGATGAAGTATTGAAGCATGTAATAGGTGGCAAAATGAAGTGGAGATTATTCATATTCTACACTCTCTACCATTTCATGAGCAAAACTAGGCAATGAGCAATTGTGAAATTTTTGCTTTGATGTTTATTTCTAATCTCTCGATGTGTGATAGTTTTGTTTCAATAAATTTAATTAAAGTGTCCTTTATGTACAACCCATATCTTCTTCATAATAGGAATGGAATTTTACCAATGCATGATTATTCCCATCCTAACTGTTACAAGAAGTGATTGGTCATCGTAGATGTTTTGGTCAAATTCAATCGAAACTTTACAACACAATTAGCCATGGAATGTTTCGAAAGTAGGGTCATTCATGAGTTTATGGATAAGTGTCATGTCCCAAATTTTTCATTGGGTCACAATGGCCTAATCACATTTTCCATATTCATGAGAGTTTGTCAAATTGATGCTAAGGATCAAATAATTGCCAAGGAGGAAAATTACTAATTTCCTAGGTTGGGGGTGGAATCTTTGGGATTTGGAATAAGGGGGACAATAAATGATGTTTTAAAATTAGAATGGAATAAATATTTAATAAATTATATAAATAAATAAATTCAAGGGAAATTCAAAGTGGCAATTGATCATGAAGACACATGGAGGATGTGGGGCCCACACAAGCTAGATTTTCTATGCCACATGGCATCCTCCTCTTGTTATTTCGAATCCATAAGAATACCAAGGGTCTTGGGATGAGTTGGAAGGTCAATATACTTGGAATGAATCAATTAAAGTCTAATTGGAGTGGAATAGTAACTCCCATGGAAGAGGAAGAGGCATTTTGGAGCTAGTGAGACACTTGGACTAGATTCCCTAGCTCTATGACAACAATGATGAAGATGCTATGACACCTATGACAAAAATCAGATATGAAGTATGAAATATGACATGTATGACATTCCAGGGCTAAAAATAGCTCCAATAGGGCACTCAAGGGAGTTAGGGCAGCTAATATGCTTCCACATGTGATTTGGTGGAAGTGGGAGACTAGGAATTGTTGTACAAGTGGCATTCTTTGGAATCTCTTCCCAACTAGAGTTGGAATGCATCTATTGGAAGTAATTCGACCCATATAGAGCTTGGAAATTTTATAAATTCAAATAATAAGTAATTAATTCATCTTTTGATCATTTGATAAATTTTCATTTGTGAAGAGAGAGAGCTAGTGGATGACTAGTTTCTTGCCTTAGCCAATTTCGAGGGTGAAAGATTCTCATCCAAGTTGGTGTGTGGAAAGGCCATTCAGGTATTTCATGGAGATTTAATGGATTCATAAGTTACAGGTTCAATCTATAGGGAAGCTCGTGTACACTTGAATATTAGCTTGTTCTTTCATCTATTCCAAGTTTTCTCATCATATTCTTGCTCTATGGACTTAGGCGCACTTGGGGAGCTATTGATCTCCTTGGGAGAGCTTATAATGGTCCATTTATTATGGTAATAATATAAATATAATATTTTATTCATCTTCATAAAGTCTCAGGTCGAAATACCAAATGGTTGTATGTAAAAGTGATTATTAGTGGGCAAACAATGACAATTTCCCCACTATATTAATGTATGCCATTGTAATGTTGATGATTTAGAATGAAAGAATGTTTATATGATATATATATGATGAATGGACTGAAATATATACTTTTTTATTCATCTTCGAAAAGTATCAGGTTGAAATACCAAAATATTTCATGTAAAAATGTTAAACAATGAAGAAACAGTGCCATTTCCCCACTACCTTGTTGTGAACCAATGTAATGTTGATGGATTCAAATGGATAAGTAAAATACTGATGGTTTATGTATGAATGGAATTTTATTTATGTATTATATTATTTTAATATTCATCACTTAAGCATTTGAAGTCATCTTACTCAGTTTATTTGCATTTGGAGAAGATTTGGTGCCATTTCCCCAAGGGTCGAACTAGTGATTTTTGTAGTTGTTTGGGAGAGGGTTATAACAGCATTTATAAACTGAATAATGATGAATATGAGACCTTAATAATTTCCCTTATACATCCTCTTCCTCTTTTCATATATTCGAGTGGTTTTGGGAGCATTTGAGAATCCATTTCGAGCATTCACCCAAGGGGAATTGGAATCCCAACTTGCTAGTAAAGACTCCTACTTTGACCAAAATATTAAACAAGTTTTTAGAAGTAATTGGAGGGTCATAAATAATCCCTGAAAATCATATTCAAGTATTAATATCAATCATACACCTTCTCAGAATATTTGGGATCATTTGGGTCAATTTGGAGACCTGGACATCAAAACTACTCAAAGGTCGAAATAGGAGAAAAAGTGAAAAATTGGTCATTTTAATAAAATGCATAAAAAGGGACATTATAGTGGTATCAGTGCATGGTATTGGCACCTATTTAAGTTATGGATGATAGATATGAATTTAATAAATGTCTTAAGTTATATTTCGATGACACAACCAAGCAGATTATGTAAGTATTCGAATCGATGGCTAGCCAACTTAGGGGTAAGTAGGCAACAAGGGGTAGTAGAAGTTTGCATCATGGAGAGACACATAATACCATTAATTTTGAATAATTTTATGATTGGTTTAATGTATATAGGAACAATAATGCAAATGTGAATACATTAAGGGACAATCAACAATCCACAAGTTTGGAGGAGCATGAAATGAGGGAAAATCAGCCTACTTGTGAAAAGAGCCTAGATACACCATTAAAGGAAGAAAAAAGAGAATAATGAAGTGGAGCATCAATTACCTAAATTTTATTGTATAGAATAACATAAATATGAAAGTGAATACAAGGACACAATCCTTGCTGATAAGGGTTGTGCAAATCAAAGAGAATCTACCAATGGATCCTTGAACTATGAAGGGGTACCTATTGATGGGTGCTCACAACTCTATGTTGGCGACATAAATATCAGATTTGAAAGTGTTGTTGCAATACAAATTTCTCATAAGAATGAAGATGAATTCTTTATGACAGATACTGAAGAACCAAGATCAACTTCTCCAACACCACTTGAGCTTCAAGAAGTTGATCAAATCAAGAAGAAAGAAGAAGAGGAGGTTCACTCCCATGAACCATCCTTCATTGAAGGGTATTTGAATATGATTGAAAATTATATCCATTAGGACCTTATAATACTCCATGACACTCAAGAATTGGTATCAAATTCTTGTTGGAAATTTTCTTGATTGGAGGAGCCATCCTTCCTTGAAGACATGGAGAAGATTCAAAGAGCAATGTGCAAAATCAAACGTAATTTCATGTCTTTGATTTTTTATAGAAAAAATGTGATTGATATTAGTGAATGGTGACATGAATCCTACTTGAATAATAATGAAGATACTCATAAGCTCAAAATTCAAAATGGGCAACTTCTTGAGAGGTTGCAAAATACGTGTTCTTCCTCCTATGTTTCAGATTGTCATATGGTAGACTATTTGAAGGATTATCATGGCATGATGGATCATGAGAAACATGAAAAATTGCAAGTTATTGATGTGTTTGAAGATGATATTGATGAGATCCAATCACTTGTTGTGGTGGAAGAGGAACTTGAGTTGTCTCTTGAAAATGGTTACACACTTTTTGAAGAAGTGCATGATTCCACTACCTTGGAACCAACCCATGAGGAAAGTTTTTCATTTTAAGGGAGGTGCATAATCCTACCCCTATGGGTCCTTGACAGGATGAAAATTTTACACTTTATAAACCTTTGGGTGAGTTGGTTCTTTCTCCTACATCCTACACTTCCAAATTTTGCAGCATTCAGCATAATGAAGTATGGGTGAAAGGTTTCTTTTTTATAGTGCCACGTGAAGAGTATGGAATTTATATCTCTCCTTTTGATGAGGACATTATTAGAGAACAATATTATTTAAATTTTCAGTAGGATACTTTGTTACATTATGATGATACACATCTACATGGGTTCACCTATGGTGTTCACTTGAGTCACTTGGAGACTCATGATTTTCCTTGCTCCTTTCTTAGTCTATTTGATGTTGGAGGAACTTCATCCCGCACTTGGGTGAAGAGATATATGATTGAAGAAAATTATTATTGGTAGAAAAATCCTCTGTTATTTCATGATGGTATACATATTCATGGGTGTATTGATGAGACTTCTTTGATCCACTTGAAGTCTTCATGTTTTCTTTGCTCCTTATTTTGATCATATTTTAGTGGAGATTCTTCATTCACTTCTTGGATGAAAGAATACATGGCTGAATATTTTTATGTATATCACATCCTTTTGGAGAAGAATTATAGGACATGGTATCCTCACCTATGTCACTGGAGAATATTTGATTGGTTACTTGAAGCTTCTATGCACTTGGCAAATGGTGGTCTACTTACTGGGAGGTATAAGCACTTTCATGATTTTTTGATGAGGCACCTCCTTGATGTACATTTTTATTATGTTGTTATGTACTTTGATGATATATATTATGTACTCATGATATTTGAAAGAATTAATACAAGAAAATGGGATCCCATAATTCTCGTTCCTAATGGTATGGGTTAGAGAGCATTGTTAATTGTTGGAGTGCAATACAAGCAATTGGGCCCTGTGATAGTCTTTAGACCCATTGATTTCAAATTTTTTGGGAAACAAGCAGTATGGGAGATGGATTCCCCACTTAATAAAGTGATTTTAATCATATTAGTGCAGCAAAAATCATGGTGGTTCCTCTCTAAAATCTTCATGGAATCTCAAAGACTCAAAGTTCGGCAACTCAGTGGTAACTTCAAAGAATCATATAGAAAGCAGGTTCTTCAACACCCATGTTTGAAATTGCTCGAGGACAAGAAATATTGGGAAGGGAGGATTTTTCATGTTCCAAATTTTGCATTGCGTCACAATGGCCTAATAACATTTTCCATATTCATGAGAGTTTGTCAAATTTATGCTAAGGGCCAAATAATTGCCAAGGAAGAAAATTACTAGTTTCCTAGATTGGGGGTGGAAGCTTTGGGATTTGGAATAAGGGGGACAATAAATGATGTTTTAACATAAGAATTAAATAAATATTTAATAAAGTATCTAAATAAATAAATACAAGGTAAAATCAAAGTGACAATTGATCATGAAGACACATGGAGGATGTGGGACCCACACAAGCTATATTTTCTATGCCACATGGCATCCTCCTATTGTCATTTTGAATACATAAGAATCCCAAGGGTATTGGGATGAGTTGGAAGGTCAGTATACTTGGCATGAATCAATTAAGGTCAAATTGGAGTGGAATAGTAACTCCCATGGAAGAGGAAGAGGCATTTTCGAGCTAGTGAGACACTTGGACTAGATTCCCTAGCTCTATGACAACAATGATGAGGTTGCTATGACACCTATTACACAAATCAGATATAAAGGATGAAATATGACATGTATGGAATTCCAGGGCTAAAAATATCTCCAAGAGGGCACTCAAGGGAGTTAGGGAAGCTAAGATGCTTCCACATGTGATTTGGTGGAAGTGGGCCCGACTAGGAATTGTTGTACAAGTGGCATTCTTTGGAATCTCTTCCCAACTAGAGTTGGAATGCATCTCTTGGAAGTAATTAGACCCATAGAGAGATTGGAAACTTTATAAATTTCAAGAACAAAGAATTAAGGCATCTTTTGATCATTTGATAAATTTTCATTTGTGAAGAGAGAGAGCTAGTGGATGACTAGTTTCTTGCCTTAGCCAATTTCAAGGGTGAAATATTCTCATACAAGTTGGTGTATGGAAAGGCCATTCAGGTATTTCATGGAGCTTTAATGGAGTCATGAGTTATAGTTTCAAGCTACAGGGCAGCTCTTGGACACTTCAATATCAGCTTGTTCTTTCATCTATTCCAAGTGTTCCCATCATATTCTTGCTCTATGGACTTAAGTGCACTTGGGGGGATATTGATCTATTTGGGAGAGCTTATAATGGTCCATTTATGATGGTAACAAGCTTAATATACTATTTTATTCATCTTCAAAAAATATCAGGTCGAAATACCAAATGGTTGTATGTAAAAGTGATTATTGATGAGCGAACAATGACCATTTCCCCACTATATTGATGTATTCCATTGTAAAGGGAGTTAGGGCAGCTAATATGCTTCCACATGTGATTTGGTGGAAGTGGGAGACTAGGAATTGTTGTACAAGTGGCATTCTTTGGAATCTCTTCCAAACTAGAGTTGGAATGCATCTCTTGGAAGTAATTAGACCCATAGAGAGATTGGAAACTTTATAAATTTCAAGAACAAAGAATTAAGGCAGCTTTTGATCGTTTGATAAATTTTCATTTGTGAAGAGAGAGAGCTAGTGGATGACTAGTTTCTTACCTTAGCCAATTTCGAGGGTGAAATATTCTCATACAAGTTGGTGTATGGAAAGGCCATTCAGGTATTTCATGGAGCTTTAATGGAGTCATAAGTTATAGGTTCAAGCTACAAGGAAGCTCTTGGACACTTCAATATCAGCTTGTTCTTTCATCTATTCCAAGTGTTCTCATCATATTCTTGCTCTATGGACTTAGGCACACTTGGGGGGATATTGATCTATTTGGGAGAGCTTATAATGGTCCATTTATGATGGTAACAAGCTTAATATACTATTTTATTCATCTTCAGAAAATATCAGGTCGAAATACCAAATGGTTGTATGTAAAAGTGATTATTGATGAGCGAACAATGACCATTTCCCCACTATATTGATGTATGCCATTGTAAAGAGAGTTAGGGCAGCTAATATGCTTCCACATGTGATTTGGTGGAAGTAGGAGACTAGGAATTGTTGTACAAGTGGCATTCTTTGGAATCTCTTCCCAACTAGAGTTGGAATGCATCTCTTGGAAGTAATTATACCCATAGATAGATTGGAAACTTTATAAATTTCAAGAACAAAGAATTAAGGCAGATTTTGATCATTTGATAAATTTTCATTTGTGAAGAGAGAGAGCTAGTGGATGACTAGTTTCTTACCTTAGCCAATTTCGAGGGTGAAATATTCTCATACAAGTTGGTGTATGGAAAGGCCATTCAGGTATTTCATGGAGCTTTAATGGATTCATAAGTTATAGGTTCAAGATACAGGGCAGATCTTGGACAATTCAATGTCAGCTTGTTCTTTCATCTATTCCAAGTGTTCTCATCATATTCTTGCTCTATGGACTTAGGCGCACTTGGGGGGATATTGATCTATTTGGGAGAGCTTATAATGGTCCATTTATGATGTTAATAAGATTAATATAATATTTTATTCATATTCAGAAAATATCAGGTCGAAATACCAAATGGTTGTATGTAAAAGTGATTATTGATGAGCAAACAATGACCATTTACCCACTATATTGATGTATGCCATTGTAATGCTGATGATTTCAAATGAAAGAATGTTTCTCTGATATATATATATATATATATATATATATATATATATATATATATATATATATATGATGAATGGAATTCCATTGATATTTTTTTATTCATCTTCATAAATTATCAGGTCTAAATACCAAAATATCTCATGTAAAAATGTTAAACAATGAATAAACAGTGCCATTTCCCCACTACCTTGTTGTGAACCAATGTAATGTTGATGGATTCGAATGGATAAGTAAACTAATTATGGTTTATGTATGAATGGACTATTATTTATGTATTATATGAGTTCAATTTTCATCACTTAAGAATTTGAATTCATCTTACTCAGTTTATTTGCATTTGGAGAAGATTTGGTGCCATTTCCCCAAGGGTCGAACTAGTGATTTTTGTAGCTGTTTGGGAGAGGGTTATAACAGCCTTTATAAAATGAATAATTATGCACATAAGACCTTAATAATTTCCCTTAAACATACTATTCCTCTGTGCATAAATTAGAGTGGTTTTGGAAGCATTTGAGAATTCATTTCCAGCATTTTATGCAGGGGGAATTGGAACCTCAATTTGCTAGTAAAGACTCCTACTTTGACCAGAATATTAAAAAAGTTTTCAGAAGTAATTGAAGGGTCATAAATCATCCCTGAACATAATATTCAAGTATTAATATCATTCATACACCTTCTCAGAATATTTGGGATTATTTGGGTCAATTTGGAGACCTAGACATCAAAACTAGTCAAAGGTCGAAATAGGAGAAAAAGTGAAAAATTGGTCATTTTAATAAAATTCATAAAAAGGGACATTACAATAAGGATGAAAAATACAAGATTTTTAAAGGATTCATATATTATGGAGATTTGACACACATGGTTATGAAGTATGCTTGTAAACATTGGTGGAAAGGTGCACAGGTATTTCATTATCCATACTTTCACTTGCTTGAGGACAAGAAAAATTTGGGAGATGAGGACTGTAATGTCCCCATTTTTTTTAAAGAAACATGGGAATATCCTCTAAAACATACAATTCCATGGTTTCATGAGGAAATTAAATAGCTTTGTTAGAATAAATTTGACCATGGTTATTTTGAATTAATAAAGTTAGGTCCAATAGGAGTATTAAAGACCATGGTTGAATAGATAATTATTAATATTTTATTTATGAGTTGTAAAAATAATAGGAGGGCCCATGATTGTGCATAAGGGATTATTTGGAACTTTCAATAAGTTTCTAAATACAAAATTTGGAAGGAAAGCAGAAAGTATTGAAAAATAGAAAGGCAACAGGGAAAGCAAGAAAGAAGGAAAAGCAGGAAAGTGGCAGTTAAAGCAGAAAGAAAAGTAACAGGAAAATTAGAAAGCTATAGAAAATCAAGAAAGTGATAGGAAAAGAATAAATCCATATAAAAAAAGGAAAGATAAAAAATCAATATAAAAGATAAATAAAGTTGTCATTCCAAATGTAGCTAAGGATGGTGTATTAGATGAGATACAATGCATCTTATCCATTAGGAATCTTGCATGAGAAGCTGATGAGCCTATTAAAAAATTTGGCGCTCAATATATCACACTTTTTCCATTGTTGAAATTCTAAATTGGAGGGCACTGATATTTTCATGACTTGGGAGGTGTGCCCCCAGTCACCAGTTGGGATATGTGCCCCTACCATCACCAATCTAGTTGAGGAATCAGCTGGAGTTTGAGGAGGAAGGAATACAACCTCTCTCATTGGGTTTATCATAGGTATCTAATGTCATTTCCATATATTATCTCAAGCTTGGATTGAATTACTTCATGAGAGTCCAAGAGTTGTGAAGAAGAAATCATTCCTGGAGCAACTTTGCTCTATCTTTTGTTCTCTTAATTATTTTGATATCTTATGGCTCCAATCATGCCAAAGTTTATTTTAGTTTGTAGTTGTTAAGACATCCATAAATTTTCAGTATTTGCAAGTCCAATACGCTTACATTCAATATTATTTTGATCCATCCAATTTGAGCTCTCGGGTCTCCTTTTTCTTATGTAATTTTCTTGCTAGAGGTGGAAACTTTGGGAAATTGCACCATATGTGTCTTGGATGATACTCTAATCATCCCATGATATGTAATACTGTTATTTTCAATGATAAATCACATTCATATGTTTCTTTTCTGTGTATTACATATTAATCCTTCATAAACTAGTGTACCTATGCTCATTCAAATGTAAATTTTGACTATTTTTACAAACTATGCAATAGATTATGTTCTATGGGTCCAATTTTATTTATGTAAGCTTCTGCATTCACATCATACCTTGATACACCCATCCAAGGCATTTATATTGAGTTTCGTGATCTAGTATGGAGGTGTTTGAAATAGTCTAGAAGAAAACTAATTAATCAATCGTGAACTATCTTATTGTGCCAAAAACTATTCAAACCACCAATTTGTTTTCCAAACTCTTAACCAAGTTCATTTGCCTACATTTTTATTTGTAACCCAATTCTAGATACATCTGATGAAGCACCGAGATTCATTGGGTTTCCATAGAAGTCTCAGGAACTGACACTATGCGGTGTTCATACCATATGGGGCATGGGGTACCCAAAGAATGTGCACATTGCAATATGTAATGTACCAATAAAATATGAATGTACATTAACTAAAACTTACAAAACTTCAAATAAAACAGCGGAAAGAAATGAGACCAACTAGTTAATGTTTTAGCTAGGATTCAGAAGGATTTCTTAGACATGCCACGACTATAGAATATATGAGACAAGGATATGTTTTTCTGCAGAAATTTATAGGTCTGGAACCCTAATCGAAATGTTTTTAAGTCCATACATACTGCAATGGGAACGTTCTCTGGGTACATCACGCTCGAGATGGTCAAAAATACCACGTAGTGTCAACCCCAATACTTGTATGGAAACCAAATGAATCCTAGTGCTTAACTGGATGTATCTAGAATTGGGTGAAAAATAAAAATTCATATAGAGGCACTTGGTTCAGAGTTTGGAAAACAAATTGGTGATTGGGAACAATAACACAATTCAAAACTAACTAACTAGTTTTCTTCCAAAGTATTCCAAACACCTCCACATGGTCATGGAACTAATTATAAAGGATATGGATGGGTATATAAAGGTCTGATGGGATTGAAAGAACTTAATTAAATAAAATTGGACCCATAGAACTCATTCTATTGCATATTTTGTAAAACTAGTCAAAATTTAAATTCCAATGAGCATAGATACAATAGCTTATGAAAGATTAATATGTAATATGCAGAAAGGAAACATATGACTATGATTTATCATTAAAATAAATATTAATTACATATAATAGGATTATTATAGTAGAAACCAAGTCACATAGGGCACAATTTTCCAAATCTTCCACCTCTAGCAAGAAAATCACATGAGAAAAAGGAGATCCGAGAGCTCGAATTGACTAGATCAAAAGAACACTAACTAGAAGTGTATTGGACCTACAAATACTGAAAATTTATGGTTGTATTAATATATTCAAACCACAAGAAAATTTTACATGATTGGAGCCACGAGACATTAGAAGAATTAAGAGAAGAGAAGATAAAACAAGGCTACTCTAGGAATGATTTTGTTTTCACAAATCTTGGACTCTTAGAAAGTAATTTGACCCAAGATTGAGATCAAACATGGAAATTACATTAAATACCTGAAATAAATCCATTGATATAGGTTGGATTCCATACTCCTAAAAATACAGCCGATTCCTAAACTAGATTGGTGACAGTAGTGGCACATCTCCCAACTGGTGACTAGGAGCACACCTCCCAAGTCATGAAAAGCAAACTGCGCTCCAATTTAGAATTTCAACCATAGGAAAATATGTGATAGGGTGTGCACCACCTTCTTTAATAGGACCATTATATTCTTGTACAAGATTCCTAATGGATAATATGCATTGTATCTCATCTAATGCATCATCCTTAGCTATACTTGGAATGACGATTTTATTATGATTTTTTTCTTTTTCCTTATTTTCTCTAGATTTATTCTTTTCCTATCACTTTCTTGATGTTCTATGGTTTTCTTATTCTCCTGATACTTTCCTTCTTTTCTTTGCTTTCTATTTTTACTGCCACTTTCCTGTTTTTCCTACTTTCTTCCTTTTCCCTGCCAACTTTCTGCTTTTCAATACATTCTACTTTTAATTGTTTTTATTCAAAATTTTGTCCTTAAAAATATCTTGCAAGGTCCAAATCATCCCTTATGCTCCCTCATGAGCCCTCCTATGCATTTTACAACTCATAAATAAAATATTAATAATTATTTATTCAACCATGGACTTTAATAATTCTATTGGGCCTAACTTTATTAATTCAAAATAACCATGGTCAAATTTATTCCTAACTAAGTTATTTATTTCCTCATGAACCCATGGAACTAGATGGGTTAGAGGATGTTCCCATGGTTCCATAAAAAAATGGGGAAATTACACTAACATTCATAGAGACAACTCATCCAAGGATATCATCTAGATATATCTCACACATTTATTAAAAGAAAATAAAATTAAAGATGACTTGTTGACGCTCCTGCATCAGACTCACGAGGAAGAAAAGAAATTTCCATTAGTTTCTCAACACTTTTCGATATTTGATGATATCTGGTTCAATCATCCAAGTAGCATCTTTTATTGGTTGTTGTTTCCAATTAACCAAATAATGGAGATATTCCTTATTTCTTGTTTTCTTGAATACTTTTTGACCCAATATTGCTTCGATTTCCTTTTGTGCTACTTTGGGCAGTTGTTTCTTCCACTTGAAATTTTGATCTTGATCACCTACAAGCGTAGTTTTTGTAACCTTATATGATTCCTTAAAGGGATATAAATATTCTATATTGAAAACTGGTGATATTCTAATGTCTGCTAGGAGTTTTATCTCGTAATCATTTGAAAAAGTTTCCTCAAAACCTTACATGGAACAATTTTCTTGAGCTTAAGTTTATTGTATGTTTCCATAGGGAATCCCTCCTTCCTCAAACATTCCATTACAAGGTCACGAGATTCAAGATCTAGCTATCTTCTCTTCAGATATGTTCTTTGTTTTTATTTTTTTATTGTTATCCTACAATTGTTACTTGACTTTTTCATGTAGGTCTTGCGTACTCATTGAAAACTCTTCACCATCTACACTCCTAAGTTCTTTCTTTCCCAAGTTTCTCAACTCATACACTCCTATAGAATGCATTCCATATAATATTTGGAATGGGTTCATCCCAATACTTGTATTAGGTGATTCATTGTAAGAAAACTTGACTTGGGAAAGTATTTGATCCCATTGCTTGGGATGTTCATTCACCAAACTCCTAAAAATATTCCTCGGACTTCTATTTACCACCTTTTTCCAACCATCATTCTAGGGGTGATAGAATGAATTGAATTTTAAATTAGTGCCTATTTTATTCCATAAAGTTCTCCAAAAGTGACCTACAGATATTGTATCCTTGTTCTATATAACGCTTCTAGGAAATCCATGCAATCTTACAATTTCTTTGAAAAATAGATTTTCCACACTTGTTGCATCAGTAGTTTTTGTACAATCAATAAAATGTGTCATTTTGGAAAACCTATCCACAACAACAAAAATAAAATCATTACCTATTTGTGTACGAGATAAGCCCAAAACAAGATCCATGCTAATCGAATCCCAAGGTATGCTAGAGATTGGAAATGGATGGTACAATCCTATATTTTGACTCCTTACTTTTGCTTGTTGGCAGAATCTGCATCTTTCAACAAATACTTTTAATTTTGCTCACATACCTAGCCAATAATAAAAAGCATTAATCACAACAAAAGTTTTATCAGCTCCAAATTGTCCTCACAATCCCCCACTATGTTTTTCCCTTATTAAACTATCTATCATTGATCATTTGGGTATACAAATCTTACTGTCTTTGAATAACAAAACTTCTTGAATCAAAAAATTTGACCACTGGATTATATTCATGTAGATTTAGTTCTCACATGATGCATATGATTCTTTTAAATCTTCATCATCCTTGTACATATCCTTTAGTTTATTAAAACCCGCAACATTCACTTGAAATTCTTGTAGTATTAGAGTAATTCGACTTAATGCGTCGACCACTTTGTTTGATGAACCACTAGTATGTTAATTACAATGGTCAAATTTTGAAAAAGTTCAACCCATTTTACATGCCTCTGATTTAACTTTGGCTGACTAGTAATAAACTGAAGAGAATGATTATCAGTGTAAAAAATAAATTCTTTAGGTACCAGATAATGTCTCCAATTTTTTAGATCCTAAACTATGGCATAGAATTCTTTATCATAGGAAGAGTAACTATGCTTGGCCTCATTTAACTTCTCGTTGAAATAAGCAATTGGTTGCCCTTCTTGACTCAAAACAACTCCAATAGCATTTCTACTTGCATATGTTTCCACTTGAGAATATTTCTTGAAGTCCACTTAAATGGCTGGTCATTTCCCTTAGTGGTTTCAATTATGGGTGCAAAAAGACTACTGAAACTTTTGGTGAATTTTCTATAGAAACTTGCAAGGATATGGAAACTTCTTACCTCATAAACATTCCTTGGACCATGCTAATTAAGAATTGCTTTCACTTTTTCCTAGTCCATCTTAGTCCATCTTCAGAAATAAAAAAAATCCCAATTATACCAACTCGTTCTTCAAGAAGCTGCATTTCTTAATATTTATTAGCAATTTCTCTTGTTATAGAGCACTCAAGACTAAACTGAAATGTCTTAGATTCTCTTCTTTTGTTTGGTTGTACACTATAATTTGATCAAAATAAACAATAACAAACTTTCTTGTAAACTCCTTCAAGACCCTCATTCATTAATACCATAAAAGTATTGGGTGCATTAGTAAGATCGAAAGGCATTACAAGCCATTCACGCAGTCCATTGTTTGTTTTAAAATTTGTTTCCACTTGTCCTCTTCTCTCATTTTTATTTGATGATATCCACTCGTACAGTCCATTTTTTGTTTTAAAGTTGTTTTCCACTCATCCGCTTCTCTCATTTGTATTTGATGATATCCACTATTTAAATCAATTAGAGAAATATTTATCACCGCTCAAACAATCAATCAAGTCATAAATATGTGGAAGTGTAAATATATACATGATTATGATCTTATTGATGGCCCTTGAATTAGTGCACATCCTCCGTCCACCGTTTTTCTTCGGACCGAGCATTGTTGGTACAACACAGCGAGTCAAGATTTCTTTAATAAGACCTTTATCCAACAGTTCCTGAACTTGCCTTTTTATTTCCTTATTTTCTTGGGGAGTCATTCAGTATGTTTCTCCATTTGGAACACTTGATCCTGGAATTAAGTCTATGCAATGGATAATGCTTCTAATAGGAGGAAAACTATTTCGAAAATCATCAACAATTATATCAACAAATTAATCCACCATACTTCTAATTTCCCCAGGTAAATCATTTAGATTTTTGTTTATAAGAATTACCTAGGGATTCCTAATTAAAGAAAAATGTACATTATATTTCTTAACTTCTTATAGCAATTCCTTCCCACTCATTATCAATATGATTGGACTAGCTTCATCTTTAATTCCTTCATCAGGTAAATGCAACAAGGTACGTCTCTGACCATCTTTCTCAAGAGTATATGTGTTCTTTCCGCCATCATGGATATATTTCCTATCATATTTCCATGGCCTTCCCATTAAAACATGACAATCATCCATTGGCATTACATCACATATAATTTCATCTTTATATTTCTCAATTTGAAATTCTACCTTGCATTGTTTATTAACCAAAATTTGATGGCTTGTATACAACCATGATACCTTGTAATGATTTGGGTGTGTTGTCTTCTTCAAATCTAGTTTCTCTACCATCTTTGTAGAAATAAGGTCGTCAGTGCTACCATTATCAACCACAAATTTACAACATTTACCTTTTGACTTGCATGTTGTCTTGAATAAGCTTTTCCTTTGAGCTGGATCCTTGGATTCTTTTTCCCATTTAATTAAAACGCTCTTCATAAACAATGTTTCTCCTATTTCAGGATATTATTCATTTGTTTTTTCATTTGCACCTTCTTCTCTATCTTTTGCAACATGTGAAATTCTATGATCTATTGAATTGTTTTTTGAATGGTCCCAAGTAAAGTGTCCCAACTTTCCACATTTAAAACATTTGGTTTGATAGTCTCTACCCTGACCTAGGCCTCTGGAATATGATATTTTTTCATTTTGAATCATGGTCCCTTGGTGATTGACTGCTAGAACGTCCCCCTTCCCACCCCACCCACCCCCTTCTTCTTTGGACAATTGAACTTTCCCTATTCCACTATTGTCCTTTTCCTCTTGTGTGACTTTTCCCACTTTTTCTTTAGATCTGCTTCCTAGAAATATTCTCTTCTCCCCTTAGGGAAGCTTAGTATGCATCCTCAACTGTATTCAAAGATAACATACCGATTTCATGTTAAATCTCAAATATCAGGCCATTAATGTATCTTGCAAACTTCTCACCATCCTCCTCTACATGACCAGCTCTAATGTTCAACTCATAAAAGTATTTAGTGTATTCTTAAATGTCATGGATTTCTGTTTGAGATTTTGCAATTGTCTAAAAATATTTAGTTAGTAATCCTTGGGCTTAAATTTACCTTCAAATGTTGACACTGTCTTGTCCCAATTTTTTATTCTAGACTTCCCTTCCTTCTTTTGTTATGCTTGTATCTCATCCCACCATAGGGTTGCATGCCCTTTTAATCGTGTGACAACATATTCATTGTCAAAGTATTCATCCATATCATGTATTTGATCCATCATTTCATCAACATTCAAATTACCTTCATAGACAGGTACCTCCATCTTTGATTTGGCAGACAATTTGACTATATCATCTTTAACAATTTTCCTCTGCACACGCGTCTCTTTCTTTCTCTTTGGAAGACTCCTCTTCTTCTTCTACCTCATTGACATTTCCTATGTCAGTTCCTCTCATATGGGAAGTTTCCATTGTTGCTAATATTTCTTGAATGTGCCTTATCTCCACTTACAAGGTTGCATTCGCTAGAGGCCCTCCTCTACTTGCACCATGAGCTACTGCTCTAGATCCCTCTCTTCGTCTATATACCATTTCTAAGGGAAAAAGTCTTACTCTGGTACCAAAATTGATGATTGTTGTCCTAAAACATCTTTAAATGAGTCAAAGACAATGATTACCAAGCGCAATCACTCTGACTGATTTTGACCTCACCAAGCGGAACGCCAAGATCTCTATATACAAAAAAATAAATCACCAATCTAAATGTTAGGATAGATATTCCCATCTATATTTTTCTCCATCAATCGATTAGATGAAATCCTCCACAGTTAAATAATCTCCTTAACATGAGGTTTCTCCACTGCTCATTTCTAAATTGTAAATATTTCTTGTAGCACTTTAAAATTTTGGTTTCTAGTGAGAATATTCAAGGCCTGCAGCTAAACACCCTAAAATATATTAACAATAGGGCCTGCAACTAAACACCCAACAATACCTTTAAAATTCCATATAAAGATATGCACGTGATTTTTTATTCTCAAGGACAAATTCGTCAAACATAATCATAGCTTCTTCTAGTTTAACATTTATCAGTTATTATTACTCCCACAAAATTCAACTCTTATTTAACTATGGTTTGCTAAATTTATCAAGGAATGAGGATCTTCATATGCATACACATGGAAAAAAATAACAGAACACCAATTAAATAGCCAATCAACACATCCATTGGCGAAACTTGGAGAGGTACACACACATTAGATGAAGGCGCAATCCCTTGAAAATGATTTTTTTTATTTTCATCAAAATCGCATATAAGAAGCTCTAAACCCATATCCCTTGAATCTATTCTTCACATTCCCCTAAAAAAAATGAACTTTGTCTATCATCGAACTACCAAAATTAAAGACCCTTCAATTCTCGGATAACTTCCAAGAAAATGAACTTTTCAAGCTATTCCAATAACTCCTAATATAGTTAATTCAGTCCCTAAAACTTAGCTACAACCTAAAAAACATGCATACAACTCATTTGAGGATATTCTCTAGAGATATCTCAGACAATTATTAAAAGAAAATAAAATTAAAGATGACTTGTTGATGGTCCTACATCAAACAAATAGATTTTATTTCAAAGATTTAAAGACAACCTAACAAGAGTTAGTCCAACAAAATTAGGTGTCCTTCGGTAATAAAAAGAATAATGGAGAAGCAACCATGGTGAAGTTTTTTATAAATTGATTATAATATTGTGAATGTCCTCAAAAACTTCTTACCTCCTTTTGGGTTGTTGGAACATGATCAATTTTAATTCCTTCAGATGAGATATGGTGCCCTAACACAATCTCTTTTATAAGTCACATGTGACACTTTCCATTTCTAAGGAATGAAATTGTTTCATTGCATCAAACAAGATCAATTTTAATTCCTTCAGATGAGATATGGTTCCCTAACACAATCTCTTCTATAAGTAGCATGCGACACTTTTCGTTGCTAAGGAATAAATTTGTTTCATTTCATCGAACAAGGAACTTATTGAGTTTATTTAATGTTTTTTCAAAGATATTTACATATGGGGTGAAATCATCTGTATACGCCTCAACACAGTCACGTATTAGATCAACAAAGATTCCAAGGACAACCCTCTGAAACATGGCTATATTATTTCATATCCCAAAGGGTAGTACCCAATCGGCATATGTTCCCCATGGACATATGAAGGTTGTCTTAGGCTTGATCTTCAAGGAAAACTTGAAAATTTTTGTAACCACTAAATCCGTCAAGAAATGAGAAATACTTCTTCCCTACCAACGCATCCAATACATGATCAATGAAGTGAATATGAAAGTGATCCTTGAGATTTTCCTTATTTAGTTCACAGTAATCTATGGATACTCTCCATTTCCCATTTTTTTTGAAACAATCACCAATGGAGAGACACACTTACTATCCAAAATAGGATAAAGAAAGTTAACATTAAGTAATTTTTTGTGGTTCTTCTTTAACTATCTCTCAGAGAGCAGGGTTCATCTGCCACCGTGGCTATCTTATTGGTCGAAAATCCTCTTTAATGTATATGTGATGTGTGCATAAACTAGGATGAATTCCTTTCATATCCGTGTAATACCATGTAAATGCTTCAGCATGCAATTGAAATAGCTCAATCAATTTATTTTTTTGTGATCATTCCAAGTGAGGATTGATGTTATGTGTTTTTCTAAAGAAAAAAATATCTATCGACTCACTATTTGTTTCAGATGCAATGTATAAATAAGGAGGTATAGATTGGAATTATTTCTGAATTATTGATGTAGAACACGCACTTTCCATTATAGTCATAAGGTGATCGTGATTGTGTATTAGTGAACAGATAAAAAATGTGATCATATTCAGTCTTCTCTTTAAAGCACAGAGTTGCTCCAATCATAATTAGTTGTTGAACATTCTCATCCTAACTCTCTTAATCTTCAATCCAAAATGGGTGTTTCATAGGGATAACTTGGTTTAGAAGGAGGATATAATAAAATTTCCTTTGTAGAATTTCCATGAGTGATGGTCATATTGCTCGACCAACATAAAATATATGCATTAGCAGTGACTAACCAAGGTCAACCTACTATTAATGGATAACCTCCCAAATTATATTTTGGTTGCAGAACCTTGAAATCGGTTCAATAATCCCATGAAACGACCAAGACTACTACATATTCGAAAATCCCCTATGGTTTCACAGTAGATCTATCAACTAATCGAAGCACCGTACTGGTAGATATCATGCTAGTCATTTAAAAAAAATCATGGTTTTATTGTCAAAACATTAATAACGGCCTATAAATCAACCATAGTGTTTGGAATGTGAATGTTGTGGATATGGACATGAACAATTGGACTTCCTGGATCTAAGTGTTTAGTCATAAAGATTCTTCCTAACATCAAATTATCCATTTTACCAACTATATGGATAGTTGGAGGATCCTTCTTTTACCTCCCTTGTTTTCTTAAGCATAGCTCTCGAGCAACCTTGGCAAAGCTTGAAATATCTTTGATGGCTTGGAATAGGGAGATCTTAACACTCAAACTTCATAATTCTCCCTAAGAAAGTGAACTCTAGTTGTGAAAGGGGTTTGTCTATATTCATTATTTCAGGATAAGGAAGTGTTACATCTATATCACACGTTTGAGTTGATTTTTCTGAGAAAGTTTTATGTAATACTTATGGTGGTATATCAATTTGTTCAACTTGATCATTTGTTGTAACATAATCATCCTCATGGTCTTGCTCTTGAATGATCAAGGAATTGCTGGTGATATTTTTCTCTGATAAGTGAATCCATGAAGATGGGTAATGCATTTTGGAAAAAAATGATGGTGAAAATTCGATTTTTAACTCGTTTATCAAATCAAATCCCTCAAAACTCATATGCCTTGTGAATTCTGACATGCAACAAAAAAGAAAATTGTAAGAAATTATGTTGTCTTTCCACTTATATTTAAAAATATATATCATTTAATATGTCAAAATTGCATTTAATGATAGGTTTGTTCTTGTAAAATTTAGGAAACGTTAGCAAGTGGCTTGCGTGCACGTAAAATAATTTAATGATAAATGCATAATTTTTGAAAAAAAATGAATATAATCTACATAGAATGCACCAAGGCGCACATAATTTTTTTAATTTATTTTGAAAAACTATATTTTTTCTTAATTTTTGAAACTAACCATTGAAAATCTTAATTGCATCTTGTACACATTATGTGCATGTAAAAAAAAGATTAACTAGTTACAAAAATAAAAAAAAATAAAAAAATACCCTTTAGAAGAGGACATGTTGATGTGGGGTGTAAATATATATTTTTTTAAATTTGGTTCTATACTTTTTATGTTTTTATTTTTATTTTTCTTTGTGCTACTTCGAAGTTGTGGACATGGTAATTAAGTCTAAATTTGAAAATAAAATTTTTAAAAATCATATAATCTCAAAAACCCTTTAATTATATGCCAATGGACATATAATTCGTTGAAAAATCCATTATTATGAAGTCCACCACCTAAGGTGAATCCTAGGACAAGGTTTAAGATTGGAAAAGAGGTCGATAAAAATAAATTTGCAGAAAAGGGGGGATAAAAGGTTGTTTTTAAACTCTCGATCGAGTTATACCCTCTATCAAGGTTTTGAGAACACTTTTAATTACCTTGATAGAGGATTTATGTCTGGTTAATCTAGAGCTCAATCGAGTTTTTATAAATGTTGATTGAGCCTCTTAAAATCTTGATCAAGATTTTGTGAATGGTATCTTTATTATCAAGAAATTTGAAAGTCGTTGTCACCTTTAAGATGCGCTCATTCACCCATTGAAAACTACAAGAGTGTGCCACCAAGTGATATGCATTTCAAAAAATAATAATAATAATAATAAGAGCAACTCTTATTTCATGTCATGTTAGTCTTCTTGCACACAACGTGAATCATACGTCATCCATAGTGGCCATTATTGAAGTCATGTGTTAGAATGGGTGAATCCATGAAGATGGACAACACTGTTAGAAAAACAGGATCGTAGAGCAATAACGATAAACAAGATGAAAATATTAAACACATAGACACATTACAAGAGAGACACCAATATAACGTGGTTCACCCAAGATGGGTTATGTCCACACAGAAATTTCCAATCCTTTATTATTATATCGTACATCAAAATGAAGGGATACAACCTGCAGCACACCCGATGCATTTCCTCTTCAGTCTCTCATAGTCTCTCTCACACAATAATATAGATAATTTTTACAATGCTACAATACAATACACAGTCATATGCTAATGCCTTCCTTTTATAAAGAAAATACCATGGGCTGACCAAAAACATGGACCAGTAAATCACCCATTATTGACCAAGTCGTGACTCTGAAATTACAACATTATACAAGGCAATTTTTCTTAAATTTTTTCTACGAGGGCGCCACCCCCTTGGACCCTCATGGTGACTTTAGTTGAGGAGAATCCCCCCACACCCCCCATCATGGTACTATGATCCAAACACGACTAAAACATGAACTCTGGATCAGGAAGATCAAGATCCACAACCAACAAACTCTTTTTGGCCAAAAGTGGCGGTGAAAACTCAATTTTTTACTTGTTCATTAAATCGAAGTCCTAAAAACTCATATATTCCTTGTGAATTCCAACACGAAACAAAAAAACAAATTGTAGAGAATTATCTGTCTTTCCACCTATATTTTTTTTAATAATAAAATTTAATATGTCAAAATTACATTTAATGATAGGTTTGTTCTTCTAAATTCCTGTAAAAATTTTCAAGTCGCTTGTGTGCACATAAAATAATTTAGTGATAAATGCATAATTTTTGAAAAAAATATAATAACATAATTAACACAAAATGCACTAGGGCGCACATTTTTTTAAAATTTCTGATGGATTTTTTTTTATAAAATTTTCAAAACTGACCGTTGAAATTTTTAATTGCATTTAACACATGTGTGCACATAAACGCTTTTTTNATATATATATATATATATATATATATATATATATATATATATATATATATCGTACTTTTCTTTCTTTATGTGGATTCAAAGTTGTGGACGTGGTTTTATAAGTATAAGTTTCAAAAGAAACAAAATTAGCATATGAACTCAAAAACTCATAAATTATATGCCAATGGATAGACGATTCGTGATGAATCCATTGGTATGAAGTCCACCATCTAAGGTGCATCCTAAGACAAGGTTTAGGTCTGGAAAAAAAAATTGAAAAGGGGGGCTAAAAGTCTATTTTAAATCCCTCGATGGAGTTAATAGCCCGGTTGAGTATTTTAAAAACCGTAATCGAGTGTTTGTGTGTAGTTTGAAAATACCTTGACAAAGGGTTAATGTGTGGTTAATTGGAAGCTCAATTGAGCTAATATCTTGATCAAGCTTTTTAAAATCTCAATCAAGCTTAATAGCTTGATTGCGCTACGTTCACCAACTTTTTCATTAATTTCTCTTTGCTTCCTTCGCTTTGACTTGACCCACGAATTACCTACCCACAATTCGCATTTAATGAATTATATTGTATAAACAAATTAGAAAACACACATATAAACTTAGGTGTATCAATTGTAACTCCATTTTTAGCCTCTTAAGTCTCTCATAGTGTATATTTTTCTAAGTATTTCAAAGGAAATTGAACATTTTCATTTCGTATTCACCAATTAACATGTGAAACAAGAAATGTCAAAGTAGGAAATGTGATCATGATCAAATTAATGAAAAAGAAATCAAAGAAAATACAAAAGAAAGGATGAGGCGATAACGAGCAACACTGAAGGAGCAATAAGAAAATGATGGAGATCAACCTTTGATGGATCTAACTCCAATTAAGGACGATATCGATATTTTTCTTATTTCATTCTTTGAATGATAATTATTTCAAACAAGTTTCTTAATTCTTTCCTCTTACCTCATTCTTTCAATTATCATGTTTCAAAATTAACTATGTAATTATCATGTTCAAATTAGTTGCAAAATTATAATGTCGATCAATTCGTAGTCATCGGAGTTTCAAGATATTAAACGATTTATATGGATCGCAAATTAATTTAATTATTTCATTTATTATTGGTCACAATGATTTTTTATATACTAAATAATGTAGTGAAATGTTCATACATGCATTGAGTGTTATTAGATAATATTATTGCATGCTAGTGTAACTAGAATCAATCTAGATATAGCAAAAATTTGTGTTCTCAAAATTTCCCTTTGAGTGTGAAATTTTATTCCTCAAGGTTGATTTCGATAGGACTTCAAATATCATCTAGTGGAATTGATAGTCAATTATTCACAGCAATGAACACTCTCTAGAACACTTAAATCCAAATATGTATACATGTGAAAAAAACAAATCCTTAAACTAAAGGTATATGTTTGTGGTTCATGTTTATTTATGTGTATGATTTGTCCTTAAACTAGAGGTATAAATGTGCATGCAATCTCACACATAGTACATAGTGCATGCAATTTACTTAGTACATATTGTGTGCAATTTACTTAGTACATAGTTTTGTGGACCCATTTGTAAACCTTGAAAATAAGTGCACTTTTCATTTTATAGAACCTTCGCAAAATTCACTTGAATTTTAAAGGTGTGATACTCCATGCGCAATAGATATTGTAAAATTATTAAATATATAATGTCACACACATCATTTTAAAATGAAGGGTGATAAATTAGGACCTCTTAAGATACAAGAAAACTATGTTTAATAAATTTGGTAAATTAATTTTCTCTTAAAACTTTAACATTAATCTATATTTAATTTAATAAAAAATAAATAAAATGTTTGGTTTTTATATATATTAACAAATAGAAATTGTGTATATTTTTTATATTTTTAACCAATAGAAATTGTGTATAGTTTTTATAAATTATATAGATTTGGAGTGATATATGTCCCAATTTTATTAAATTTGTTTTCTTTATGTCAATTAAATTTGATATTTTCAGTTAAAATTCAAAACGTAGTTAACATAATTAAGAAGTTCATTTAATATAGAGTACTAAATTTCATTATTTTACAATTTAGAAAGTAAGAGTTTGTATTGTCATCTATGTTCATAAATTATTAGATTAATTTTTTTTTTAAATGCCGCACAACCTTAAATTGAAAGTGTGTGTGTATTAAATAAATATACGTAATCACTCTTTTGAAATTTGTTTTAAAAATGTTTGTATCATATTTAGTTATTATTTAACATGTACATGTGTAGAATAGATATAATTTGTCTTGGATGGATTAGTTTTCAGCAATGATCTCTCATTCTCACTCCACTAAGCAAAGAACGTTGTTAAAAAATCAACCACAACAACTTTATCGAGCCGACGTAATTTCTCCACACGAGGGCACAAAATAATTTTTTAGTATAAGGTAGGATTGTTGGGATAGGAATCCAAATAATTCCCATCAATCATTTCTCATATTAAACGTGTTTGTGTTCTCTCAAGGGGGCTACTCACCACCTATTTAAAATAGGAGACACAATATTATTTAAGGGATAACTTATTTCCCCCCACTTGACGAAGGTTCTTAGTGGCCCAAACATAGGATATCTACCCTATATATTATTATCATGGGATGTTGACAGTACCTAGATTGAATATTATTGGAAGTTGGTACTACTCCTAGTGCCCATCGTTATAACCCATCATTTGTTACCTTTGTGGGTCGATGTATCTAACGGGTTCACAATCGTCAGCATGAGAGCCTTTAG
Organism: Pseudotsuga menziesii; assembly: GCA_001517045.1. Taxonomy (NCBI): domain Eukaryota; kingdom Viridiplantae; phylum Streptophyta; class Pinopsida; order Pinales; family Pinaceae; genus Pseudotsuga; species Pseudotsuga menziesii. The sequence continues at coordinate 411,375 of LPNX010817630.1, read as the reverse complement.
AAGACCTATTTACAATTTGAGTGGAAGGATTCTAGGTCACAATGACCTATTTACATTTTAATTTGCAGATACTTTATATGATAAATTTTTGAAATATAAGTATATACATATGGACAAAAATTAACCAATTCTGACATGGAAAGAGATATGGAGGAAAAATAAAAGGAAACTAGATATTATATTATGATATATAAAATGGAACTATGAAGATATTGAACACAAGTGAAAAGTGTATTTGACTTCAAATGGAATGGCTATCAAAAGAGAATAACATTTGAAACATGACCCCAAGTGGAGTTGGAATGAATTTCATTACAACATTGAGAGTTCTAGGAAGTCCAGGTAAAGCTACTTTTGGGGAAATATTGACTAAGGGAAGGAAACAATATAAGAGAACGTTGATATTATTTTTATATGAACTAGAATTATGAACAACATATTTGGGATTGGCTAGAATTGATCAAGGTAAGTGGAGAAACAAGACTAAATATACGTGCACATGAAACTCAAATTTAAAAAAATATTATTGCATAGTCAAATTGTCCTCGAGGATAGATGAAGAAAATAGTGCTACGCAATTGATCAAGTGACATGAAATATGTTTATGGAATCCATGTGGTCATAAGAACCCCTTCAACCATATTTAAATACCCTAAATTTTCATAGATTTGCTTGTGATGTTTGAATGCATTTGAAATAGTCATGGGCAGACCATATTCTGTGAATGCTTCTTACTTTGATTATATATTCTTTCTTCATTCGAACAATTCCTTATTTGGTCAGAATTGAAACTTGAAAAATTCAATTGAAATATATGCAAGGATAGATCACGATCAAGCATCACAGGACCATGTTCCCTCTCACATAGCTTCAAGAGTAATTGGGAATTGTAGTGGTTGTAAGAGGTACTGGATATTGTTTAGAAGACATTAGGGGTGTTTCCATAGGAGAAGAGTTCAGTAACCCGAGTCTTTTTCAGATAGAGTATGTTAACAACATTATCAAGTTGCATTTTGAATAACACTCAATAATCACATAATCACAAATCCTACATGGATTGCTAAAAATAAAAGTCTAAAAGATGCCACAAACCTGTTGGGTTTTAAATATGTTAAAGGTGAAATGGAACATGATACCCTGGTAGAAAACATCAAAAAATCACTATCTTCATTTGGAAAATCAAGAAAACCTGATATCCAAGCTACTCACAGGGAAATTACAATTGTTGTTGTGGCACCGAAAAACTCAAGAAATCAAATGGTGATAACAATGTCAAAATTGCTCCATGTTTCAAGAAAAGTGTTTCATAAATATACTAAATTCAGGGTCTAGATAGATGAAAACAATAAAGTTGCTTGTTGGGTTCTTGTTTGCAAGAAACCCTATCGAGACAAGATTTATGAAGGCATTAGAAAGAAGTTAATAGAGTTTTGGGACAACCATTCCCATTCTATACTGTATTTAAAGCATGTCCTATGGCAACGTTAATCCAAAGGGATTTATGTTGAACACTGTAAGCATGTTATGGAGATGATATAAGTTTCATTTCTTGAGGAATTTCAAGAGGTCAATCCCAATGTCGAGATATCAAATAAAACATGTTTGACTAGATAAAACCGTGGTATATTAAGATGAACAAAATTCACGACACTTATTGTTCTTGATACCTTGTTGAATTTCAAATCTATTATGACACATTTATAGACTTTTTGCAAAAGGCACTAGCAGGGTGAACTAGCTCCTCCCATAGTGTGAGGTTTTGTTTGTACTATATTGTGCAAAAGGAATCCTAAGGATGTGTTTTTCAACAAAATATGTGTAGGTGTAATAATATGTCGTCAATGTGGAAGTTTGGCATTGTTCCATAGACATTTCACATTCAATCCATCACACTCTAGATTTTCATATATCACAGCTATGTGGAATAAATATGAGAATGTGGGCCATGGATGCACTGTCATCTTTAGCTACACCATCTAAAAGGATTGACTTGCATGAGGACAAAATTACTATTGCATAGTTCATGGAGAAGTTCCAAAATCAAATTTATAAATACATCAAACATTCTCACAGGTTTAGGTGGAAAGTTCTTGAATTCAAACATTCTCATGAGTTGTTTGATCCAGACACAATATTATCAATGGTAAAATTCATCGAGAACTACACATTTTCTCCCCAAAATGAGATACAGAGTGAGTATTATCACTTTGAAAAGGTGTCAATATGCGTATATGCTTTGTGCACACATGCTTAGGAGAACATTGATGGCAAGGATATCACTCCTCAATCACACAATGTTATTAAAGAGTACCATTTTTATGTGAGTGATGATAACGACCATGACACATTGTTCATTCAACACTTCTTTGGGTTGATTTATGACTCATTAATAAAGAGGGTGTCATTTACATAACATTGGGTTTGGTCATATGGGTGTGTAGGGAAATTAAAATCGGTGCACTCTTTTGACTGGTTGAGCCGCCTTCATAAAGAGACAAGATTTTGACATACTTGGAGTATTTTTTAAATAGGGCATGGAAAGGGTGAGCATGATGTTGTAGGTGCTTGTTTTAAACATGCACTTACAAGGTACCATATGGGTCATGGTGCTACCCAACCCAATTACCTGCAGAAGTAGTTGATAGGTGAATAATGCATTTGGGACATGAAGGTCATGAACATGAAAAGCTGGTGTGCAAGTAAGACACAATGGTGTGTAGTTGAAACTCACATTTTGAATGTTCTTTGAAACATCGTCTTAGTGGAAAAATATGTATATGATGCATTTATTTTGATGCAAGTTCTTTTGGAATGTTGTCATTGCAATGTGAATAAATACATTCCTTGGTATTGTGAGACAATACCTAGGACAAGTGAATTATACTCCATTTAGAGTAAGGAAATGGGAATCACTTTTTCCATAGAAATGAGAAAATATGTGTTCTTTTGCAACTTCTACATTGATGTAGATGGATGTGAGATTGATAAATGAAAAAATGTTGGACATGTGACAACAATGGAAATATTTCCCTCTTAACCCGAAGGGTTCTCATTCAATTCCAACATGGAAAGAGATGTACACTAAAGATGTTGTGGTATCATTAGATCATGTTCGAGTTTCTGACAAGTGTAGGGAATGTACACTAGTGAACATTAACCATATTTTAATGCTTTTATTTTGAATCTTGGTTGAATGTTCAAACTTCCAAACTCGTTCTTCAATGTATATACATTTGTTTAACAAAATTTAAAATGTGTGGTAGGTGGTGTATTTGTTGTCACTGCACCCTTGGGAAATGAAGAGAATGTCACGTATTATTTAATGTGATGTACAAAAATTAAAGCAGATTGGTGCAACCCTGTCCAGATAATGATTTCATGTACCAAATTGGCGACTTGGTTTTCATGGGCCTCTTTTTCAAGAAATTGAAAAACAAGGCAATTATATTATTTACCTAGACTATATGCATGAGTATATATATTTCTAGTACTTGACCATTTAGTGGTGGAAGCTCAAATACATCTCACGACAATCAAGGTGAAGAGTGGTGAACCAAAGAGATGGAATATGGAAGAAGTTTACCATGACCATATTATGGAGACTTGCATTCCTATAATGCATCGACCAGAAGAATGATTTTCAAAGTATGATTTGTATGATTTTCTAACTATCCAATTTTGTATCAATGGACCTATTTTCTATCTCATTTTAATTGTAGATGATATTGTAAATTGTAATTTGTACATGTCTAATTAATACTATCTTAAATATTACTTGTACAATTGTAATGTGTGCATGTTTAATTAGTAATTTCTTAAAGAGTAATTATAAAATTGTAATTTGTAATTGTGAAATTTTGTAATTTGTAATTGTGAAATTTTGTAATTTGTAATTGTGAAATTTTGTAATTTGTAATTGTAATTACAATGGTAGATTGTATATTGTAAAATGCAACTCTAATTGTGACTTCTAGATCTTTTATTTTGTAATTTGTTCTAATGAAATTTGTAATTTGCAATTGTAACTATAATTATAGATTGTAAATCATAAACTGTAACTCTAATTGTTATTGTTAATTGAAACTAGCATCATGAATTGTAATTTTTTGTTGTAATTAAAATTTGTAAATATATATCGATGTTATTAGATTGTTATTGTTAATTGAAACTAGCTTCATGAATTTATTTTCTTGTAATTTGTAAATATAATTAGATTGTAACTTGAAATCCTAATTGTGACTTGTAAATTGTATCTGACATCCTGAATTGTAAATGACAAATGCACATAAAATAATTAACATAAACATTAAACATGAAACTAAATAACTTCTAATTGTAAAATTGTAAATTGTACAATCGTCAACATAAACATGAACTTAATATAAAGTTAACATGCAGGTGCATAAGCATAAACATATTTGATAAAGATAAATGCCCATAAACATAAATAACATACACACATCATATATCCCGAAGAAAAAATATGACACGAAATAGAGCTTTAAGTATATTAAAAAATACACTTGTATATATGCATACATAAAAAAACAAGTATGTATGTATGCATAACAATACAAATAGTGCAACATGAACAAATCTCATCAAATATGTCGACCAAGACCCTCATGGGATCTTTGGTCATCCCCACCACCAGTACCACCTACACCATGCCCTGGCGACAAGGCATCACATGATTGAAACTCGTGTCTAAATAAGGGGATAGAAAAAATTAAAATTGTGAACCCTATAATTTAGTTAGATTTTAGTACTTCAAATTAGGTATATGAAAAATTTTTAAGATTTTAAGTTGATAGATCAACTTACTTCACTCAATTCCATCACGATATTGTCTGAATCCTGTTGTGTGGAAGCTCTAGGACGATGTTGATTCGATGGGTCCTTGCTAAGACAATGCAAAGTCAACCTTTCGCACTTATCTTTGAGTATCAATGAAGTATCAAATACCAGTTGTACTTGAGCCTGTATATGATGACATCATGCATGTAATCAATAAAATAATTATAAATTAACACTATAATTAAACATCGACTTGTATTCTTTAATGCATTGCAACATAAGTTACAATACTTCATCAACTAGCGACTTATGGTCAGAACTCAAGGGAGAATGTATTTCTTGCTCCTGTGCAATCCCCTTGCCTCTACATTGTACAATTTGAGCAAGGGACAAGAAGAAAGTTACAATTAAATAATCGCAATTATATGCATGTATGTAACTGAAAAAGTTAAGATGAGGGAACTAACATGTGTACCATAGATACATAACCAGAGGCAACGATTGGATGATCAACTGATGGGGAAGTGGCATTGAGTGATTCCATAAATGCAGTCCTCTCCATGGAGCAACAAAAACAAATCAATGTTACTTAATTGACTATTTTTTGTGTACATGTATTAAATATGATTATGTAAATACATATAATGAAAAAAAAATACATAAATATACATGCTCTATTGACGAGGGCCTACATCCCTCATATAGATGATAGTATGCAAGTTGGGAACTCATAACATATGTAAGTAGAGTCTCATGGAAAGCACCTGAATAATCAACCCATCCACCCACCGTAACTTAGGATTTGTAGGTCCAAGGTGTGGTCTAGACCTATCCTCGTGCATGACCACTATAACACTACACAATGCAATGTGCATGGCGCTTTCCATCAAATCCAATGTCTCAAATCTGAGCCATGATGGATCAATAACATCTCCCAACTAAATAACACTCCGGCTAGGAATGAGAACTAGTCGAGGAGGTGATGGTGCAATAAAATGGTCTATGCAAACCCTAGGATGCTCATATATGCATCCCTTCCTGATGCCATAAAAGGATGGCGTCGTACTAATGTAATTAGGATGCCTGTGTAGCACAAACTCTGCATACACATGTTTGGAGAGGTATAATGAGACATGTTAATGGTGGGGGAATATGCCCCATACTCCAATAAACCTATCATAAACATGAGGCGTAACGACCTCAATCCTAAGCTATCGCAATTGAAGCAGTTGTCGAAGAGCGTGACTAGGAGGGATTCAAACAAAGTGCCCTTAATATCATTGCCTCTTGTTGTTCACATCCTCCCATTTGTTAGGACCCGATACCTGGTCCCTCCTCCTCTACAAAGAAATCTTCCAGATGTCATTAAGAGGCCCCTCCCTCTTGTATACCTCCAACAATCCATCAACCACATCGATCATCATGTTGATCAAACGTCTGGATGGACAATCAAGGCATATGGCCCCTAACTGGGTCTACATCCAATCATGTTGTGATGTGATATCTTCAATCGTGATCCTTGTGATCTCATCCTCCTATGGATATGGATAAGTGGGATCAACACTTAATAAACAAATAGAAATATATATATCAATCAAAGTGCAACATACTAATACAAAATAAAGATACAAGTAGTTGAAAAATATATAAATACAAATTTAATGTACCTGCATGATGAAAAACCTCATTGTCATTCTTTAGGGAGGTTAACGTGTCACAACCATCGTGTGGGGTTCCTATGAAAGTAGAAACAAACAACAATTAATAATAGAATGTGCATGTATACAATAATTTACTTCTTTGTGTAGCTAAATAAATACAAAACTATATGTAAATAGTTCACATATGACTACGCTTGTGACATTGGAGGGTGATGTGGCACTGTATTCTCTTAATGAACATGATTTATGGGCGGAATAACCCCGCTCTGGAGAATGATCTGCATGAAACGATGAAGATAAATCATATATGTGTTATCCCTTGAATACAGTAAAGGTTCTAAGAAAAATTTATCTATGAATGGATTTCCCCGCCAATATATGTTCTTAATTATATACTTAACATGGAAACAACTAACAACTAATAACTAATATTGGCATGCCCATGATGGTTGTACATTCAATATAGAGATGGTTGTAGATCTCTAAGCTAATGTACATCACCAATTTTTTTGGGAAGATATACCTATAAACATATATGATTAAGATATTTTTGGAGTTACGCATGTTTCTCATATTAGGGTTTTTTCCACTTCTAAAATTAATCTGAAACGCATGATTTAAGAGAAACAAACATATATGAAGTTACAATGGCCCAAAGTGAGTTCCACCTATGGATTTGGAAAGAAGAAAAATTACATTGTCTCAAATACAAAAATCACACCTATAGATATAAAATTGGATGCACCATGTACCATACAAGTTCACTTTAAACAACAATCCCTCTACTCTCAATATCGATAATTTATTTTGAACTGGATTTTGGATTACATGTACAATAAAAATAGTTAATTTACATTTGTATTAAAATTACTGAAAAAAAAATTAAAAACAATTTCAATCAATAATTTCAATTAATTGATTTTGGGGTGTTTTCAAAATATTTCACAAAAATTTCATTAAAAATACTTTAAAAAAATAACACTTTCAATCAATGCAAACAAGAACTGAATTTTTAGGGATTTGAATAAATTTCGCAAAAAATTCATTAAAAATACTAACAAAAAATAACACATTCAATCAATAGTAGAAGAACTTATTTTGGGGAGCTTTAAACAAATTTAACAAAATTTCCATAGAAATTACAAACAAAACAAATTACAATTTCAATCAATGCACAAAATAATTAATTTTGGGGGGGTTTGAACAAATTTCACAAAATTTTCATTAAAATTACTAAAAAAGACAACACTTTCAATCAATGCATAGAATAATTGACTTTGGGGGGTTTCAAGTTGTGTGCCTCTCAGTGTGGTGACCATGTTAGCAAGAAGTTGTGGTTAGTGGCAAGTTGCAGTCCCCGATCAAATCGACACAGCTAGTGGTGGTGTCAAGTTGCAATTCTCTTCACCTCTCATTCAAGCTACTCTACACTCCTCGTTTGAGATCCTATGCAACAGACGTGCTGAAATAAGTGGAGATTTGTTGTTTTTTTCTTTTATAACTATTATAAGAGTTTGGTCAATATCTAGACTGATATTTATAGAGGTTGATTAAGCTATGACGCTCGATCGAGCTTTCAAATTCCACAAGTGTTGACTTTGCAGTGACCTTTGATTAATCACTCGATCAAGCTTCTAGGATCAATTAAGAAATTTACCTCAATTAAGCTCAGGTTCGCGCTTGAGGGTTATGTAAAACCTCGATCAAGCTTTTAAAAAAAGCTTGATCAGGTGTTTTATTAATCCCTCAATCATTCATTTAAGAGCTCGATCGAGGGATTATAAATAGCTCGATCGAGGTCATTTTTCACCATACTCGCGCCCTCAGCTTGCCAAAAAGTGTTACCCATCTTCATGGGAACACCCAAATGTATTGGCTTAACTTTATTTACAATCCTCTTGCCTTATTATTTAAGGTGTAGTCTAAATATTCAACGTTTTCAACCTTTTCTAAGTATATTTTCCATCTTGTTTTGTTCAAAGTTCAGTTGAAAATCTGTGAAAAAAATCATAGAATCAAATATATTAGCTATGGAAATTGTATAATCTAGATGCCATAAGTCCCTATTTAAAGGTGTTGAATCTATTCATAGATTTAAAAACACAAGTTAAACACTTCTAAATTTAGATTTTACCAAAAAAAAAATAATAAATTTCAACCAAAACCTACCAAAAAATAATCCACCCCATTATTTAATGCCTAACACAAACAACTCAAAAGCTTTTTGGCCTAATCAATTTGTCTTCACATTAATATAAAACATTGAATTCAATCTATACAATTTTTAACTATTTAAATCTAGAAGGCTAACGATTCTCCATACATCCCATGCCTGTAACTCTATTGCTTCCTCTTCTTTCTCATTCCAATGATCTAAAATGGTTCTATAGATATATTATATTACAACAACTCGATATATGTAATTGTAAGAAATGTACAGATTTATTTATATCTTAACATTATGAAAAGTTGATGGAACTATCATTTCACTTATGAATCTTCGGAGTTGGTATTATATGAACTTGTTGCAATGGATATTAATTTTTTTGGACCATCTTTCATATTCCATAGACTAAGTTCAAGTGAGAATAAAATCATAGAAGTTAATTATTATGTTGAATGGCATCCATATTTAGATTTTGAAAATTAGTAGTTCTTATTAATTTTTTTGGACCATCTTTCATATTCCATAGACTAAGTTCAAGTGAGAATAAAATCATAGAAGTTAATTATTATGTCGAATGGCATCCATATTTAGATTTTGAGAATTAGTATTTCTTTTATTTTGTTTGCAGAACTTGTCTCGACTTTGTTTTGTGGATTTGTTAAAATACTTTTGACAATATTTTTAGAAAAGTGGAACATTTGCCACTTAGAATTAGGATTAGAAGAAGATTTGAATTCTTGATTCATATTATGAAGTATTTAAAAATAAAAAATTATTATTTTAAATATAGGTATTTATAAATATGTTTTTTTAAATCCATGCTAAAGTATGATATACTTTTAGATAAGAAGTCAAACTCTTTTAAACAAAATTATTTACAATGTTTTATACCATTTTAATATTAAACATAATAATTTGAAAAATCAAAATAAATTTAACCATTTTTAAAATATAATATTTTGATTTTCTTATTAGTTTAAAACAAGTTAGATGGGACATAAATCCAAGTAGGCATGATTTTCCTTTTCAAAATAAAAAATAAAACAAATTCTTTTACAAATGACACATGTTATTTGTACAACCTATTGCATTAAATATATATAATATACAATTTGTATTGCAAGGCTAGCTTATTGAGATTACAAGGTTGTTGTACCATCCCTGGAGGTGTCACTATGGTTGGAAGGCATGACAAATGTTGGAAGTGGAGGCTACAAGGAGCTTGGATTATCCCACCATTTGGGCATGATTCGATGACCACCAGAGGAATGGTTGGAAGGTCTAGTATGTATACACTTAACTACAATATTGATCACCTCCAACAACTATAGGATAATTAATCAAACTGGGGAGCAAGCATTACACAATCCATATTGATTATTTTATCTTTCCTTGCTCCATAAGTATTTATACTCCTATAGATAGCACAAAGGTTTTGCATCATTGGATTTTACATCCAATTCACGCCCTTAAATGCCCCAAAATCCACAAAATTTCTATAGGTAGCAATAGCATGCCTTACAAAACATTCCTTGTCTATTAATGGTGATGGCATCTATTTAATTGGCTTTCATTTTACTATATGGTCTGGTTCCATATTATACAACTTATGTTCTTCTCACATATGTTTTGCACATAGGTGTAATGAAATAACTCTCAAGACCCACCACCTACCTTGGCTATTCTCGTGTCGCTCTTTGTACTTATTGATCAATGCAATGCAATTGCTTATTGTAATTATTGGTTATGCTTTAATTTCATATATATACGTATATATAAGAGAGATCAACATAATATTGCATTGGTGATCCCCTAGTGAAATCTTATAAGCAGTCGGGGGTTGGCTTAGAAGAACCGGTATTTGATAATATCGGGAGGTTTAATGGGTGCAATTCAATATCATTACAGTTCATTCTCTTCACCTACCTTCTATTCATTAGTTTTCCTTTGTGAATGTCGATGTTATGAGGTTACGACTGCAAGAGTGCGGACTGATTTTAAAATGGTATCATGTTCTCTCTTCTCCTCTTCATTAAGTGTATATTCTTGTTGGTCCTTTTCTATTGCCTACAGATTCTCCTACAAAGTGATGAAATTTGGTTGGAATCTAGAGAAATTCAATGCATGATGGTTTAGATTAAAGAACTAGATAATGCAAAGTCAGAATTTCACTATAGAGAAGGAAAAATGAAAAACACAAACCATGCATTCCACTACAACTTTGGTGCAATGTTACATATATGTAATATCTCAGTCTTGATTGTGTGGATGAAATGGGAATCGATAATTTAAAAATGGATTCATATTAACATTTCCTTGATACTATCTGAGAGACAAACCATTATATTTTAGATTTGATATGCATTTGGTCGGCACAACTTAGAGGAGCTTTACTATCTTAGAGAAACTTTATGATATACAAGAAATGAGTTTAAGCATGACCTGAAACTTGAAAGGAAAAGATAAATGTCATTTGGGCCTCTTTTAATCTCAGCAACCGTTATCAGAAAAGAGAACAATCATATAACAATAGGCACACAAGTGCAATAAACAAGCATCTAGGTAGCTATATTGTCCCATAAAGCTCAACTAATTTCATTACACTACGTGTCCATATATAGGCATACAAGTACATCAAACCATTATCACAAAACCATGGTTGAACCCATACCATGGACTCAATACCATGTATTGAGTCATACACATAACACAAGGGACAATACATCAATGAGTGCCCATTAACCACTTTAACAAAAGAATACCTGAAAATAAATTCCAATTATATATATATATATATATATATATATATATATATTGCTTAACATGTTAGGTACAATTCAAGTGACTATTATGAGAATTCAGTAAAATCCTTTATAAGTTTCAAATTTCAATCCTTAACATAGGTTCAAGTTGGAGGCGAATGGAATGAAAAACGGGTTAAAGTATTTCATAACAAAAGATGAGGACCTAAATATTCTACTCTATTTTATCTCCTAGTGCCCATTATGTTGGCCCAGTGCATCATTTGTGTAATGAACAAAAATATAATAAATGAACATTAATAACTACTAATAATTAAATAAATAATTCTTAACGAAGAGACACCTTAATGAAAGGCTATGTCTCTTTATGAAAGGGAACCCATCATGTGTATTCATACAAGCAAAATTCTCATTGTAATATCATCACTTATCTATTATTCATATATTTATCCATTTATGGAGTTTCTATCCTATTTACATTGGATTTTTCTATAGAAACGGTATTTTATTGTTCCAGTAGCATCAGAGCCCCTTCTTGGGCATTTTTACCGGATTTTGGCCAATTGCTTCTGGAGTTTCTCCACACTTAAAAACCAACACATGGTTTCTTTCACAACAATAAACAACACATACTTTAATAAATTCAATATTACACAATAATATTCATATTATTAATATTGAATTTTTAAAATTATGTTTTTCTAAACCTTGTATATATTAATTTATAATAATAACATTTATTATTATAAATTACTCAATTCCAAATCTTTAAAATATTGTTATTAATTATAATAACATATATTATTATTTTTATAGATATAGTTATTAATTTTAATAACTATTGGGAAGAAAAGAAGAAGGAGATATTGAATAAATTACAAAGAAAACTCAAGAATGTGGATTTAAATGTTGAAAAGAAGGAAAAATCTCCTATCACCTTAATAAGAAATGTTGCAATACTATTTACAATTAAAGGGACACTTGCAGAGAAGGATGTCACCATTTCTATTGCACCTACTGAAAGTAATAATTATATTAGTACTGAATTCGCTAACCATTTAGTGATTCCCAATTCAAATATAGGTGAAGAGCTAGACTTTTGGGATGGGAAACAAATTGGAATAAGTAGCTTACAACTGAATGTTGGAGATTATATGGTCACATCGAAATTCATTGTTAGTTCCTTATGGAGCTTTGACGGTGACATAATTTTGGGTTTCCCTTGGATAAAAACATTGGGGACTTTCATCTTAAATTCTGAAAAGAAGTTTATTACATTTTCCTATAACCAAAAGAGAATCACATTTCAAGATATTACAATGAAGTCATATTTAGAAGCTCCAACATCTGAAGACTTCAAGGATATACCAAAGATGATTTCCCAGCGTAATCAGAAGTCAGAACAAAAGAAACAAAAAGAAGTTGAAAAGATTGTCGTGAGTAAAGATGAAGAACTTACTCATTTGAAGAATCATAGTCAAGACTTGATCACACAGATTAAGAAATTAAAAAGGGAAAAAATATCGCAAAAAGAAATCTAAGAGAAATTCCACCAAAATGAAGTGGATCTCCACAATGAATTCAATAAGAGTCTATTAAAAAAAATGAATAAAATTCTCACTTAAAAAATTTGAATCAAGGGTTGAATGAACAAATAAAAAAATTTAAAAATAAGAAGTCAAAAAAATCCTTAGAGTTATTATCAACCAGTAAATCACGAGAATCACAAACAATTGAAGTTGATTAGAGGAATTTTGAGGTCTAAAATGGGCCTCCTAAGGAAAATAATAAAATAATAGTTAAAATAATAAAATAATAGTCAAAATAATAAAATAATATTTATTAATTTTGGAGGAAAAAAGAAAAAAACTACTTTTTGTGTTCGTATTTTCGACATATCTCCATGTGTTTTTACTCAAATTTCGATCGGGAGAGCTTGTTTGATGTGAAATTTGATTCTGCATCCAATGAGTACCCACACTGCATACTTTTGATGGACCCCTCTACCCCAAAAACAAGAAATACCTGAAAAATGTGATGATGATGTCATCATCACATTTTTTTCATTTATTTCTTGTTTTTGCGGTAGTAGGGTCTGTCAAAAGTATGCAGTGTGGGTACTCGTTAGATGCGGAATGAAATTCCGCATCCAACGAGCTCTCCCAATCAAAATTTGAGTAAAAACACAGGGAGATATGTCGAAAATACGAACAAAAAAGTAGTTTTTTTTATGACAAATATGTCAATTCAACCATTATGGTTGACTCATTTTATTGGAATTCTATTGGTTCTTGAATTACAACTCACAAGAACTTATTGTTGGCGCGTTTTCTTATAAGGCCCATTTTAGACCCCAAATTTCCTCTAATGTTCTACAAGGGTTCCACAAATGGGTCGAATGTCGTATCGCCATCCAAATCACAAGAGTCGTTATGATAGACGACAAGATCAAAAGGAAAATTACCAGAATTATTCCTACAAAGGGAAAAGACAAAATCGTCAACTCCTGACAATCAATCCGCAAACAATTCCGTTAAAAGTAGATATCAGATGGGCAACTTCACAAATGACGCAACATTTCTACACAGTTTTTAAAAGAACGTATTGTTTTATTTCGTCAAGTGTTGCAACTACCAACACACAATGTCATGAGAAAGCGTTACAAGCAAGAACAAGGGATAAAGTCTTCCATAATTGTGCTTTGAGGAAAAATCAATTCTAAGGGAGAGGCAATGTAATGAACAAAAATATAATAAATGAACATTAATAATTACTAATAATTAAATAACTAATTCTTAACGAAGATACACCTTATTGAAAGGCTATGCCTCTTTATGAAAGGGAACCCATCATGGGTATTTATACAAGCAACATTCTCATTGTAATATCATCACTTATCTATTATTCATATATTTATCCATTTATGGAGTTTCTTTCCTATTTACGTTGGATTTTTCTATAGAAATAGTATTTTACTGTTCCAGTTTGTCCAAAGTCCAATCTGTCAGGTTTTAAACAACAATTCCAAGATTAAAAGATTGTTAACATCAATACTCTTTGTTTTTCTATTTTACTTATTTTTGCTTCATCGTGTTTGTTTGAGGATGGGGAAAGGATGGTTTATCATATTCAATGTAGCCAAATACTTTGGAAAACGAATCACTCAAGAATTCTTAACCAATATAACCTTATGTTATAAGAAGATCCCTCTAGTAGGTGCCTACTTTCATTAAAGTTGCAATTGATGTATGACTATTTTGATCCCCCACCAGGAAATAGAAGTTTAGAAAAACTAAAATATTCCATTTTGCATAAAACCCAAAAAAGAGATGAAAAGTAGCTCATAGTTTATTTGATATATTATTTATAGTTATTCTTAGGTTTCAACTCCAATAATGATACATCAAATCCTTGAAAATAAATGTTGACCATACTAGTCCAATCACTTTAGATCCATTTTGAATAAGTCTCTTTCATGAAGATTATGTTGGAGAAGCAAACGGAAAACTCAAATATTAATATTCTAATGTAGTAATGTGACTTAGTAACATAACAGTAAATATTAATGAAGAAAAGATCAGTTAGGTGGTCAGATCAAGATGATCTTACAGTATTTGGGTTATATGTATGACACAATGTACGATGAGATCAATGATAGAATAGTTATTTTTCCAACAAAATGATAGAGTAGTATTTGTGTATATTAGGAAACATATTGATGCAACATATTGTTTGGTGAATTGAATTAATTGTTCTCTCCATGAATTGTGTGTTTGTGTGTTTATTTCATGTGCATATGTGATTCTAAAAAATCAAACATAGCTTTGTAGCCATGTGTGGGGAAGCTAGTAAAAATTTGACTTTCGTTTTTGGAAGTGAGGGGGGTGAATTTCATGTGCATGCCTCAAAGCCCGTGTGTAGGAAGAATTTGATTCAATGCGAAGAAGTATTTGAATATGGAAAACCACACTTCCATGACTTTGTGAGAACGCCAAAGGAAGTCTACTAATCCCTAAATGTTGGGAACATTCCCCCCTAGAGTGTGGCACATTATATTAGTCTTGATGTCAGATTTGGTCCATTAGTTGTAATTTTCATTAGTATGGCTATATTAGTTACATCGTCTTGGGTCAATTAGTTGGAATTGTACCACTTAGTCTCCCATATATAGGAAGGAGACCTTTCATTTGAATCATTTTTCTTGTCTTGTATTATGTACTTAGTACATCGTATAAGGAGGTTTACCCCTCAAAGAGGCTTCATATTGATGTATGCTATTCATTATTAAGGAATGGATTATTCTTCCTAGTCTTTTTATTCACTTTTCATGCTCTTTGGGGAATTTGTTGCTTAAAATTTGGTATAAGAGCTTGGATGTTTCCAAAACAAGTCATCTTGGAATTTTTGCTATAACGTTTTTTCTACAAGGTTTCAAACAACAAATTTCAAAACCCATCTAGAACAAATGCCGAAATATTTATGGTACAATTTTCAAATCCTGAGTAACTATAGGTTCATATATATTTTCCATGGAATCTAGGGTTTCTGACTAGTCCAAAAACTAGTCTAAAATAGGTGTTATGGGAAAAATGGTCATATATGGGGCATGCGAGATCCAAAATGAGTGAGACTTGTTGCATCATAAACAATAAATACCACAGTATCTATGGTATATTTGTCAGCCTCAGGTAAGAAATATTTGACACGTGGAAGACCGTACAAGTTCGTTTTTTCTAGAAGGACCAAAAATAAGAAGTGTTGGGATATATGAAATACCTTTTTATTGAAACATCAAAATTAGGTGAGACCTGTGGAATTGGGAAAAGGATAAATCAAAATATAATAGGATGAATTTTCAAACTCATAGGAGTATAAATTTCAAATTTACCTCAGTTCTAATTTGGCCAGAAATCAGTCTTCAAATCAGGGTTTGAAAAAGATATGCCATTTTAAATTTGAATAACTTTGAATAGAAGGACATGTTTATGGTTTGCCCTAGGGTGTGATATCTATTTATATTTTTCAACATTCCAAGAGAAGGCAATGGAAAAAATCACACTCTACTCAAACAATTTGAGGATCCATCCACGACGTATGAAGAAAATGAAGAATTGATACGTGACTTAACCAAGTTGAGTTAAAAGATTGATTAATAGAGTGCAACGGCAATGACATATACTCAATTGATAAACCAAAAAGGTGATATAATGAAGGAATTCAAAACTATTATAGAAAAGATGGCCAGTAAATAAGATCTCAAGGGGATAGCTATGAAAGATGATTTCAACGTAATGGATAGCAAAGGGGATCTAGTAAAAATGGCCAAGGAGAAGGCTAGTAAAGAAGATACTAAAGAATTGAAGGAACTGACGAATGATATAAAACATAGATTTATTCCTCATTTTTCTACTCGGGAAGAGGATAAGGAGGAAAAGAGGGACTTATTCCAATCACGTATTGAAAATTTTGAAAAACAATAGGAGAATAAGAGGTTTGAGTCCCCAAAATTTGATGACCCACTACATCATCATGGGTTCAAATAAGGTCCAAGCAACTGCTTTATTCCCAATATTGACATGAGAAATTTTGATGGCAATGATCAAATAACATGGATATTTCAGATGGAGCAATTCTTTAATCTAACTTAGGTACCAACTTTGCAAAAGGTAACTATTGCATCATTATATTTAGAGCCTGGTCAATTTGTATGGTACCAATATATTTATGACTATAAAAAGGACTCTATTATCTCTTGGTTTGTATTCATAGAAGAATTGATTGCACATTATGGGGATATTTATAGCAACTACACCTTCTTTATCAAGGATTTTCAAAAGCTATGTCTTAGAGTGAAGAGTATTTCAGAAGATAATTTGTTGGATCTCTTTATTGGAACCTTGAAGGATAACATGCAACATGAGCTGTGTCTATTTGAACCATCACTCTTAGAGAAGGATTTCATGGTGGAAAGGAAGTTTGAAAGTAAAAATATGGTGATAAATACTAGAAATACCACTTCCAACACATACAGAGAGAATGATGTTCCTTCTTCTAACCCACCTCAAAGGTTGACACCTCAACAACTAGAGGAAAGAAGAGCAAAAGGTATATGCTTTAATTGTGACAACAAGTATAGCAAGGTACCTAAGTGTGGACAAAAGAAATTATTATACATATATTGTGAAGAGGAAGCACCAAAAGAATAGAAACCATTACAAGTTGATGAAATAGAAGTGATTTCCCCTACCATATCTTGTCATGAATTGGCTAGAATTATAAACTCTTCAAACTCTCAAGATTGAAGGATCTATCAAAAATAAAATGGTAACAACGTTGATTGATTCTAGTAGTACTCATAATTACATTCACTGTAAATTAGCGAAAGATCTCAATTGCTTTCTATATCCAGCACTAGAATTTCAAGTAATGATTGTATATGGAGGAACTATCAATTGTTCAAAGAAATGCCATAATATCAATTTTACTATGGGAGAATATGTATTGAATAGTCCAATTATTATGTCCCAATGGGTGGTCTTGGTGTTGTCTTAGGGGTTCAATGGTTATAATCATTGGGAATGGTGGATTTTAATTTTCATAAGCTTTTCATGAAATTTTCCTGGGAAGGAAAATAATTTGAGTTAAATGGAATCACAAGGAAACCAATCAAGGTGATCACAGCAAGGTGTAATTGTACAGGTGTGATCACTAGATGTTCAAAAAAATAAGGATCATATTTACATGGATATCCAAAGGGTATTTAATAAACATTCCAAGGTATTTGAATATATCTGAAAGGACTTCCACATGTTCGATAGTTAGACCATGTTATTCACTTAATTCCAGGAAGTGTTCCTTCTAACATCAGACCTTACAGATACCCCTATGGAAAGAAGAGTGAAATTGAGCATATGGTTCAAGAAATGTTAGAGGTTGGCATAACTAGGCCTAGCCAAAGTTCTTACTCTACATCAATGGTAATGGTACCCAAGAATTATGGCTCATATTATAGAGATATTTCTCGCCCTTTTAATGCAAGTACAATAGTTTTGGCCTTCATGGTAATAGTTCAGAAGTTACATGGAAATCCAAATATTATTGAAAGTGATATAGATCTAATTTTCACTGGAAAATGTTGGACTGAATTATCTTCTTGTCTGGGTACCCTATTGGCTCAGAGTTCATCTTATCATACTCAATATGATGGGAAAACTAAGATAGTGAACAAATGTTTGGAAGGTTATCTTCATTTCTTTGAAGCTAATAAACAAACACAATGGGTGAAATGGTTGTCTTTGGCATAATGTTGGTACAATAATTATTTCCATACATCATAAAAAATGTCTCAGTTTATGGCACTTGATGTGTACTAGCCTCCATCTATCACACCTCCCTTAAAAGGAAAACCTAAAGTTCAAGTTGTGGTAGACTGTATAGAGCACCAACAAGAAATTATCCAAATATTGCGTTATATTTTTATCATTTAATCAATATGATCTAGGATCTTATTTGAGAGAATAACATGCACAGTAATAATCACAAGAGATAAGAGACACAAATAGTTTTCCTCATGGAAACCATAAAGGAGAAAACCCCGCAACTTCCTCAGAGATAGAATGAGCACCAATAGCAAAAGTAAAACCCAAAAACACAAAGATGATTTTCGACAGTTGTCCTCTCTCTCACTTATGTGGGATCCTCCTCTCTCACTCATGCGCTACTGTTGAGTGAGTGTGTGTGTTCCAAATAGAGAGTCTCACTCTCTATTTATACTTGTTTTCCACTTGAATTTTACTCTTATAGGGTCGACCTCACTAGGAGAGTCTAATAACCCTAATACCCATCGACTGTGGGGACTATTGCCCCAAATTACAATGGAGGGTTAACCTCAATGACTTTACATGACTTTATTATATTAATGACTCTCCCGATTGGAGGAATAAACATCTTCGTCGGGGTATAATGAAATACAATAAGAAATATACAAGTGAATACATTCCGAATTTACAAATACATCAACACTCCCTCTTAACTAGGAAGGTATTCTCTTGACACAGTTCATCAACACAAGTATTCATCAATGGATCATCATAAAAAATGGATCATCACCAAAGCTGGATCATCATCATCATCATTACTCCCGCTATCTCGAGAAAATGGTGTTATCTCTCAATTCTACTCGTGATAGGAAGTTGTACAGAGCTAGCCCTTTTTCATGCTGGATGTAGGCCTAGCCTCCATGTAGGTATTTATCAACAGAGGCAACCCCTTTTCATGCTGAATGTAGATCTTCCCTCTCCAAGTACTTCGTCTACAGAGCCAACCCTTTTTCGTGCTAGATGCAGTACCTTTCCTCTGCAAGGATTTCCACTACAGAGCCAGCTCTTTTTCATGTTGGATGCAGTACCTTTCCTCTGCAAGGATTTCCACTACAAAGTCAGCCCTTTTTCATGCTGGATGTAGTACTCAACACTTATATACAACCATGGGAGACCCAACCTGCCACCATGTCAGAAAGTCCCATCGCTTACATCCATCGGCATGGTAGGACACACCATCTACCATCCGAGGAAAGGCCCAACACTTACATCCACCAGCATGGTGGGACACACCATATACCATTCCCGGAAAGGCCCCGCACTTACATCTGACCATGGGAGGCCCCGCCTACCACCATGTCAAAAAGGCTCTGCACTTACATCTGACCATGGGAGGCCCCGCCTACCACCATGTCAAAAAGGCTCTGCACTTACATCTGACTATGGGTGGCCCCGCCTACCACCATGTCAGAAAGGATCTGCACTTACATCTGACCATGGGAGGCCCCACCTACCACCATTTCAGAAAGGCTCTGCACTTACATCTGACCATGGGAGGCCTCGCCTACCACCATGTTAGAAAGGATCATGGACTCATCACTTCCCCTTGGAAGGAACCTCAATCTGGAGAACATCAAGCTTCTCCTTGAAGTACTCAAACTTCACTTTGGCCATTTCTAGCATAGAATCACATCAAGGTTTATTACGTCCAAGGATAACATGTAAGCTTCTCCAGGATTGATTACATCCAAGGACAACCTACAGGACTGATTACGTATTAGCAACCTACAAGCGTCACCCGGATCTTATGCTTAGACAACCTGTCTCACCGGCTATGCTAGAATTCCCTCTTTCGAGAGATCTCGATCTGGATAACAAAATGGAGCTTCACTACTCCTCTCTCGAATTTACTCAGCACCATGCAGGACCAATCCAAATCAACATAACCATGTAGGTTAGTCTTCTGATTCATATCATACTTGAGCCCACACTCAACTGTACCCTTCAGGTACCTCACTGAATGCTTTGCAATCATTAGGAACTGGCTCAGGTTGTTCATGGCAAAGCAAATATCGGGTCTCGTGTTTTTCAGGTACATCAATGACCCAATCATCTGACGATACATTGTGACATCAACCGACTCTGATGAAGAATCACTCAATAGCTTCAGGTTCAATGCCATAGGTATGGCCATGGCCTTGCAGTCCATCATCCTGAACCTCTTCAAGATCTCCATTGCATACTTCCCTTGTCCAAGGGGAATTCCATCCGCACTCTGCCACACCTCCATTCCTAGAAAGTAGTGCATCATACCCAATTCCTTCATCTCAAACTCAACAGCAAGTCTCATTCTTGCAACTTTAATGAGTTCCTCTTTCCCTGTCAAGAATAAGTCATCGACATATAACAGGAGCATCACTGGTCTTCTGCCTTCAATCTTGAAGCAAAGGTTGGAATCTTCTTTACTCTCATTAAATCCTAGAGCCATCAGTAATTTGTCCATCCCATCGTACCATGTCGAACCTCATGATATTCTGTAGTCACTCCTCTAAAGTAGAGCATCATTCTCCCTCTGCCTTTTGTACTCTATGTATTGAAACATTCTGTACCAGAGTTCAAGTGGCTTCCTCTGCTACTAATATTTCCTTGCATCCCACGATGTTTCCATCTATTGCATGTTGGATCTTATAGATCCATATGGAAGACACTATGGACTTCCCTTCAGGTCTCGATACTACATCCTATACATCATTCTTCTTGAACTGATACTCTCCTTCACTTTCTTCTTGGCTACTTCTTCATATCTGGAAGGCTCTGCATCAATGATGTCACTCAACAATGTCACATAACTAGAGTGTATCTAAGACCTCTTGCTTTGTTTGGAAGTCTTGTCATACTATTCTTCATCTTGGATTATTCTTCATCTACCATTCTCTTTATATTCTTCTGAATATATTTATTTCTCTATGAAGGCTTCTTGGTTCATCTTCATGTATGCTTATTGGAGTGAATCTTGAACTTTCATCACTTGTTCTTTGGAACAAGTCTCATCCTTCTTTTCTTGTACATGATTGTACGTGATCTTCCCTACAGGTCAACTTTATTTGTTTCGTGGGTAGACTCCTTCTTGAGCCTTTAGCTTCATCATCTTCTTTATTCATGACATCATCATGTCTTATCCAAATGTGAAGATGGATAAGAGGTTCTTCAAGAATTGAGTCCTTCATATTCCTCATCGCTTGAGGGATCTTCTTTGAATCGTGAGAGCTTGATCTTTAGTTAATCCCATCTTCTCTTCTCTTATTATGAGTCGAGCTTCTTCTTGTGTGCACTCTTCCTAGAGTCTGCTGAAGGTAATCACTTCCTTCTAGCACACATTCCTCGAATGAATGAATCCCATGATCCTGGGAGGCCATTCAAGGTGGTTATAAAAATATCTTATTCTTCTTCAATTTCTTTGTCATAGAATTGAACACTTCCTTTTGGTGTCACATGAGGGATGAGATAGAATCTGCAATGATTCTCTTGGCTCTAGCCTTAGCCTCATCTCCCTCTGGCTCTTAGAACTTCCTTACTAAAATACTGATCGAAGTCAATTTATTCAAGAATCATGGAGTTCCTATACTTCCATACTTGGAATTTATCAGCTTCACAAAGTTTGTCATCAAGCTGGTGTGATTAGTAAATGAGAACCTCAACTGTAAATAGCAAAGGATTAGATCATACCGATTTGAGGTGTCCGTCCTGGTTCCAGAGCTAATTGATCTAGGGTTTGTCAGAGAAACCCTAATTTTTAAAACTTGGAATCTCAAAATTATTATTGGATAGAAATATGGGACTCTTTAAGGTGAGCTGTCCAATGTACTCCTTTTCTGAAAACAGTGGAGGGAAGCTCCCAGAACAGGAAGACCTAATTTTCAAATTTCTTCTGCATAAATGTCTGATATTGTTTCTGCGGTATCTCTGAAATTAGTGCTCCTATGCATCTGAAACTTCACACTAATGTATCCTTGTATGTCCTCTTTATAACACCGCATATTAGAGCAGAATTGGTTTCACCAGTTGGGACTTATGCACGTTTTTCCAAGGTGACTTGTTTCATGATTGTTCAGAATAGCAAAATTGTACGGACTACCACATGTCACTGTTTCACCATCTAGGTTTGAAAATTTTACCACACAAATTAAAGTCCATGCGCTATCTGGAACATTTTTATAAATTTCATTTGGACCTTCGTAGCCCGATATATAACAATTTTCCCTAGGTCACCTGTTTAAGGGTGAATCCCAGGAGAGGCTGGAACCCTGACTTGGAGGAATCATATCTCCTAGAATATAGAGAATATGAGGCTGAAACGTTTACACAGTGTTCATCAGGAATTTATATTTGACACGTTAAATTTTCAGATCATGATCCTTCTCCAATCTTGATATATAGCGAATGCACCAAAATGACTAGTTTTAGTTTTTTAGGGTTTTCAAATTAGGGTTTAACTTTCCCGGAGTTCTACCTAACCAAAAACTTTGATCTTGGTCTCTAAATTTTGATTTTTAGGAGGAGAGAAATCCTATGCTTAGCTCACTCAAAAATTCCTCTTCTCTGAAAATCCCTAATTTCCCGCAGGAGTGACAGGTCAAAAAATGAAAATGCTTGGAAACAAATTCTGCTTCGACAGAAAGATGCACCCTTTAATGGAGAGTTAACCTAGCCTCCTTTTCCTGATTATATGTGGAGATAGGCCCAAAAAGTAAGAATCCCTAGCTTCTGCAACTGCACAGTGTATTCTTCTAAGGTTAGCTATGATACCATGTTAGATTTTTATCATTTAATCAATATGATCTAGGATCTTATGTCAGAGAATAACATGCACAGCAATAATCACAAGAGACAAGAGACACAAATAGTTTTCCTCAAGGAAACCATGAAGGAGAAAGCCCCACAACTTCCTCAGAGATAGAATGAGCACCAATAGCAAAAGTAAAACACAAAGATGATCTCCGACAGTTGTTCTCTCTCTCACTTGTGCGAGCTCCTCCTCTCTCACTCGTGCGCTACGGTTGAGTGAGTGTGTGTGTTCCAAATAGAGAGTCTCACTCTATATTTATACTTGTTTTCCACTTGACTTTTACTCTTACAGGTCCAACCTCACCAGGAGAGTCTAATAACCCTAATACCCCTCAACTGTGGGGACTATTTCCCCGACTTACAACGGAGGGTTAACCTCAATGAATTTACATGAATTTAGTATATTAATGACTCTCCCAATCGGAGGAACAAACATCTCCGTCGGGGATAATGAAATACAATAAGAAATATACAAGTGAATACATTCTGAAGTTACAAATACATCAACATATTGAAGGACAACCAAGCTATGTCAAAAAACAGGATCAAACAACAAGCTTATCAATATTGTAATGAAAGGGGTTTTAATAAGGAAAACACATATGGGAACTTAAACAAATCACTGAAACAAGGACCAGATAGCTACAAAATCAGGTTATTACTGAGTACCTCAACAAGTGGAAGAACTTACCAGTTGCAAGTTTGACATGGGAAGATGAGACCTTCATCCATAAGCATCTACAATTAACCAATCATTTAGGACAACACTTGTCTGAAGGGGAGGGGAATGTTAAGCCCTAAATGTTAGGCATGTTTCCCCCTACAGTGTGGAACATTATATTAGTCTTGATGTTAGCTTTGTTCCATTGGTTGATGTTAGCTTTGTTACATTTGTTAGTTTAGCTTTAGTCTTGATGTTAGCTTTGTTCCATTAGTTGATGTTATCAATTAGCGCTTCATGAAATGTTTTTGTACTCCAGTTTATTCCTTGAAATCTTTTTGAATTTCCTTGTCGCTTATCAGTTAGCGCTCTGTGAATTTTTTCCTATGTATTCCTTGGAGGATTTTGCTGGTGTATTCGTCGGAGGCTTATTTAGTAATGCCCCGCTGCTTGTCAATCAGTGCTCCATGAATTTTGTTCTATGTATTCCTTAGAGGATTTTATAAGAGTGCCCCACCTCTTGTCTAATCTACCTTCGATGCAATATACACTAATTGTCTATATATTTTTCACATTTTTCATATTATACACATTTAAATTCTAAATTTTATGCTGAAAAATAGAGTATTCAATTCTCTCTCAAATTGTAAAAAAATATATGCCTAAATCAAATTTTGAAACCATATTTTATAAACCAAGCATTTATAATCTATAGTTTTCTTCAATTAAATTATAAAAAAGCAAAAAAACATATATACCACTACAACTTCCTTTGCATACGAAGAAATTTAAAACTAAAACTTCACTTTTCCACTTCCCAGCTATTCGGTAAAATACATTTCTTTTATCCAACAAACTTATACATTGTAAATTGATATATCTTTAAATAAAAATGTAAATTTTGGTATGTTTTAATCTTATTAATTTTATAAAAAAATTATAAATAAAAATATAAACCATTATATTTATTTATAAAAAACAATAAAAATATCATTAAAATATAAATAATTTGCCAAATATCAAATTCACTCTCTTTTATTTTCCTTTAGCTTCAAAATTTGTGTTACTTTGACTAGAAACTAAACGTCACGATCGCCAATCTGCAAACAAACAGATGGGGAGGTTATACATAGATTATGATCTCCACAAATACAAACATAAACCTAAACGAAGAATAGTAAGTCATCGAGTAATCTGATCTTACCTTCTCTCGCACTCCCTTACCTTATCCTACGATAAAATTAGGACGGTATATTTCTTCTTCTCTCATCTCGCTTAGTGTAGTTTTCTATTAGTGCTATGGCCAATTCATTTTCAATGTAGTGAAGAATAATATTTGGCATTAAGCATAGAAAATCATATATTGAATTAACTAAATTAGTATCAATAGCTTTTCATATTTTCTATATTAAAAGTTCATGCCGGGCAATAAATATGAATAGCATCAGAATTCACACTTTACTCATGTAAGTGGATCATCTCAAAGATTAATGTCGTTTCATGTTCTCATTTTCTCTCATCTTTCTAGACTTTTTTCCCAAGTCCCAATAATCATTTTCTTCTTATACCACCAATTGTTGGAATATTATAAACCCACTCACAACTTGGAATAAAATATTTAATCATTATTTAATTAAATTTCCTATCCACTAGCCTAGATAGTTGGCATCCACTTGCACTATAAAGTCAACACTTGCCATCTATACCCCAGGAATTCTTTAATTCTGATTATGGGTTGATCTTGACCACTTTATTGACTCCCAGAATTAGTAACTGCACTTTCCTGCAGATTCTTCCTTATTCTGATTTTATCCAGCTTTTATGTGGATAAGGTAAAGCTAGTTAACTAGGAAAATGGTATCTTTTGTTTCCAACTCATACTCCGTTATTTTCTCTCCATATTCAAGGATTAGCAATTCTTTCATTTACACATCATCACTCACTCATACCTTATCTAATTCATGAGCTCTTGGTCTAATTAGGAAACTGTTTTATTCACCTAAGGGGTTTTATCATATTTAGTAAGACTGCTTTATGAGCTAGCATGAGTTGTCTCCTAGAAACTCCATTTTCCTTTATAAGGATGTATTACCTATGTAATAATATCAATTATCATTTATTGATCATTCATTAATGTGTGTTCATTAATTCCTCTTCTTCTCTCCTTATGCTAACTCTATGCAATTCTCTGTGAGGTTAATTGTGTGCCTATATCCTTAGCTCGTTTATGAAATTCTTTATGCCATCTAGGATTTAGAATTTATACATGGTATCAGAGGATATCAAATCTATACATGACATTAGATCTATGAGATCCCACTAATTAATCCTTCTTTTCATATTTGCAGGTTTATTTTCCAGGTACAACTTCAAATGGATTCAAGAGTATCAGTTCCTCTTCTTGCTCCATTCATAAGCTATTCAAATTGTAAATTGAAGATGATTACATCTCTAAAGAGACAAAATCTTTATGAGATATCTATTGGAGATGGTGAATATTCTTATGAAGAGCCAAGTGACTAGATGAATGACTGTGATAGATCGTTTGGAGCTATATGTCTGGCAATTTCTCCAAGCATATGCTACCTTATTGATTCTGCTACATACCCAAAGGATATTTGGACAACATTGGATAGAGTTTTGGGAAAGCACAATGAGGATTCTTCTAGCTATTTGGAGAGCGCCTCTAGCTCCTCAATGATTGATCTCTCTCAAGATGTCTCGACCTCTATAGTATCTGATAAAGTTGAGCACGATGAAGAAGTTTCTCATACAGTTTGTGTTGTTGCTACACTCTTTGATTGGAATGCTTCCTCTTCCTATCAATAAGCAAATGTTGAAGAGCCACATTTTTCTATAACTCTTGAAGTTGAAGATCTTGATTCATCTTTTTATGATGCTAATAATGAAGAATAAGTGACTAATGGAGCTTCCATTGCCATTGTTGGTGATTCTCTTACACATTCAGTGTTCTCTATGTCTTCTATCATGGACTCTGAGATCCATATGTCAGATCCTTCACATTTTGTGCATACCTCTCTCCTTGATGGTTTGCAGCTCAGTGTCTTCCTGGATGCTTTCTTAGCTAGATCGAGTCCTATTTGTGTCTTACCACTCACCATACTTGAACTCATGCGCTTCTGCAACTCCTCCTTTGTTCTTGGCACTCATTCTCATATCCTCCTTGAATATTTTGAACATCACTCTCTTTCCTCCTTTGATACTTCTATCATAGAGGATTCTTTACTAGTATATTCCTTGAGTCTATTGATGTGCTTATATTTGATCTCTTGGATTATTTAGATGTTAGATCAACCCATGGAGTATTTCCATTCGCACTCCTTGATCTTATGACCTCTCCTAGTTCCTACATGATCGCTTACGCATATCCTCTCTGTGTAAATGAAGATGGAGACATTATACATTTGCTTGGACAGTTATTTTACCTATCTAGAGCTGATTTCATCTCTACGGGTTTGAATTCAAGCCATCTCATCATCTTGGAGCGGATTACAACTCTCAAGAACTTTCATCCTTGTATACACATCATTGGATCTCAATTGTTCTACATGGTCCCAGTTTCCATCCTATGGTTGTTTATGTTTTTTATCCAAGTGAGCATATTTCTCTTCTTCCCAAAAATAAGATTCCTCTAGACATCAGCATTTAGTTTGGAGTAGCATCAGTAATAGTTCAACATTTTTTGTTTTCCTCTCATGTCCTTTCTTGAGGAAGGATATTCCCCATGTGATTTTGCCTCTTCCTAGCTTTTTGGACATAATAATTGTTAAAGGGTGGCCATAGCCTTGTTGCTGGGCTCTATATGCATCTATATTTTTTATTATTTCAGAGATCTCATCATAAATTCAGACTTAACGGGGGGTGTTAGAATATTATAAACCCACTCACAACTTAGGATAAAATACTAATCATTATTTAGTTAATTTCCTACCCACTAGCCTAGATAGTCGGCATCCACTTGCACTACAAAGTCAACAGTTGCCATCTATACCACGGAAATGCTTTAATTCTGATTTTGGGTTGATCTTGACCACTTTATTGACTCACATATTTAGTAACTACTCTTTCCTGCAGATTATGCCTTATTTTGCTTTTATCCAGCTTTTCTGTGAATAAGGTAAAGCTAGTTAACTAGGAAACTGGTATCTTTTGTTTCCAACCCATCCTCCATTATTTTCTCTCCATATTCCGGAATTAGCAAGTCTTTCCTTTACACATCATCAATCACTCATGCCTTATCTAATCCGTGGTCTCTTGGTCTAATTAGGAAACTGCTTTATTCACCTACGGGGGTTTATCATGTTTAGTAAGCCTTCTTTGGTTATGAGCTAGCATGAGTTGTCTCCTAGCATTTCTATTTTCCTTTATAAGGATGTATTACCTATGTAATAATATCAATTATCATTTATTAGTGTGTGTTCATTAATTCCTCTTCTTCTCCCCTTATGGTAATTCTCTGCAATTCTCTCTGAGGTTAATTGTGTGACCTTATCCTTAGCTAGTTTATGAAATTGTGTATGCCATCAGAGCTTTAGAATTTCTACACCAGTGCCAACGATGTTGTAGTGTTATCTTCCATATATCGATTTTTCTAGTGTTTCTTATGCTCTCAAGTTGTGTGGTCTTAGTAGATAAAAACATTCACAATATCATCTCTAAGAAGGATCCTTTCGCCCTCTCGTGTTGTAATTCATGTGAAAAATAAGTCTAATACAACATTGTGAATCACGTCCTCAAATGTTGGATTGTAATTCTTTCCTCTCATCCTGACTATACCATGGAAATCCAACAAGACAACTCTCTTCCTTTTTCTTGATGTTTTAGTTAACATTCAACTATATGGATCTGTGTTGCACAAAGTGTTTAGTAAAAAGACCCATACCAATAGATACCTTCATGCATAGTATCACCATCACCCTGATAAAAAATCCAAAGTTCTCAATACTTTGATAACTAGGGAGGTTCGCTTCTCTAACCCTTACCACTTTGATAAAGAAAAATCTCACCTTACCAATGCCCTTTTATCAAATGGTTATTTTATTAATCATATCAACAAATATTTATTTATGTTCTTTACCCTAAACCCAAATGATCCCCCCTTAAATCTCAAACCCAAGGATTAGTTTATCTCCCTTATATCTCTGCTATCATTGATCGTTTATCAAGATTACTATCAAAAAATAATATTAAAATTATTTTCAAACCCCACAATACCATCAAAGAATTTCTTAGAAGTGTCAAAGACAAATCAAATCCCTTTCTCTCGAAAGTAGTCTACCAAATTTCGTGTTCTTTTGGGAATCCTATATAGGTCAATTCAGAATATGGTTATAAACTAAGTCAGTGTTGAAAACCATTAATCCATCATTTAACTCATTAAAAAATTATTGATCTTTTCCCCCGATACTTTTCTCCTCCTTTCTTTTTCTAATTAGTTTTTACTAATCTTTTTATTTTTGTATTAATAATTCAAAAATACATTTATTTTGAAAAAAATCAGCTACCCTAACCCTTGTCTCTTTCTAGAATCATTTTTAGTTTCTTGATTTTTCTTTCTCTCTACTCCTTTCTCTTTCTCCCTTGCTTAACTTTATTAAAAATATCAT
The DNA here is from genome assembly GCA_001517045.1 of Pseudotsuga menziesii. NCBI lineage: Eukaryota > Viridiplantae > Streptophyta > Pinopsida > Pinales > Pinaceae > Pseudotsuga > Pseudotsuga menziesii. The sequence continues at coordinate 381,536 of LPNX010817630.1, read as the reverse complement.
CTTCCCCCCTCCTTATCTGTACTTTTTAATTACTAATTAAAATCTTATCAAACACTCTTTACCATTCTTACCCCACACCCTATCTTTTGTTATTCTATTTAATTATGTTTACATTTTTATTCATTTTTATTTTATTTTAATTTATTCTTAATTTTATATTTATTTAATTCTATAACACACACTTACATTTTTTCCACCCTCTCCCCATCTTTTGTTATTCTATTTAATTATGTTTACATTTTAATTCATTTTCATTTTGTTTTAATTGTATTCTTGATTTTATGTTTATTTAATTCTATAACACACACTTACACTTTTTCCACCCCCTCCCCCTTTATTCTCGACATTTTTTCATGTTTTACCTCTTTCCCCACCCTAAAAGGTATTTTTCGATTTATTCAACTCTTTTCAACCCTAATATTAACTTACCACCTCACCTTACCTTTTTTCTTTTCCCTACTTTATAATCAAAATATTTTTGTAAATCCTTTTTTAATGCACTTTTATTAATTTAACTTTTCATGCACTTTTATTAATTTAACTTTTCATTTATTCTAGGCTAACCCTAAAGGTCTCATCTATTTATTATTAAAGACTAACTCTTTTAAATTTATCTATTTATATGGTAATTCCCTCCTCTTTTATATCTATCAAAACTTGTTCTCCTTCCCTGATGATGGGTGGAGTGTCCAGTCGGGTTTATAAAAATTAAACAAGAGACAATGCAGAAACAAACATCACAGTTTTCAGTTCATATTGGCGGACTTAGGAATCTTAGATTCCATTTAAACACAAAAATCATAGCAGAAACGGTGACTAATGTGAACTGAAACTAACCAAGCCACAATATAGTCAGGTTTAGAGACACGAACAACAATCCAATATTTGAAGGCATGAACTACAATCCTCCAATATAGCTCCACACACGAGTCCAACAAGAACAAGAACATAACATACAGAGGAGCAAATAGGCTATGGAGTATGAATTTGCAATAAAACTTTGTCTCGATATTAAAAAATCAATAAAACCGAGCATTTGGATTCTCATAACGTTAAGAACATCCCATAAAAGAAATATCATACACAAAAATTGTGCACTCACGATGGCAACAATTACAGAACGTGACTGTGTGGATCGTTTTCCATATTGGAATAAGCAACAACATGCAAGGGATGCCATCACAATTAATTCATTTCAACTCAAACTTGAATCCTTTGTGCTACAAATGAAATCATTTGTCTATGTTGCGTTGCTTCAAAGTACAAAGGAGAGTTAAAAGAAAATGTTGTGTGTGTAATGGTTGCTAAAAAGTGCACTTCAACGATTGTGTATAAGTAGAATGTTATGAAGCTACATAACACTTGGATGTATTAAAATATAATTTATAAATAATATTTACTTATCCTCATTGTTAATGTGCTTACTATTATAAAACTTATTAAACAAGGAATAAAGTTGCAATGCAGCTAATCCTTGCTAATAACATCATAACATTATAAATACATATAAGAAAAAATATATTACATCACCCGCGGAATAGAAGATTGAATCCTCCTCTAAAAAGAAATAGCTTAAATTTAAAGTTATGATCACAACATGATAAGTTTTAAGCTTTTGCTGGCTAAAATTTAGAGCTCTGATGGTAGCATCATAAGTGTGATGCCTCCACTAGCTTAAAATTTAAGGTTCTAATAGTGGCACAATAAATATTAACCCTTAACCAACTTATCAAAGCTCTATTAGCTAGTACTCCATGCCTTATGCATTACAGGACCATGTGTTCAATAGCTTATTCGAGCTCTATTAGCTAGTGCTCCATGCCTTATCCATTACATGGTCATGTGTTTAATGGGATCGCAGATGTTAGTTTCATGGCACTTGTTGCTTATCGTTTTATGCTTCGACGTCCTTTTGGAAGGGATAGCTTTCTCTTATTCAATACCAGCATAAATCCATCTAAGAGGGGATCTACCAAGCACCGAGAGGGATCAAATCTCTCAAGATGCAAACTTTTTTTTTAGAGTGGAAATGTTATGGAAATGTTGAGGAAACGTGTAATAATCCAATGTTTATGGTTTCATTTTATTTGTTTTATATATATGCAATTCTAAATCATTTAAATTTAATTTAAGCTGACTTGTTATTTTTAATAATATTTTAATATTTTTTATAAAGCACACGTGTCAACTCTAGGATGAGCATGGAAGGAGTTACACATCTCTCCCCTACTAGGCTATAGAATGCACCTCTTCGGTGCAATAAAATTTATTTAATATTCATCTTACTTTAAAATAACATAAAGTATTAATTAAATAAAAAGTATACAATGTGAATCTTAATTTAAATTTAAAACACACTCTCTCTTTATATGTGTGTGTGTGTGTGTGTGTGTGTGTGTGTGTGTGTGTGTGTGCGCGCGCTTTTAGTAAAAATTATATACATATATATAGAGAACATTAGTAATTTTTTAGTAAATCACAAATGCATATCCATAAAAACAATATGAATGGATCTTAAAGTTTTTTTTTTAATTATAAAAAATTAATGAATTTAATTTAATTCCAACGCTGAGTGTCTCAATGAAAGATGATAAATTATGTAAGATCGATGGACAAGAAGCGCAATGGTGGCAACTCTTGGAAACAATCAGGTGAAGATTTGTTTGTTGCAACTAAGTTAACTCCTAAAGGCTAAATATTTATTCATTAATAAATTCACGACACAAATGGAATTTCCTATGTACAAAAAAGCTACGATAGTAGTTTGTCAATAGCTTGAGCCTGAACCACAACCCAACCAAAGAAGGAAATAGTGATGTTCAATTATATTAATAGACATGCATCCACCACATTCATCATCTTTTGATGCACCATCAAAATAGCCAATAGGAATTCCTTCTGCCAAAATAGGATCATTTACAAGCCTAGGTTGATTGGGAATAGGTTCCTTGCATAATTCCTTAAAATAACCCAAAATTTTAAAACACACCATAGAAACAGTTTGAGATATATTTTGAAATACCAACACATTTCTTTATTTCCAGATACTATATATCATAAAAAAGGAAAAACTTTGTACTGTGGAACCTCTTTCATCCATTCTTCCAAATTGCTTTCCAATGTAGGAAAAGACCACCTCACAGAACACTAAAGACCACCCAGAACCTCCTTCAAAATTTCTTCGCAAAATGCATAGTGCACAAAAAGGTGATTTATTGTTTTTCCATTAGATTTACAAAAAAAACAAGCATTTGGACCAACTATACCTCTTTTTTTTTAAATTATCCTAGGTCAAAATACGATTCTCCAAATATATCCAACATAAATACTTCAAGTTTAATAGGAAACTCCACCTCCAAATCCTCTTGTACCACCATTTTTCCTCCCCTTCAAAAAAGGAAGAAGAAATAGCTTTATGAGCTTGTTTAGCACTAATTTGGCCATTTTTTTATTCCATGTCCATATAAAGGTATCTTCCTCTTCATTTAATATGATCTGAAGATGATACAGTCCTGCGATAAAAACATTACATTCATTGGCTAGCTCTCCAACTAGTCCCAAGTTTGCTACAAACATTCAATATGTAGAAGAATCCATCCTCCACAAAGCATTTCTTTAAATATTTGGATTTTAAAACATCACTCCGCAACCCATAACCAAATAGATCCCTCCACAAGCTATTCAAACTCAAGCTAAACTAAACCACAAGAGGTTTTTTATCCCCCAACCCCCCATATTTTTTGGGGAAAATATTTTCCCAAGTCACCAAATGATATTTCCCATTATTTAGATTTTCATGCCATAAGAATTGCATCATTTTTTCCTTATACCATGAAGAATAGACATGGGAATCTTAGCCAAAGACATCTAGTAAACCAAAATGCTATTAAGAACTGGATTTACTAATATTAACCTACCACCCAAAGACAACCATTTAAAACACTAGCAACTAATATTTTTCTCCACCTTCCTTAGTACCAACAACCAATCCTTTTTTGTATAACAATTTTGCTTAAGGAAATATTTTTAATATTTGTTCTATTACATCCTCTTGAATAGCATTCTAAAGAAAACAAGACTTATTTAAACTCACCTCCATACCAATGTCATCACAAAATAACTTGATTGTCATAAAAGGCTACCCAATATTCAAGTGTCCCATTCCCAAATAATAGAACATCGTCCACAAACAAAAAGTGGGTAATGTAGTGTAAATAGGTAACCTTAACACCTGTCATATTTTTATCATTTTTTGCCTTCCTAATAAGTCTACTAAGACCTTCTTGCACTGAAAGGAGTAGTAAATGAGACATACGGAAGCCCTGCCAAATTTATTTCAAGATTTTAAAAAATTATGTTGGAGATCCATTAACAAGTACAACAAACCTTGTAGAAGTAACACATGACATAATCCAATATGTAACATGTAGAGGGATTCCAACATGAAGAAGAACCAATCTTAAAAGGACCAATCAAATCTACCACAAGCTTTCACTAAATCCATCTTTAAGATCAAAGCCTCTCATTTCTTTTTCTTTATAGAATGTAGGAATTCCTGAGTAACCCTAATGGCATCTAAAATCTGTTTGTTGGATAAAAAACAAAAAAATTCTCTTGTCATACATTCCGCTAGTTTTGGGTTTATTTTGTTGGATATGACCTTAGTGATGATTTTATAGACCAGGTTACATAAATAAATTGGTTTGTAGTCATTAAAAGTATCAGGGTTAGATTTATTTGGGATAAGAGCTATAAATTTAAAGTTTAAGGACCTTGAAACATATCCTTATCTTTTGGACTATTCCAACAATGTCAAAAAACTCAGAAAAGAATTCTACAATCCAACAATATGGTCCTAGACTCTTTGATCTTGATATTTTCTTTAGAACACCTTCAATTTCCCTCAGAGTAAATTCCCTACCAACTAGAAACCCCTCTTCCTCATCAAAAATATAGGATAATGTTGCTCAATGTTAGTTTTTCAACATTAAGCTAGCATTTTTAGGATCTTTAACTGAGAGAATAACAAGTACAGCAATCAAACACAAGAGACAATGAACACAGTGTTTTTCCTCGAGGAAACCATAAAGGAGAAAACCCCGCAACTTCCTCAGAGATAGAATCAGCACCAAAATAGTAAAAGCCCCAAAATAGTAAGTGATCTCCCAATGGCAGTAATCTTCTTCTTGTCTAGCCCCAGTGTCTTCTCCTTCCTCAACTATGCGCTACGCTTGAGTGTGTATGACTTGTGTAATAAATAGAAACTCCAGTTCTCTATTTATACTAATCCCGACATGACTAAAACCCTACTAGGGTCGACCTCTACTAGGAGAGTCTAATAACCCTAGTGCCCCAAAACTGCGGGGACTTTAACACTTAGACAATCGGAGGGTTACCCACTATGACTTGACATGACTTGTTTACATTATTGATCCTCCCGATCGGAACATCGGGGCATGACAACATGACTCAAATACATAATAGATACATCCCGGAATAAACATTGGATTACAATACATAAGATACATAGATGAATACATTTTGAAGTTACAAATACATCAACACTCCCTCTTAACTAGGAAGGTATTCTTTCGACACAATTTTTAGCACTGGTCTTCTTCTCTGTATCAGCTGGATCATCTTGTCTTCTGCATCTCAAGTCTTCTGAGTCTTCAAGTCATCTTCGTCTTCAAGTCATCTTTGTCTTCAAGTCATCTTCATCATCGGATCTGGATCATCTCTCGATCTGGATCATCATGGGACATCATCACTAGATCTGGATCATCACTTGATCTGGATCATCATTGGGCATCATCACTCGATCTGGATCATCACTGCTGGATCATCATCACTGGATCTGGATCATCACTCGATCTGGATCATCACTGGATCTGGATCATCATGGGTGCTATCTCATGATTCTTCTCATCATAGGAAGTTCTACAGAGCCAGCCCTTTTTCATGTTGGTTGTAGGCCTAGCCTCCATGTAGGTCTTTTCCAGCACTTATATCTGATCAACACATGATATGAAGAATGGATCATCATTTCTATCTGATCCACACATGATGCGACGATAGATACTGCACTTACATCTGATCAACACATGATACGAAGAATGGCACGCCCAACACTTACATCTGACCTACTTGTCAAAAAGGCATGCCCAACACTCACATATGATCATGTAGGAACTAATCCTATAATCATATAAGAAAGGACCAGCACTTACATCTGATCAACACATGATCAAACAAAGGCTTCAACATCTCTATCTGATCAACACATGATGCGAAGATAGATACTGCACTTACATCTGATCAACACATGATGTGAAGAATGGCACTGCACTTACATCTGATCAACACATGATGTGAAGAATGGCACAGCACTTACATCTGATCAACACATGATGCAAAGAATGGCTCAGCACTTACATCTGATCAACACATGATGTGAAGAATGGCTCTGCACTTACATCCACCCAGTGAGGGAACACATCCCATTACTGTTGGAAGGGCTCTGCACTTACATCCACCTAATGAGGGAACACGTCCCATTACTGATGGAAGGGCTCTGCACTTACATCCACCCAGTGAGGGAACACATCCCATTACTGATGGAAGGGCTATGCACTCATATTTGATCATGAGGGAACACATCCCATCAATCATATCAGAATGGCCCCCAGTCCTCCTTGACTGAGCCACCTAGTAACTGACCAGGTGCCTCCATCCTCATAGAGAATGGTAGTTTCCGTTACATCCGACCTACTCGTCGGAATGGCCACACTCACATCTGACATGGAAGGAACTTAATCCTTTAGCCATGACATAATGGTTCAGCCCTTACATCTGACCATGGAAGGAACCAATCCTCTCACCATGTCAGAATGGCTATGGGTCTCGTCACTTTCTCTTGGAGGAAACCTCGATCTGGAGAACACCAAGCTTCTCCCTGAAGTACTCAAACTTCAGCCTAGCCAATGGCTTCGTCAATACATCGACTATTTGTTCCTCTGTCGCAACATACTGAAGCTTCACTGCTCCCCTCTGCACCATATCCCTGATATAGTGATACTTGATCTCGATATGCTTCGACTTGTCATGGAACACTGGATTCTCTGACAACTTCACGCAACTATGGTTGTCACAATGTATACAAGTAGCATCCAACTGGAGATCAAATATATCAGACAGTAGCTTCCACATCCATACTGCCTCACAACTAGTTGAACAAGCTGTGACATACTCTGCTTTAGCTGTACTCAGTGCCACACAGGATTGCTTCCTGCTAAACCAAGAGATCACACCTGATCCCATACTGAAGCAACACTCTGAAGGACTCTTCCTGTCGATGGCACTACCTACCCAATCTGAATCAACATAACCTTCTAGGTTAATCTTTTGATTCACATTGTACTTGAGCCCATAATCAACTGTACCCTTCAGGTACCTCAGAATATTATTTGTAACAATCAAATGAACACTTCTCGGATCTGTCAAGAACTAGCTTAAGGTGTTCACAGCAAATTAAATGTCTGGTCTCTTGTTCGTCGGGTACATCAATGACCCAATCATCTGACGATACATCATAGCATCAACTGACTCTGATGAAGCATCACTCAATAGCTTCAAGTTCGATGCCATAGGTGTGGTCATAGCCTTGCAGTCCATCATCCCAAACCTCTTCAGGATCTCTATTGCATACTTCCCTTGTCCAAGAAAGATTCCATCTATACTCTGCCACACCTCCATACCTAGAAAGTAATGCATCATCCCCAAGTCCTTCATTTCAAACTCAGCAGCAAGCTTTCTCTTCATATCAGCAATCAACACATCCATACCTGTCACAAATAGATCATCTACATATAGTAGAAGCATCATTGGGTTGCCATCCTCAACCTTATAGTAAAGGTTGGAATCTGTTTTACTCATGGTAAAGCCCAAACTAGATAGAAAGCTATCAATTCTACCGTACCAGGTCCTGGGTTCCTGTTTCAAAACGTACAGGGCTTTCTTCAACATGCATACATGAGACTCTCTGTTGTGTGTCTCAAAACCGAGTGGTTGTTCTACATACACTTCCTCTTCCACTACACCATTCAAGAAAGCAGTCTTGACATCCATTTGGTGTATCTTCCATTTTATCACTGTAGCCAGAGAAAGTACTGATCTGATGGAAGTGTATCTGGCTACAGGTGCAAAGGTTTCTTCATAGTCTATTCCTTCTTTCTGAGAGAAACCTCGAGCTACAAATCTTGCTTTATACTTTTCAATGCTACCGTCTGCAGCATGCTTGATCTTGTAGATCCATTTGGAAGTGACAACTGACTTCCCTTCTGGTATTGGGACAACATCCCAAACATCATTCTTCATGATTGATTGATATTCTTCGATCATAGCATCCTTTCATTCTTTCCGTTATGCTGCTTCTTCATAACTGGAAGGTTCTTTATCAATGAAATCACATAGTAAAGCTACATACCCGGAGCAGGATCTGGTCCTCTTTCTTTCTCTGTGATTCTCTTCTGGATCCCCATATCTTTTCACACCTTGGATAAGTTCACGTACCCAAGCAAGTTTCCTCTTATGAGGATTCTTCTCTAGAGGTGGATCTATAGGTCTTTGTGGCTCCTAGAAATCTCGATCTTCTTCTTGATCTTCTTCATTCATGGTTGTGTCATGAATTCTGGGTACTTCTGCTTCTGCTTCTTCAGGTTCTTCAGCAGGTCTCTTTCTGGATTTGTTGTAAGCTATGTCTTCATCAAATGTCACATCCCTGCTAATGTCAATATTCTTGTATCCTGGGAAATAGATTCTGTAATCCTTCAAGCTTTCAGAGTATCCCACAAATATGCCCTTCTTTCCTGTAGGATCTAATTTTGTTCTCTTCTCTTTTGGAATGTGTATGTACACAGGACAGCCGAATATTCTGAGATGGTTGACTTCTGGTTCCTTGCCGAAGAAGACTTATTCAGGAGTCTTGTTCTCAAGTACTCTATGTGGAGTACGGTTATGTACATACACCGTTGTTCTGGCAGCTTCAGCCCAAAGATGCATAGGAAGATCTTGATCATGAAGCATTGCTCTTGCAGCTTCCATGATGGTTCTATTCTTTCATTCCGCAATCCCATTCTGTTGTGGATTATAAGGAGTGGACAACTCCCTCTTAATCCCTGATTCTTTGCATAGCTCTTTGAATTCATTCGAAGCAAATTCTCCGCCATTATCTGATCGAATGGTTTTGATCTTCTTTTCAGTATGGTTCTCGATCAAGGCTTTGAATTCCTTGAACTTACTGAATACTTCGTCTTTGTTCTTCATGAAGTTAACCCATGTCTTTCTAGAAAAATCATCAATAAAAGAAACATAGTATGCATACCCGCTTAGTGAGTTTGATGACATAGGACCGCATACATAGGAGTGGATGATTTCTAGTATGCCTTTGGCTTTGCTTTCGCTGCTAGGAAATGTCTTCTTTGTATTCTTCCCTTTCGCACATCCTTTGCAAACACCATCATGTTTTTCTTGGAATTCTGGAAGACCTTCAATAGCTTTGCTTGCAATAGGTAGTTCTCTGTAATGCACATGTGCAAGCCTTCTATGCCAAAGTTCATTTGGATCTACTATGTCATGGACCAAGTCTTGTTCTGGATGGCCCTTCAATTTGTACAACCCTCCTTCTTGTTCTCCAATCACTACTGCATCATTGATAGCCTTACCTCTTGGCCACATGATGACTTGACCATCTATTAATGCAACCCGCATCCCTTCTGCGTCCAATGCTGATATGGAGAGAATGTTCTTCTTGAGTCCTGGCACAAACAATACTTCTTTCATTGTTAGAGACTTACCAAAGTCTAGTTTATATGAAGATTCCCCACTACCTTTTATTGGATATTGGTAGTCATCTCCTAGCTTCACCTTGTGAGGTGATTCATGTTCTGACAGTCTCACAAAGGATTCCTTGAATCCAGTCATGTATTTGGAAGCTCCACTGTCTATAAGCCATACATCACTTCCATGAGAAATGTTACCTGTGAGAGCAGAGATCAGAACATATTCATCCTCGCTTGAAGAATATTCACTTTCATATCTGGATCTCTTCTTGGATGGTTCATCATCCTCTGCAGCATGAGCATGATGTCTTATTTTGTTCCCCTTCTTCTTATGAGAGTGGCCCTTGTTCTTAGGGCAGTCTTTTGCAAAGTGTCCTCTTTCATCACATGTATAACATCTTAATTTTGATATGTCTCTTCTACTGTTCTCTCTGAGATGAGAATCCTTACCTTTGGAGTAATGAGGTCTTCTTCTACTTTTCTTGGAGTGGGCTGTGAGGGCTTGGTCTTCACTTCCCATCTTCTCTTCTCGAGCTTCTATCCGTGCTTCTTCTTGAGAAAATTATTCCCATAGTCTACTGAATTTGACTAACTTCTTTCTAGCACAGATTCCTTGGATGAAATCATCCCATGACCTAGGAAGGCCATTCAGTGTTGTCATCGCAATCTTTGCATTCTCCACTTCTTCATCTACAGCTTCTAATTGTTCCTTGATCTGAGAAACCCTTGTGAAGTAAGACTAGATGGTCTCTGCATTTTGAATCTTCACATTCTTCAGTTTATTCCTCAGAGTCATCTTCTGGTTTGTGTTCTTCCCTTCAAACAATTTGGTTAGGGCATCAAACATGGCTTTAGGTGTCTTTAGAGAGGACACCTGTGGGATAAGGTGATCCTTGATAGAACCAGCAATGATCCTCTTTGCCATAACCATATTCTTCTTATGTAAGGCCTTTGCCTCATCTCCCTCTGGAACTGGAACCTCCTCATGAATGTAGGAGTCTATTTCATTCTCTTCCAGGAACAGGGAGATCCTATTCTTCCAGGCTTGGAAGTTATCAGCTCCCTCAAGCTTTTCATCAAGCTTGGTATGGTGAGACATCTTTAAAATGAGAATCTTAAATGGAAATACAAGAGATCTTAGATCTTACCAGGTCAAAATGTCGGATCTAAGACTTGAGCTGAAATCCTACAGAGCTGGTTTAGGAGCAAATTAGGGTTTTGATTTTCCAGAGTTTTGTTCACCCAAATGCCTTGAAATTTGTCCCTAACTTCGATTTTGGGGAGGATATCAATCCAGGCCTGGGCTCACTGAAAAATTCCTCTTCTGTGAAAAGCCCTAATTTCCGGCAGCAGTGACAGGTCCAAAACTGAAAAACCTCAGAATGGGATTATGCTTCGATAGAAAGATGTGCCCTAAGGAGGAGAGTTATTCCACCTTACTTTTGCTGAAAATATGTGGAGGAAGATCCACAAACTAGGAAGCCCTAGTTCCCGCAGCTGCATAGTGTCTTCTTCTCAGGTTAGCTCTGATACCATATTAGTTTGTCAACATTAAGCTAGCATTATTAGGATCTTTAACTGAGAGAATAACAAGTACAACAATCAAACACAAGAGACAATGAACACATTGTTTTTCCTCGAGGAAACCATAAAGGAGAAAACCCCGCAACTTCCTCAGAGATAGAATCAGCACCAAAATAGTAAAAGCCCCAAAACATTAAGTGATCTCCCAACAGTAGTAATCTTCTTCTTGTCTAGCCCCAGTGTCTTCTCCTTCCTCAACTATGCGCTACACTTGAGTGTGTATGACTTGTGTAATAAATAGAGACTCCAGTTCTCTATTTATACTAATCCTGACATGACTAAAACCCTACTAGGGCCGACCTCTACTAGGAGAGTCTAATAACCCTAGTGCCCCAGAACTGGGGGGACTTTAACACTTAGACAATCAGAGGGTTACCCACTATGACTTGACATGACTTGTTTACATTATTGATCCTCTCGATCGGAACATCGGGGCATGACAACATGACTCAAATACATAATAGATACATCCCGGAATAAACATTGGGTTACAATACATAAGATACATAGATGAATACATTCCGAAGTTACAAATACATCAACACTCAACATCCAATTGAGAAGAAATATTTGAAAGATCTGGAACTTTAAAAATTGCAGCAAAGTGCTTCAAATCTACATTCTCCAATTCATCTTTTCAGTTATCACTTTCCCTTGGTTGTCCTTCAAATCCTCAATGGCATTAACAATTTTCCTTTGGTTTGCATATTTATGGAAAACTTTACATTATTGTCCCTAGGCTAAAGAATCAAAACTACCCTACTCTTCAACCTATAGGTCTCTTCATCAACCTTAAGTATTTTTGTTTTCTTTTCTTACATGTCAGGCAAAACTTTCTTTTCTTCCATAAAAAAATTACGAGAATAATTTGCAAAAAATGGTTGATTTATATCTTCTTCTATCAAACACAGATCTTGCTTAAGTCTCCATTTATTTTCCTTTTCCCACTTAACTAAATTTGCTTGAGACCTTTGAGCTTAATCATCAACCTATGCATTGTTGAATCCCTAGGATCAATATACACAAAATTCCAGCAATTTCTTACCAATGAAATAAATTCTTCCTCTTCAAGCCAAAGATGATTAAATTTAAAAGGAAACATCCATATTTTTTATTCCACCTCAAATTGAAGACAAATAGGCACATGACATGAGAAACCTAAGCAAATATTCCAAGATATGTATCTAGATGAGCAGTCAACTAAATATTCAAAGAGAAAAAAACATGTCCAACCTTGTAGTCACTCCTACTTTCCTAGACCTTCCATTACTCCATGTAGGGGATACAGTAACAGGAACAACATCTATAAGGTTATACTCTTGAAAAAACTCGCAGAAGTAATTAGAAAGAGGATCCAAGCGAGGAGAAGTGCACCAAACTTCACACACTGATGGAGTGACGTTTAAATCTCCTCCAAGGATAAGATAAGGAGTGTTGAAAGCTAGACTTTCACATCACATTCAAACATACAGTAATGCTCATACACAACCATCAAAGACAAGTATTTGGGAAGGGATGTCCAATCCAACTTTGTATTCATCTTTGATAACTATTTATACATCATGAGAGAGGCAGGAGTTGTTGTACCTGCTCCAACTACTCATTTGTTAAGGTTACATTTATCTCTTATAATTATACAAAGATGATGACATTTAGGAAGTCAAGGGGGACCCTCTACATCTCCCCCACAAACAAAACATTTCTTCATCTGGAAGAGAACAAATAAATATGCATCAACCTCCTAGGGCTCTGCTACTACTGAAGTAGTCCTCACTGTGCATCAACCATGCATACCAGTCTGTAAAGGTAACTTAGTCGCAACAACCTCTAGCTTGATAGGAAAACACACATGTACAAGGCTCTACTATGACTGGTCACTCTTCAACCTCCATCTTTAATCTGGAAGTAGTTCATCGAAGTCTCATCCTCTCACGACGGCGGTCGACTATCCTTTTCCGAAACGAGGTATTTTGGTTTAAAGCCTCACCCTAGTATGCGGGGCCTTTTGGCTCTTCGACTCTCTATGCCATTTCTCTGTCTTCTAGATTTCCGAGGTCATAACCCAGGAACAGTTTCAACATTTCGATATTGAGGAGTTTAAGCACATTGTCATCGTGTCTCGTTGGAGCGTTTTTTATGTAGGTGTATGATATATGCTTGAATATAATTGTCATCTTTTGGATTTCCTGCAAGATTGTGTGATGCATGCTCATGTGCATGACCAACTGCTTGTAGCTCGAGTGATGACTCGACTAACAATGGTTGGCAAGAGACCAACTTGATTTACATAAAATGGAGGGGATCCCCTACCTCAAAAGAGACTCACGTTTAACCCCCCTGACTTTAAAAATTTAGAGTCACATTGGTAAAGTGACTTAATAGACATAACATGGGCTCCAATGTAAACTTATTGAAAAACTTCAATTAAATTTGAATTATAGACACTCTTTAAAATCGACCATCTTTGGCACCAACCAATTTTACAATGATATATATACCCGACTTAAATGTTCGACCAAAAAGTAACTTTGACCATCATACTAAGGACTCGACTAGTCACCATATTTATATAATTTTACAATATCGACTATCGACTCGACCAGCCTTGTCATGCCGACTATTTCTTGAAATATACGAGTGGTAGGGTCGACCCAATCTATATTGAGCAAATAAGTTGACGTCCAATCTTCTAGAAAGGACAACAAGTGGCGTTGATCCACTGCTTACACTTGATGATGGATTGTAATTCTTGGAGAAACCGACAAGAAGTCTTCTAATCATCTGGTCGACTATATGTTATATGCACTGGACTTATATCTGACACTCGGTGTTCACCCCGATGGATTGAGAGAGTCGGTGTTTACTCTTCAGTGTTAATTAAACATGCTTGCACTTGGTCGGCTGCACATCGACTGGAATGGTCGGGATCAACTGAAGTGGTCGGCTTCTGATCGACTGAAGTGCTCGGCTTCTTGACGCTAACTACTCAACATTGGCTTTCATTTTATTATGGTCCTCCATTCAGAGTCAGTACAGATGACCTCACTAGTCTATGAGTTATGGCTGGCATAATAAACATCTACTAAAATTTGACAGACTGTAACCAAAAGGAGGTCGACAAAACAAACAAAACAACAAAGCATGGGAACGGTCGGCGTGGTTGGTTAAAAAAAATTACTCGTCGGCTGCAATATTTAGATCATGTCATGATTTTAATTTTTTAAGTAGCGACAAGCTAAGTTAATAGTTGATCAATGGATTGCTTTGATTGACTTCTTGGTCGGTGGCCTGCTGTCAAAATTTTCAATCGAAATTCTCCAATTAGTAGTCGAAAAGTTCGATAATAATGGTTAGGCGACAGATTTGTGGTTGGTGTCTTAAAAAAATTGACCGCCAGGATATTCAACAATAACTCAATTAACTGATCTTTATAAACTTTTGGAAACAGATACTCAACAGTCAATAATAGAACTCGAAAATAGACTATTAATTGATGGTGAATTGGGTCGGCAAACTTCAGGCAGATTCAGAAATAGATCGATCATTGATACTCGATGGTCGTTTGGTCTTTTCATGCTAAGTAGGATTTGAAGCGCCCCATCGAGAAATCATGGATTCTCTGCTAATGGATAGTGTCGACTGACCGTCATTCCCTCGATAAGTCAGTTGTTCCATCGGTAACTTGACTCCATCAATTTTTCCTTCAGTTGAAGGCACCATCCCTTGTCTGATTTCATACTGATCATTTAACTCAGCCCAGATGTAAAGAAAGGGTGTCAAAACAATAAAACTACCGGTGTCTTCAGGTTGGTTGAAATGTAAGAGCAGTCTTTAGAGCAAAGGATTTCTTGATCAACGCGTAGGCAGTATCTGACTTCTTAAGTGCAAGAAACCCTTTTCAATTTTTTTGTGCAGGTATCTTTGCATGAACATGAACATCTCACTATATTCTAGGTCCAAACCACTCCCCTCCACTGCTGTTGTCACCCAGACCGGATGGGAGAGGCAACGACGCCAGATGTTGAAAGCTGGACTTTCACATCACATTCAAACATACAGTAATGCTCATACACAACCATCAAAGACAAGTATTTGGGAAGGGACTTCCAATCCAACTTTGTATTCATGTTTGATAACTATTTATACATCATGAGAGAGCTTGGAGCGGTTGTACCCGCTCCAACTACTCATTTATGAAGGTTACATTTATCTCTTATAATTATACAAATATGATGACATTTAGGAGGTCAAGTGGGCCGCTCTACAAGGATCCTGTAGAATTCCGCTCTCATCCACATTTTCCTAGAACTCTTGTCTTCCATAGTATGGGCCATAATAGTTTATCAACTTGACCAAGCCCTCAAGGCCTCTAATCCTCCCTTCTAAAAGAATACCTGCACATGTAATATATGGCTTAAGAACAGCTATTGAAAGATTCCAAATGACAAGTAATCCTCCAAAGACACCCTCAAAATCTATTGCACAACAATCCCATCGAGGAAAAAGTTTTAAGAAAACTTCACAACCCTTTGCACCAAAGCACATAGTCTCTTGAACCATCACCAAATATGGATGAATAAGATCGAAGATTCTTTGTGGAAAGACAAAGATACTGCATGGAATGGCATTACCATTCATGCCTTGTTAAAACATAAAGATATTAGTTTAGACTTTCCTTTTTAATTTTCTCTCGTTGTGTATATTAAAATTTAGTGCTTGGATTTTCATGATTATAGTAATATGTCTTTGGCTTGACTCGGATATACCTTAATTCTTCTGTTTATACACACAATCTATTTTGCATACATTTAATGTATGCAAATGTATATTTAAATGTTATTTTGCTACATATTGTATAGCCTAAGTGGGCCTAATGGTTAAGAACATGTTTCATTATAGGAGGTCATATGTTCAAATTTGGAGGGGGGTAGGGTATGTACATCTCTATAGACTTTAGCAATTAAATTGTTGCGCAAAGGAGGTCATCAAATTGGTGTCTAGTTTAGTTGTAACCTTAAAAATAGATTATTATCATTATTATTATTAAACTTGGATTTATCCCATCTACGACATCCTAATTTTGTAAATAATATATATTAAACACCAAAGCCAAAAAAAAATGATTTGTCCCATTTAACTTTGTATGGCCCCCAAAAATTTCTTTTAAAATAATATAAAACTTTAGCCCAAGGTCGCCTCTTTAGTAATGATTGATCCCTTTTAACTTTGTATTGTCCGCTATCAAAAAGGATATCCCCTCTTCAAAATCGTAAAGTTTTCCAAGGTCTCCTTTGTTCTCTAAAAGAAGCAAATAAGACCAAATTATACACAACATTTCTATTGAACTCAATCTTGCTTTAATTGCAATTTGCTAGTTTTTCTTAGATCTTGTTAGCTTAGTTAGGATCCTTATCTGAAAGAATAACAAGTATAGCAATATGCATAATATAGAACAGATACACAAGACACAAATATTTTCATCGAGGAAACCATAAAGGAGAAAACCTCGCAAACTTCCTCAGAATAGTACAGTCACAAAGACTGTGTCATAAGATTATCAAACCTAGTAATAAGAAGTCTCCAACTGCTATCTATCTCTCCTCTCTCTCTCCAACATGCAAGGGATGTCATCACAATTAATTGATTTCAACTCAAACTTGAATCCGTTGTGCTACAAATGAAATGTCTATGTTGCGTTGCTTCAAAGTAAAAAGGAGAGTTAAAAGAAAATGTTGTATGTCTGTAATGGTTGCTAAAAAGTGCACTTCAACGATTGTGTATAATTAGAATGTTATGAAGCAAGATAAAACTTGGATGTATTAAAATATAATTTATAAATAATATTTACTTATCCTCATGGTTAATGTGCTTACTATTATAAAATTTATTAAACAAGGAATAAAGTTGCAATGTAGCTAATCCTTGCTAATAACATCATAACATTATAAGTACATATAAGAAAAAATATATTACATCAGCTGAGGTATAGAAGACCGAATCCTCCTCTAAAAAGAAATAACTTAAATTTAAAGTTATGATCATGACATGATAAGTTTTAAGCTTCTGCTGGCTAAAATTTAGAGCTCTAATGGTAGCATCATAAGTGTGATGCCTCCACTAGCTTAAAATTTACGGTTCTAATAGTGGCACAATAAATATTAACCCTTAACCAACTTATCAAAGCTCTATTAGCTAGTACTCCACGCCTTATGCTTTACATGACCATGTGTTCAATAGCTTATTCGGGCTCTATTAGCTAATGGGCCATGCCTTATCCATTACATGGCCATGTGTTTAATGGGATCACAGATGTTAGTTTCATGGCACTTGTTGCTTATCGTTTTATGCTTTGACGTCCTTTTGGAAGGGATAGCTTTCTCTTATTTAATACCAGCATAAATCCATCTAAGAGGGGATCTACCAAGCACCGAGAAGGATCAAATCTCTCAATATGCAAACTTTTTTTAGAGTGGAAATGTTATGGAAATGTTGAGGAAATATGTAATAATCCAATGTTTATGGTTTTATTTTATTTGTTTTATATATATGCAATTCTAAATAATTTAAATTTAATTTAAGCCAACTTGTTATTTTTAATAATATTTTAATATTTTTTATAAAGCACATGTGTCAACTCTAGGATGAGCACGGAAGGAGTTACACATATCTCCCCTACTAGGCTATAGAATGCACCTCTTCGATGCAATAAAATTTATTTAATATTCATCTTACTTTAAAATAACATAAAGCATTAATTAAATAAAAAGTATACATTGTGAATCTTAATTTAATTTTAAAACACACCGTCTCTCTCTCTCTCTGTATATATATGCTTTTAGTAAAAATTATATACATATATATAGAGAACATTCGTAACTTTTTAGTAAATCACAAATGCATATCCATAAAAACAATATGGATGGATCTTAAAGTTTTTTTTAAATTATAAAAAATTAATGAATTTAATTTAATTCCAACTCTGAGTGTCTCAATGAAAGATGATAAACTATGTAAGATCGATGGACAAGAAGCGCAGTGGTGGAAACTCTTGGAAACAATAGGTGAAGATTTGTTTGTTGCAACTAAGTTAACTCCTAAAGGCTAAATATTTATTCATTAAGAAATTCACGACACAAATGGAATTTCCTCTGTACAAAAAAGCTACGATAGTAGTTTGTCAATATCTTGAGCCTGAACCACAACCCAACCAAAGAAGGAAATAGTGATGTTTAGTTATATTAATAGACATGCCTCCACCACATTGATCATCATTTGATGTACCATCAAAATAGCCAATAGGAATTCCCTCTGCCAAAATAGGATCATTTACAAGCCTAGGTTGATTGGGAATAGGTTCCTTGTAGAATTCCTTAAAATAACCCAAAATTTTAAAACATACCACAAAAACAATTTGAGATATATTTTGAAACACCAACACATTTCTTTATTTCTAGATACTCCATATGATCAAAAAAGGCAAAACTTTGTACTATGGAACCTGTTTCATCCATTCTTCCAAATTGCTTTCCAATGTAGGAAAAGACCACTTCACAGAACACTAAAGGCCAACCAGAACCTCCTTCAAAATTTCTTCGCAAAATGTATAGTGCACAAAAAGGTGATTTATTGTTTTTTCATTAGATTTACAAAAAAACAAGCATTCGAACCAACTATACCTCTTTTTTATAAATTATCCTAGGTCAAAATACGATTCTCCAGACAGATCCAACATAAATACTTCAATTTTAATGGGAAACTCCACCTCCAAATCCTCTTGTACCACCATTTTTCCTCCCCTTCAAAAAAGGAAGAAGAAATAGCTTTATTAGCTTGTCTAGCACTAATTTGGCCACTTTTTTATTCCATGTCCAGATAAAGGTATCTTCCTCTTCATTTGATATGATCGCAAGATGATACACTCCTGCGATAAAAACATTACATTCATTGGCTAGCTCTCCAACTAGTCCCAAGTTTGCTACAAACATTCAATATGTAGAAGAATCCATCCTCCACAAAGCATTTATTTAAATATGTGGATTTTAAAACATCACTCCACAACCCATAACCAAATAGACCCCTCCACAAGCTCTTTAAACTCTGTGCTAAACTAAACCACAAGAGGTTTTTTATCCCCCAACCCCCCATATTTTTTGGGGAAAATATTTTCCCAAGTCACCAAATGATATTTCCCCTTATTTAGATTTTTAGACCATAAGAATTGCATCATTTTTTCCTTATACCATGAATAATAGACATGACAATCTTAGCCAAAGACATCCAGTAAACCAAAATTCTCTTAAGAACTGCATTTACTAATATTAACCTACCACCCAAAGACAACCATTTAAAACACTAGCAGCTAATATTTTTCTCCACCTTCCTTAGTAGCAACAACCAATCCTTTTTTGTATAACAATTTGGATTAAGGAAATATATTTAATATTTGTTCTATTACATCCTCTTGAATATCATTCTAAAGAAAACAAGACTTATTTAAACTCACCTCCATACCAATGTCATCACAAAATAACTTGATTATGTCATACATCGCTACCCAATATTTGTCCCATTCCCAAATAATAGAACGTCGTCCACAAACAAAAAGTGGGTAATGTAGTGTAAAGAGGTAACCTTAACACTTGTCATATTTTTATCATTTTTGGCCTTCCTAATAAGTCTACTAAGACCTTCTAGCACCGAAAGGAGTAGTAAATGACATCCATTAACAAGTACAACAAACCTTGTAGAAGTAACACGTGACATAATCCAATATATAACATGTAGAGGGATTCCAACCTGAAGAAGAACAAATCTTAAAAGAACCAATCAAATCTACCACAAGCTTTCACTAAATCCATCTTTAAGATCAAAGCCTCTCATTTCTTTGTCTTATAGTATGTAGGAATTCCTGAGTAACCCTAATGGCATCTAAAATTTGTTTGTTGGATAAAAACCCAAAATTTTCTCTTGTCATGCATTCTGCTAGTTTTGGGTTTATTTTGTTGGATATTACCTTAGTGATGATTTTATAGACCAGGTTACATAAATTAATTGGTTTTTAGTCATTAAAATTATCAGGGTTAGATCTATTTGGGATAAGAGCTATAAAGTTGAAGCTTAAGGACCCTGAAACATATCCTTTTCTTTTGGACTATTCCAACAATGTCAAAAAACTCAAAAAAGGATTCTACAATCCAACAATATGGTCCTAGACTCTTTGATCTTGAAATTTTCTTTAGAACACCTTCAATTTCCCTCAGAGTAAATTCCCTCCCAACTAGAAACCCCTCTTCCTCGTTAAAAATATAGGATAATGTTGCTCAACATCCAATTGAGAAGAAATATTTGAATGATCTGGAACTTTAAAAATTTCAGCAAAGTGCTTCACACCTACATTCTCCAATTCATCTTGTGTAGTTATCACTTTCCCTTGGTTTTACTTCAAATCCTCAATGGCATTAACAATTTTCCTTTGGTTTGCATATTTATGGAAAAACTTTACATTATTGTCCCTAGGCTAAAGAAGCAAAACTACCCTACTCTTCAACCTATAGGTCTCTTCATCAACCTTAAGTATTTTTGTTTTCTTTTCTTGCATGTCAGGTAAAACTTTCTTTTCTTACCTCAAAAAATTACTAGAATAATTTGCAAAAAATGGTTGATCTATATCTTCTTCTATCAAACAAAGATCTTGCTTAAGTCTCCATTTATTTTCCTTTTCCCACTTAACTAAATTTGCTTGAGACCTTTGAGCTTAATCATCAACCTATGCATTGTTGAATCCCTAGGATCAATATACACAAAATTCCAGGAATTTCTTACCAATGAAATAAATCCTTCCTCTTCAAGCCAAAGATGATTAAATTTAAAAGGAAATTTATGTATTTTTTATTCCACCTCTAATTGAAGACAAATAGGCACATGACATGAGATACCTAAGAAAATATTCCAAGATATGTATCTAGATGCGTAGTTAACTAAATATTCAAAGTGAAAAAAACATGTCCAGCCTTGTAGCCACTCCTGCTTTCCCAGACCTTGTTGTTCAGGATTAAGCACCCTTGTAACCTAGGTTCTGGGGTTACCAACTTACTACTAACCTTGTAGACAATCATCTTTACCCGATAATTGAAAGGGAATAGGAAGAAAGTATTGACTTACCCGATTACCGATGGTTGATCCAAGCTTTGTCTTCTCCCGCTCCTCTTCTCTCCAAAGCTTCCAAGGATGCACCTCTTTCACCTGTAAAGAGCAAATTCTCCAAGTAATATCTCATGCATGTATATATAAGAGGTTAGATAAACAATATGTCAAATACATAATAAAATATATTCATTAACCACGATACATGAAAGAGACTCAACACAATGTTGGAAGAAGAATTCTCTTTATTAACAATCAGTGAATGAGATAAGAATACAACCCAGCTTCTAAGACAAAGACTCCTCTGCAACCAAAGGACTCTGAGTTCTGCTGCTCCAAGACTTCTGAAGATATAACACCAGCATAAATTTTCTCTCCAATCTTGATTGATTAATGCCCTCCCCAAGGCCTCTATTTATACTTTGGGAAATAGAGTGATTTCGAAGGTTGGGGTGGTTGAAACAGTTGGAATAGTTAATTATTAGGGCCCAACTAATCTCCATTAATCACATTTTATATTTTTTAAGGTCAAACTGAGGTGTACGTGACTATTAATATAGGCAACCCATGTATGACACGCGATTTTCTCAAAGGAAACCTGTGTACGCTGATGTATGTGGGTTGCAATGCAAATAGTTGCGTACAGTACACGAGTTGCAATGGAGATAGTCGTGTACGCAACTCAACACTTAGAAAAATTATGTAGCAACTTGGTTTAAAGGTAAATGCATCCCAAGTCATGCCCATCTATAGTGTTTTGGAAAAATTCAATCCTAATATGTCCTTTTGTGTACCAACATAAGGAATGTCGGCACTCGGACGGAGAAGTGCCATTTGGGTTGATAACAGATGCCCCCTAATGTATGAGGTCAGAGAGAAACGATGGCGGAAATACATTATAATCATTATCTTGGAGAAATCATAAGTCCAATGGAGCAGAGGAAGTACCTAAAACAAATACATAGTAATGTCATATACAAAGTCATATCTGAGGATGCCATGTTCAATATACGGGAACACTAGCTCCTTTACAATATTTTAGTACATCATATGATACGGGTTCAAGACCACGTTTATTACAAAGGTGGATGGAAGCCACAATATGCAATAATGATGAGTCTTCAAAGATCTGGAAGCTGTGTAAGTGATCACAACATCACTTTGCACAACATAGGCCATAGACATGAACCTAAGGTCTTCGTCAAAAATCCAAAAGAACCAGTACAATCCAGGCCATGTGAATAGATGTTATTGAATTCAAACATGGATAGGATTCAATAGATTTTCAACCAATAGGTAATAATTGACAACTGAATCAAAAGAAATCACCTACAATGAAAGTGAATCCTAAGGTACTATCGTCAAAAACTCTAGGTCTTCATCGCCAGGAAGTGTTATTGAGAAACCATACTGTGATGAGGAAGGCAATAGATCCTCCAACATGTCACAAGAGTGACTAGGAACTGGGTAAAGGAAGAGATATGCAAGTAATAACAGATAGGACAATGATGGAATCAGGATACAGATCAGATGCAGGGCTAAATCCTTAACAGTGAGCATGACACAAGGATGACCCAAGGAAGCTTTTGACTTTACAGATAGTACAACTAGATTTATCTGTCATGTAGGAGCCATGATCAGATTCCCCAGGTATAACTGACAAGAGGAGGAGTAAGAAACTAGAAGTAATAGCTGAACTCAAAGTGAACACTGAGACATGAGTATCGAAAAAAACAGAGAGTGCTATGTTCAAGGAATACATGCTGCCACCGACTAAGAACCAAAATAAAACTTCTTCCTTATCTTTCCTGTTAAATTTTAACGAGTCCAGGAAAGTCAACTCAAGTCTCTCTTCATTGTTTGACAAGCTTGAAGAGAAGAGGGAATAATGCTTGATAGTGTCACTGATTCATGGATTTTATGAGCCCGAACTAGTACATGCTCACTTGGCATTTTCATGTTTAGAGAGTCTGAACACTCTGAAGAAGACTCCAAGGGGGGTCCTTTTTCATCCAATTTAGTATCCTGAGGCCGAAAAAGTATAAAACATACCACAGAAGAACTCTCTTAACTTCCGTAGAAGAAAAGGTGAACCTTTTTCGTACTTAGTCAGGGATGTCTGAAAAAGGTTAAATTACCACCTACCCAACGCTCCTTTGAGAGCAGCATAGAGCTTGAGTTTTACGAGTGTACTAATGGCATAAACGAGGTACTAATGGTTAAAATACCATACTCCGTGGTCAAAGTGGTAATTCTAGGATTAAGATGGATTAGGTATGAATGCAAAATTCATGTGAATGACCAAAACCATCCTATATGAGCGAAAAAAACAACTTTAAACAACCTTAGACTTGTCACATTGAAGAAAAAGAGATGGTATTAGCTTGATTTTTATATAAAAAATATGAACTATAGGAAAAACCCCACTTTTAAAATAATATTTCTATAAATAGTTCAAAATAGAAATCAAAACTCACCATTTGATTTTTTACCCAAAATAGACAAGTTTTACCTCTACCTTTGATTGGTCATTGTGGACAACTCGGTGGACAATTCTCAAAACTGCAAGTGCCAGGTAAAACTACACTCCATGCTCTTTCATTTGATCTAAGCAAATTTCAATTTTTGGGCTAAATTTTGATGTTTTCCAACGTCCTCAAAGCAGGTACGCTGTGTATGCGGGTATGGTATATCAACAGTCGCGTACATGCGTTCTGTACGTGGGTTTCCCAAAGGCAAGTTGCGTACAATATGCGACTTGTCCAAAGGACAGTCGCCTACACCGCACGAGGTAGGAAAAAGCTATGTAGGACCAAAAAATAATTTTTTTATATGAATTTAATGGTTGATAAATGGCTTTTATCAGATTGAAATATGGTGCTTGAGTGGAGGGAGAGTGAGCAGGAAGACATGGACCAATAAGCTCTAGAGGATGCCCCCATGGTAAATGCTTTGTGGCAAAGTGGGTTATTAAAATTCTTATGTACCTCACCTATGCGATCAAATGTCTGCGTACTAGAGTTTTTGATAAACTATTGGGATCATGATCTTGGTATGTTTGACCTACAAGGTGAGTTTCTAGAGGTTACCTCAGAAGATGTCTACTTTATCTCCGGTTTATCACGACAGGGAGCTCCAGTTAACTTGGAAGGTACCGGTAGAGGCGGTGACCTTCTAAGTGTATAGAACTACATAGATATATATTGCGCTCCGGGTACTCAAAAGAGGGGTAGCTTCATCCCTATTGTTCATATTCGCAGCTTTCCATTACAGGTGTTGGTGAGTACTATAGTGAGAGTTACAGGGTCATCATCACTTCACCTTGTAACTCGGAACCAAATGAGACTTGCAGTGGACTGTCTACAGGGAGCTCTATATGATTGGTGTTCAGAAGTAATCCCGATAATGAGGAAACAACTCTCTGACTGTGTTGAGGCCCAGAAATTTGCAGGCAACAACAGTAACGGATTCTCCCCAATCAACGTTCCCAACTAGCCCGTGACTGTTTGGTATGGGGAATCCATCCGGTTTGCGGTCCAGCTACCGTAGGTCAAAGTAACAAAAACAAAGGCTTTACCGGTTGCGGCCCGGTCCACCATGTATTTTTTGTAATTTTTGACTTAATGTATGATATGCAAGTGCCTAATTAACCATGCAGGGCGATAAGATGCAAGGAGCAGTCACAACGTGATGTGCAGGTTCTTACCTCTCGTCTTAGCAATCACAAGCATCTAAATCACATACAACAATAAATTAAAACTACCTACCTAATCTATCCCTAGGGAGCAGGATTATCGTTCATTGGTGAGTAATATATTTTATGCATGCATAATGAAAAGTTACAGGTAGCTGACACTTCTTTCAAGACACATGAACAATTGCAGATTTTTCGAACAACCAATTAGCCAATTGTTTTATGAACAACCTTCATTACTCACAGTGGAAAAACATCACAAAATATACTGAAAGCATTCAACAAGAACATAGGTTCAGGAATTTAAACACTCTCATAGTTAATGAAACATACCTGAAAATGAAATAGTTCCTATTACAAGCAAATGGTGTACAAGTTTTCCCGGGAAAAAGTCCCTATCTCTGTTCTACTTTCAAATATTTAAACTATAACTGCAGACCGCTTGGGCTGCCCTCCAAACGTATGATCTTTCGGTTTCTCGAACGTTTCATATTCTTCTATGTTTTCTGTTATGCATTCATGAACTATTCAGTAACTGATAGCTCTTTTGGTTCGGTGCCTTTGTCGCAATCCATGTTGTCTTTTCCTTCGTCTGTCCTTCTGACCACGGTTCGACCTGAGCTACAATGTCCAGCTACACCTTCGCGCCTTGGTAGTCCGACCAATCCCTTGAGTCCACCTGCAAATAAACCAAAATGCATCATTCATTGGATTTGTGTTCCAAAACAAGATAGCAAATTATATTACTGAAATAGCTAATCCACAAGAAAATACCCGGTGCGCCATCGTCATTTTACAAATGCCGACAACACTACCTCGTCCTCCTATGGGTTCGTGGTAAAAACACCAACTGCGGAAATCGGGAGGAAACCGACATCGGAAGCAAAAGCTCTGCCCAGCCGCAACGGCAGAAGAGTAAAGGCTACAGGCATGCGATGGGAGGGCGGGAAAACTCAATCTCAAATCGGAAGGATAATGACACTGGAAGCCAAATGGTTTTCCCAGCCGCAACGACGGAAGGGGCACAACTACGGGCACGAGATGAAAAATTCAACACACATTGGCAGCGGAGCGCTTTTTTACTTCGGATGGCTAAAATATTTAAGAGCCGCAACGGCGGAAGTGGAAAGATTAGGGACACGAGACCTGAGGGCGGGAAGACCCTAATTCGGAAGTCGGAAGACATTTTACATTGGACACTAAATGGCTTTCCCAGCCGCAACGGCGGAAGCAGAAAAGTTACGGGAAAGCGACTAAAGACTGACGCATCGACTGGCGGAGCGCTTTGGACTTCGGGCGTTGAGCTGCTTTGAGAGCCACAACGGCGGAAGTGAAAAGGTAATGGCCTCCGATCAAACATACTTTCGGCGCCCGATGTATAAAAATGATTTAAGTGTTTTGAACAGCTTCTCAAACTCAGCAACGGACAGAAACCTGTTATACCTCCACAACGGCGACCCACAATAAAGGACACTTGGTTCGATCAACAAGCGAAAACAAACTTTAGAATCTGGGACTCACCATAAATTCCAAACGCAATCAAAATTCGAACCTTGGGTGAGAGTTAAGCTTTTACAATCATCTAAAATTAAAACACGACCAAAAACTCAAAGGATCCAACAATGCAAAATTATGAGGTGGGGCCCAAAATTTTAGAAATTTGGAGAGAACGGTTGCAACTGCAACAATTGGTGATTACCTGGTGAACCTAGATCTTTGGGTGATTAATCTTTGAGTGAGAGACTGTTTAACAACAAGTGCATCCTATTGAATTCTTCCAGCTCTCTGGATTTCTCAAATGCCGAAAGTGTGTACCTTCAATCATTGATAATAGTCCAATTTGGGAGAGTGGAAACCAAGATTTTCAAGTCCATATGACTCTGTTGAGGCCAGAGGATGAGTTTCATTATTACCTTTGTTTTCAGGTAGCTGATAGCTTTGGACACCACAGGATTGTAGCATATGGTAAACAGAAATATTCGTTTGTTCCTCATTCCCATGCCATTTTAGCACTTTTTTATGCTTTTGGACTTTTGTCCCTTTTCGTATGAGTCCTCCTACATGCCTTTCTTACTAAATTTTAATTCAAGATCCTCTATCCCATAGTGTCCTTTTGTGTGAGCGGTGTGCTTCATGTTTCAGCTCATGGACGGAGAGGATCTTTCGGCAATTTAGTACTTATGATTCAGCATATGCTTTGATGTATGATGCTTTTATAGGATTTGTTTATTCTTATTTGCCTTTTGGCATTCATTTCTTGGCATGGGATCATTTATATTTAATATACTGTTCACCTTGCTCCTTTCCATGGGTCCTCTATTGTCGCTCCTTAGAACATTCTAAGTGTGACATGGATGGAGCCCCAACATAGTATTCCAAATTCTTTGAATCTGGTTTATTTCACAGGGATTAAGTAGGACTTCAATGCACACAGAATTATTCGAGAAAACGACTAAACTGGAAGAAATTCTTTTATAGAAACAGCAACCCACAGTCTGATCACTAAATTGTTTATCATTCCCAAAAATTTTGATGTTCCCCATGCAACCGCGGGTTCGTCCCCTTTATTGAAACCAAGAAATCTCAAACTAAAGCAAACTGGAAAACATGACTTAAAAGACAGCCAAACAAATTATTTATATACAAAACAGAAGAATTTAAACAAACTCGGGAAAAATACGACTTGAGAACCAAACCATTTACTGGTAAGTTCTCTTCCCATCCTTGCAGATCTTGCAACTTATAAGTAGAAGGCCCAATATTTGCCGCTATCTGATAAGGGCCTACCCACAACTGCTGGAATTTAGTATGCTTTCCTTTCTCATCATGGGGGTGATCCCATTTGAGAACCAAATCACCTACC
This sequence comes from Pseudotsuga menziesii, assembly GCA_001517045.1. NCBI lineage: Eukaryota > Viridiplantae > Streptophyta > Pinopsida > Pinales > Pinaceae > Pseudotsuga > Pseudotsuga menziesii. The sequence continues at coordinate 353,413 of LPNX010817630.1, read as the reverse complement.
TCAAAGTCTTTTGTTCCAACCTTATGTTTGTCGAACCATCTCTTTACTAACTCTTGTTATTGTTTAAAGCGTTCCCTGGCTTTGGATCTAGCCTCTTCTGCTTTCAGGAGATTATATATGCTTATTTGCAAAACTTCATCATCCAACCCTCTGGACTATTGAGCTATTATGGAAGAGGGTAGCATAATGTTGGGGGGAATAATGGCTTCTTTGCCATACACAAGGGTATACGGTGACACTCCAATCGAAGACTTGGGGGTGACTCTATCATCCCAAAGGGCATTTGGTAACACTGAGTGCCAACTCCTCTGGTTTTCTATCACAGTCTTCTTTAAAATTCTGATCAGATTTTTGTTAGAGGATTCAGCCAAGCCATTTCCTTATGGATAGTAATTAGCAGAATAATGCAATTTTATCCCTTTATCATGAGCAAAAGTAGTCAATTTAATTGATGAAAAGTACTTAGCATTATCAAAAACTAACGAAACTGGAACTCCAAACCTGGTCATGATGTGATCCTGCAGGAAACTGATGACCTCGTCTTCATTTATCTTGCGCAGTGGAATAGCTTCGACCCAGCGGGTGAAATAATCGGTCGTGGTCAGAATGTACTTTTGTTGCAGAGAGGAATTTGGTTTTATTTCTCCAATGATATCCAACCCCCATTGCTCGAATGGTTCTGTGATCATCACAGGCTTTAGGGTTGTTGCTGCTTTAGGTTGTCTCCCACTACACCTTTGGCAAATATCACACTTCCTGACATGTGCGTGTGCATCTTTGAAGAGCGTAGGCCAATAATAACCGGCTCTGAGGATTTTGTGGACTGTAGTATCTCCAGAATAATGTCCCCCAGCAGGACCGTCATGCAACTCTGACATTACTTTCTTTGCATCTTCCTTTTCTAAGCATCTGAGAAGAACCCCGTCATAATTCTTTCTGAATAATACTCCTTCAACAAGTTGATAGGAGGCTGATTTAAGACGCAGCACTCTTCTTTGCTTGGAACTCGAATGTTCTGGCAACAGCCCTGCCTAGAGGTAATGCACAAGGTCTCTATACCAAGAATCGGGAGCTATAAACAAAGGACATACATCCATTAAATGTAATTCAGCTTCATCCTCCTAGGCGTGTTCTTCATTTTTTTCATTTTCAGTCATCTGTTTGCACAACCCTTGTCCTTTAACTATAGACATTGGCTTGAATTCAAGGTCGTACTCTTGAAGAGTTGTTACCCAGTTGCCTCTTCTTTCTCCTAACTCCTTCTGTACAAGAAGAGACCTTACAACTGGGTAGGGGACGATCACCTTGGTTCTATTTTTTAAAATATAAGGCCTGAATTGCTTTACTGCTTTGAATACAGCGTAAGCTTGTTTATCAACAGCTGGGTAGTTCAATTCGGCCCCCTGTAGATAAGTACTCATAAAGGATATTGGGAATTCATCCCCCCCATTTTCCTTTTGGGTGAGCACAGTCGCTAGTGAATCATTGGATGCGAAGGTATACAAGATAAAATCTTTGTCAAAATCTGGGCTTTTCAGGGATGGTGCGTGTGCAACAACATTTTTTATTTTGCTGAATGCGCTCTTCTCAATTTCAGTCCACTTGAATAGTGCATTTTGCTTTACCATCTGCTGCAACGGCTTGACAATCTGAGCAAAATCAGGCACAAATCTTCGCACGAAGTTTATCATTCCCATAAATGATTGCATCCCCTTTTTATTATGGGGCAAGGGAATTTGTTCAATAGCCTTAATTCTTTCTAGATCTACAGAGATTCCTTTCTTCGAAATTATGTGACCCAGCAACTTTCCCTCCGTGACAGCGAACACACACTTCTTAGGATTGAGTGAGATGCCATATTTCCGACAGCATTCGAAAATTTGCCTTAAGTGAAACGCGTGCTGTTCTCTTCTCTTTGAGAATATTGTAATATCGTCAAGGTATACTACAGCAGTTCGACCAATCAATCCGTGGAAAGCTATGTCCATAGCCCTCTGAAATGTTGCTCCGGCATTTATAAGCCCAAAGGGCATTCTCCTGTATGAAAAAGTTCCCTATTTAGTCCTGAATGTCGTCTTCAATCTGTCTTCTTCGGCTACTAATACTTGATTGTAGCCAGAGAAACCGTCTAATAATGAAAACAGTTCAAAACCTGAAACCATTTGTAACAGTTGCTCCATGGGTGGAACAGGATAGTTATCTTTGTCTGATGCACGGTTTAAGTTCCTGAAATCCACGTAGAGTCTGATTTCTCTAGACTTTTTCCTTACTGGTACATGGTTTGACACCCACTCAGAGTGTCTGACCTTGAAAATGATTCTAGCATCCAATAGTTTCTTCACTTCACTCTAAATCAACGGTTCCATTTTTGGATGCATTTTTCTTAACGGTTGGTGATATGGCTTGATGCCTACTTTAACGGGGACGACATGTTTGATGATGCTAGTATCGTACGTTTTCAAATATTTGTACGTCCATGCGAAAAAAACTTTATATTGTTTAAACAAACTGACGAACTTGTCTCTTTCTGTTGGTGAACAATATTTGCCGAGATTCACAAATTTAGGATTCATTTCCGTCCCTAAATTAATCAACTCAAACTGCAGAGATGAGCTGTGGGTCTTCACGTTGGCTGGTCTTCTGAACTTTTCATTTAAATCAAACATTTTTTCTAATGTTCTGACTCCTTTAGGAATGAAATTATCGTACTTCAGCTCAGCCTGATGCTCTTCATCATCTATGATTGCTCCTTTAAACACCTCATCATTTGTTAAACATTCTATAATCTACTGGTCATCATTGAACACTTATAGGTTCGTAATAATATTAGGCACAGAAGGCCTGAAAAGTAATTCAATAGAGCATCGATTATTAGTGGGTACCAACCTAGCGGCTGATGTGGCCAACAGGTCAGTTGTTGTGTTTTTAAGCCTTGGAATTGAAATAATATTGAATGCGTTAAAACAGTTAAGCAAATCCCATACCTCATTCTGGTAAGCCTTTAAGTGAGGAGAAACACAATGTATTTGATTCCGGATTTTTTTCACAATAATTTCGGAATCTCCAAAAACTTTTAGATTACTTACCTTTAATTCAATCGCTTTCCTCAAGCCCTGCACCAGCGCTTCGTACTCAGCTGTATTATTAGTACACTCAAACTCTAATCTACATGAAAGAAAATGTTTATTCTTCTGGGGGTCGATCAGGACATAGCCAGCCCCTGACCCCTCTAATGTCTTAGAGCCATCAAAAAACAAAGTCCAAAAATCACTAACTACTGAAGGTGAATCTATTCCTACTGCTAAGCTTACTATATTACAGTCAATCTCATCAGCCTGTGAGAATCGAAGGAGATCAGGCTGGGTGTCAGATGTGTTGCTGGCTTCTTCCGCTTGGTAATTCCCTGGTTCCAATTCAATAAAATAGTTTCCCAATACAGAATCCACTGGTACATTCTTCTCCTCTAGTTGAGTAACATTGTACTTCATCTGAGGTTCTCTTAGAATCTTAATCTGGTTCGGACTCCCTTTGTATGGCAACCACAGATGCGACCAATTGGAGGAGAAATATCCATTTAATTTGGCTGACCAATCTCTGCTCAGGACCAGACCATAAGCGTCTGGTATATCAGCCACCACGATCTTAATAACTTGGCATACTTTATCATTAGATGCCAGGCAGACTAGGACATCTTCCATCTCACCAATTACCTTTACATCCATCATGTCCAATTGACCACCCTCCACGTGGATGGCTTAGGCTACCCATTGATCTTTTTACAGACTGATATTGGCATAACATTAACCGATGCCCCTGATTCTACCAAGCAATTATGTACATTACGATTGAAAATTTCAAACATGAGGAGGAAAGGTGGATGTTTGCTTTTAGACTTACCTCCAACACTGGTTTCTCCAATTTCTTCTTCTTCCTGAGGTTGATTGTTAGCGGGCAGCTTCTCATCCGATGCGAGTCAAGTACTTTCAACGGTATTTATTTTTGCTGCGGCACTTTACACATTTCGAATAGCGGAACATTCGCTTTTACCTTCTTTAAATCCTCCACTATGTCATAATCCATCAACTACTCAATGGGGTGAGGTTTATCAGCATTCATCTTTCCTTCGTTTGGCCTAGCCAACGTATCATTCTGCTTCGGATCTTGGATGGTAATAGTGAATTCTAGAATTTTATCAGCTAAGGATTTATTTTGAAATTTCTTCACATTTCTTTGCAGCCTTTTGATCTTTGGTAGAATGAGACTGTTTTCTTTAATTGGCCCTTTACTCCTTGTTGCCACGTTGGTTTCCATGACGTCCTTATAGCCCTGATTCTTTTCCTCTTCAACATCAAATAACGAAACAGAATCCCACAAAACCATGGTTTCCTCTTCTTGCTCCTTTGCTGACGTAGTATTCTATTTTCTCTCTTCATCTCCATCTTCTGTTAATCTAGAATCCAACAGCTGATTCATGACCAACGTCATTGAATTTATCCATTGAGGACAATTCTTTTCAGAGTGTGGCTGTTGGTGGAAAGTGCAAAAATTGTCCATGCCTACCTCTGTTAAATTCATAGATGCAGTATTGTGAGGAGGAGGTTGAGACTGATTGTTGTCCTCTCTTTTCTTATAATATGGCTTATAAAACTTTTGTGTTTCTTTCTCTTTCTCCAAATCTATGATTTTGTTGGAAAGCTTCTGCATTATTTTGGCCATATTTTCCAAATCTGGCGACTTTTCTTCCTTAGGCTTAGTAAACAATAAAGCTTTCCTTCCTGCACCTCTCTCTCCTGACTATTATGGATAATCTTCAATACTTTCTCTTTCAGCTTCCACTACCTCTGCCTCTTCATAGGTTTCTGTCAAAGTAGGCTTGGCCCTACCTTTGGAAAACATGGCCAGATCAGGGCCTAAAGCTGAAGTATAATATTCAATCAGAACTTTGTCTGAAGGTCTATCCGTTTCAGAAAAATTCTTGAGATAGGCTGCAAACCTTTGTGTGAAACTGTGCACCTTTTCCTTTCTTTCTTTCTTCAAGGCGCACAGCCATTTCATGAGGGCTGCATGAGTTTTCTGAGTTGCGTACTTACTTCTGAAAATTCTCTCGAAGGTATCCCAATCAGGGATAGAGTTAGCAGGCGACCCAAAGTACCACGATGTTGCAGCTCCTTTAAGGGTATGTGGGAACAGTCGGCAGACTACATCTTCATACTCCCCGGCTCTTAATCCTTCAATTGCCAAGTAAAAACTTTGTAGGTGATCATCTACTAGTATTTTCTCATTTGGGTTGAACTTGGGCAACATCTTGTCAAAGGCTTGAGGTAGGTCATGTAATGGAGGTGTAAGATTTAACGGTGATCTGGCTCTCCAAGCAGGTGGTGTATTTGGTGGGTTAGGTGGTGGATTAGCGTTTACTCCTGCCATGAGTCTAGGTGGAGAGTGAGGAGGTGAGCCAACTGGAGTGCGAGCAGGAGAACTGTGAGGGGTATTTGGGCCTTCTTGGTTCAAAGGTAGTACAACTTCCTGTAAGGCTGTTTCTACAAGTTCTTCCCAGTCTCCAACCAACACTGAGTCTTCCATTACAGGACGATCTTTCTTTTTATACTCTCTTCTGGGCAATAGAGGGATGATTGGCAATCCTCCAATATTCTTTACATATGCCCTGGTGTGTCTTCTCAGATCATTAACAATTTCGTTTCCAACAGAATATAGATGTTCTCTTTCTTCCAGAATTGGATTATGAAACCCACTGCTCTCAGAACTGTTACCGGTGGAATAATCTCGGGAAAACGGGTTTCCTCGGCCAGCCATACACTGGCGGCCCTCCTTCTAGCGCGAAAACTGTTGAGGCCCAGAAATTCGCAGGCAACAACAGTAAGGGATTCTCCCCAGCCAACGTTCCCAACTAGCCTGTGACTGTTTGGTATGGGGAATCCGTCCGATTTGCGGTCTGACTACCGTAGGTCAAAGTAACAAAAACAAAGGCTTTACCGGTTGCGGCCCGGTCCACCGTGTATTTTTTGTAATTTTTGACTTAATGTATGATATGCAAGTGCCTAATTAACCATGCAGGGTGATAAGATGCAAGGAGCAGTCACAACGTGATGCGCAGGTTCTTACCTCTCGTCTTAGCAATCACAAGCATCTAAATCACATACAACAAGAAATTAAAACTACCTACATAATCTATCCCTAGGGAGCAGGATTATCGTTCATTGGTGAGTAATATATTTTCTACATGCATAATGAAAATTTACAGGTAGCTGACACTTCTTTCCAGACACATGAACAATTGCAGATTTTTCAAACAACCAATTAGCCAATTGTTTTATGAACAACCTTCATTACTCACAGTGGAAAAACATCACAAAATATACTGAAAGCATTCAACAAGAACATAGGTTCAGGAAGTTAAACACTCTCACAGTTAATGAAACACAGCTGAAAACGAAATAGTTCCCCTTCAACATTGTTCATTTAATCACATTGATACATTCCACATTTCGCTTTCTCCAGCAAGCAAAAGTTGCAGTTTCTGATTGTAAAACGAAATAGTTCCTCTTACAAGCAAATGGTGTACAAGTTTTCCTGGGAAAAATTCCTTGTCTCTCTTCTACTTTCAAATATTTAAACTATAACTGCAGACCGCTTGGGCTGCCCTCCAAACGTATGATCTTTTGGTTTCTCGAACGTTTCATATTCTTCTATGTTGTCTGTTATGCATTCATGAACTATTCAGTAACTGATAGCTCTTTTGGGTCGGTTCCTTTGTCACCATCCATGTTGTCTTTTCCTTCGTCTGTCCTTCTGACCACAATTCGACCTGAGCTACAATGTCCAGCTACACCTTCGCTCCTTGGTAGTCCGACCAATCCCTTGATTCCACCTGCAAATAAACCAAAATGCATCATTCATTGGATTTGCATTCCAAAACAAGACAGCAAATTATATTACTGAAACATCTAATCCACAAGAAAAGACCCGGTGCGCCATCGTCATTTTACAAATGCCGACAACACTACCTCGTCCTCCTACAAGCTCATGGTAAAAACACCAACTGCGGAAATCGGGAGGAAACCGACATCGGAAGCAAAAGCTCTGCCCAGCCGCAACGGCGGAAGAGTAAAGGCTACAGGCATGCGATGGGAGGGCGGGAAAACTCAATCGCAAATCAGAAGGATAATGACACCGGAATCCAAATGGTTTTCCTAGCCGCAACGGCGGAAGGGGCACAACTACAGGCACGCGACGAAAAAGTCAACACGCATCGGCAGCGGAGCGCTTTTTTACTTCGGATGGCTAAAATATTTAAGAGCTGCAACGGCGAAAGCGGAAAGGTTAGGGACACGAGACCTGAGGGCGGGAAGACCCTAAATCAGAAGTCGGAAGACATTTTACATCGGACGCTAAATGGCTTTCCCAGCCACAACGGTGGAAGCAGAAAAGTTACGGGCAAGCGACTAAAGACTGACGCATCGACTAGCAAAGCGCTTTGGACTTCGGGCGCTGAGCTGCTTTGAGAGCCGCAACGGCAGAAGCGAAAAGGTAATGGCCTCCGATCAAACATACTTTTGGCACCCGATGTATAAAAATGATTTAAGTGTTTTGAACATCTTCTCAAACTCAGCAATGGACAGAAACCTGTTATACCTCTGCAACGGCAACCCACAATAAAGGACACTTGGTTCGATCAACAAGCGCAAACAAAATTTAGAATATGCAACTCACCATAAATTCCAAACGCAATTAAAATTCAAACCTTGGGCGAGAGTTAAGCTTTTCAATCATCTAAAATTAAAACATGACCAAAAAATCAAAGGATCCAACAATGCAAAATTATGAGGTGGGGCCCAAAATTTAAGAAATTTGGGGAGAACGGTTGCAGCTGCAACAGACTGTAAAAGAGGTTGACAGAAAAATTTTGGTTATTCTAGCATATTGGTGGCATTTTTCTTTGAGAGGGTTCCTCATTTGAGTCCTGCAGTACCACTACCAATTCATTCTCCTCATCAGCCTAGACTGAGTAGGTGGGGAGAAATATTCCTCTTCCAAGGAGGCAATGGATCGGTTCAGAGCGTATACGATGACAACTTCTACTTTTGGTGGGAGCGACAAGTACCAACACTGGAGCAGTTTCCATATGTTGGACTAGATTTTTGAGGTGACACCGACCTTGTCCTCCCTCCTGGAGGAGCATGGGGAGCTTCAGGTATTTTTGTTTTCAAGTTTTTAAATTTTTATGAATTTTTAATCATAAATATATATACATATGTACAAGAGTTTTTAATCCTTTAAAATGTTAAAATGCAGATATTGGACCAGTCCACCCTGCTGGGCATCCATGCATGTATGTGTGTCCTGTGGTGGGGGAGAAGACCAAGGTTTGATTAGGGTTCTTAGGGGAACTCTATCCAGGCTTACCCAAAGAGTACCTACATTACACATTGAGCATATCCCTGCTGCTATGCAGGATCTAGTGGTTGGTATACCACCTGTCTGGATACACCTTATGAGGCGAGTAGCTAGAGTAGTACTTGTATATATTGATGTTGTTGAGGCTGCTGCAGCTGAGGAGGCTGAAGAAGCCTGAGAGCAGGGTGATTAGAATGATCAAGGGGACCAGGGTGGTCAAGCTTAGACCTAGGAGCATTTTATGGACTTTGATCCATTTTTTGTATATTTTTTGTATATTATACAGTTATGACTAGATCTGAGGATCAGAAACTTGACCTATCTATACAGACAGATATTCACACACACACACACACACACACACACACACACACACACACACACACACACATATATATATATATTGCCTGTTTTATTTACATGTGTTTTGTAATGTGTCTGTTGTATATTTTTATGCAAAATGTGTTAAGTGCCAATCCAAGATATAATTAGCATATGCATCAGTTAATGAATTTTGATTTCTTGGAATATGATTGAATGTAATAAACTCAAAATTTCTTTCCAATAACCTAACTTGCATAAACTGACGTAGTAAAATAGGGTTATGCACCTGATAAGCTCAATTGAGTTGGGAAACCGCTAATTGAGAGTCAAGTTAGAATTCCAGCTGAGTGATACCACGTGACAAAGCATCCCATAAAAGCTCAATGACAGCCCTGGATTCGGCCACATTATTGGTATCAGGACCTAGGCAAGCGCCTCCAAAGGCAACTAGCTGTCCTGAGGGCGAGTAAATGACCCATGCGGCTAAATCCAGGTTACAAGTGTGACGACTGGCGCCATCAGCGAAACCTATGAACCACTCAGAAGACATCTATAACAACCAACAAATGGTATAAAAACACAACTGGTGAACTATTGTACATAAAATACATACAATAAAAATACAGGAAAAAGTGTTAAGCCTAAGCATAGTACTTTTTCAAGTAGAGCCCATTTCTAGGCTCAAGCAGCTTCTTCCCTTCAAAATATGTCAATTCATATGCACTTTTCTTCAACACCTTTGACATGACATAAGGCTCTAACCACATAGACCTAAATTTTCTTGCCCCCATGGGTTCTTTGTCCTGATCCCAGAGCAATACAAGCTCCCCTTCAGAAAAAATTTGAGGCTTGACCAATTTATCATATTGGTTTTTTACCCTATTTTTATGAGCCTCGTTTGCTGTCAGCGCATCTCTACGCTACTCATCCAAATGTTCTAAATGTAATAAACATTCTTCCAGCTCAGACATATCAGGTAACACATGAATAGCAATCTTTAAGGACAGGATTTCGCATTCGACCAGGGTGACTTCTTCCACTCCGTGAACGAGTTGGAAAGGAGAAAACCCTGTAGCAGTTTTCACATTGGTCTGATATGCCCAAAGTGTAGGATACAGCATGATTTGCCAATTGGAATGGGCTGCATTAATAGTACATTTGAGAATAGTATTCAAAGTTTTATTTACAGCCTCAACTTGACCATTTGCTTGAGGATAGAAAGAAGATGAATGTTCTTGTCTAAACCCTAGCATAGTGGTCAGTTCAATCATCATACTATTTTGGAAATGACTACCATGGTCAGTGACAATATCTTTAGGGATACCGAATCGTGCGATAATTTGGTTGAAAACGAAAAATTTGTAGTTTCCCCGTTAGCTTTATAGGTGGGCATTACCTCTTCCCACTTCATGAAATAATCTACAGCAACAATGATATGTTTGTGCCCCCCATCCGAGACTGGGTTGTAAATCATGTAATCTATCCCCCACCTCGTGAAGGGGCCCACTGAGATGACGGGAAATAACGGGCCCTCTCTCTCTCTCTCTCTCATGCAAACTTGAGTGAGTGTGCGGTGTGTATAAATGAGAGAGGGAACCTCCCTATTTATACTAATCAAGTGACTAACCTATTACATGACTGGGGCCGACCTGTTACCCTAACAAGGCCAACTTCTCCTAGAGAGACTCCAAATACACATTACATGATGTTACACTGGGGACTATTTCCTTGACTTACAATGGAGGTTGTACCTCAAGGTCTACACACAATAATGACATCCTGAAAGGTGGTAAACACATCTTCGATGAGGGTACAACAACATACAATGATAATACACATAATAATATCTTCTGAAGTTACAAATACATCAACACTCCCTCTTAACTAGGAAATTATTCTCTCTTCCACAGTCATCAACATATATGGTCAAGTCTTCATCGTGGATTCATCGTCACGGAGTCATAGAGTCATCATCATAGTTTCTTCCATCATCATTTTTTTATCGATCATCGAAAGGTATTATATTTCATCGGAAGTTTCAATAGAACTAGCCCTTTTTCATGTTGGGTGTAGGCCTAGTCCTCATCCAGGTCTTTATCAAATTTACGAGCAAGCCATCGCATAGGAATAGTCTAGGACCTTCTTTACATTGTCGCAAAAATAACCAGCGTCTCCTACCTTTATCTCGTTGTATCCAGATCATCTATTTTGTCATGCACAAACAAAATAAACATACAGAGCACATCTCATATGCAGACCACCTGCATTCTATCACCATAGGAGTATGCCAGATATTTCACGTCATTAAGACAACCTGTAACATCTACTATTAAGAATCGCCTAGGACCACACTCAATGCATTACGTCTCTACACGGTCAACTTGCATTCTACTAGTAAGGGAGAATCTCCTAGGTGCACCTCAAGTGCTTTGTGACCTTATCATCTCTGACATGGGAACACACACATGTATAGATATATATGTAAGGACTTATTATGACCAAACAACCTACTACACCAGGGATTTTACATTCCAGTTCAACCTCAAGGACTTATTACATTTCAACAACATGCGTCTAGGATCTTTTCCGTTTAGACAACCTTCGGGGTCTATTACATCCAAGTAACCTGTGTAACACACCGAGGCTCTTTTTACACTCTGACAACCCATAGGAATTATTACATATGAATGACCTATGTACCATGCCAGGAGTCATATTTACATTCGAATAACCCGTCTCTGGACTTATTACATCCAAATAACATGCATACCACACCAAGGCTCATATTTACATTCAGATAACATGTCTTAGGACTGATTACATCTGAGTAACCTATGTATTATGTCGGGGCTAGTATTTACACTCAAAAAACCTACATGACTTATTACGTCCAAGCAACCTATTACACCGGGTCTTTTCCGCTCAGATAACCCATCTCATTTCCCATGTGAAATAGCATGCATATGTATCTTATGGTCTCTCGCTATTTCTAGCATAGAACCATATCATGACTGATTACATCCAAGGATAACCTGCGAGCTTTTCCAGGACTTATCCAAGGACAACCTACAAGACTTATTATGTCTAAGCAACCTACAATCTTCACCAGGATTTTACGCTCAGACAACCTATCTCTCCAGCTATGCTAGAATTCATCACTCCCTCTTTCAATGGGTCTCATTTTGGATCACACCAAGTCTTTCTCTAAAGTACTCAAACTTCACTCTGGCTAGAGGATTGGTCAACACATCAGCTATATGCTCATTTTTTTCCACGTACTGGAGATTCACTACTCCTCTCTACACCATATCCATTATATAGTGGAACTTGATATATATGTGCTTCAACTTGTCATGGAACACAAGGCTCTCTGACAACTTCACACAGCTATTATTTTCAAAGGAGATACAAGTCACATCTAACTGGAGATCAAACAAATCAGATAGTAGCTTCCATAGCCACACTGCCTCGCAACTAGCTGAGAAAGAGGCAAGATACTCTACCTCAGCTGTACTCAACACCACACATGATTGCTACTTGCTAAATCAAGAGATCATGCCATATCCCAAACTAAAGCAACAACCCGAATTGCTCTTCCTATCAGTGGTGCTAACTTCCCAATCCAAATTAACATAACCATGTAGGTTAATCTTATGATTCGCATTATACTTGAGCCCATAATCCACTATACCCTTCAGGTACCTCAATACATGCTTTGCAACTATTAGGTGAACATGTCTCATATCCATCAGGAACTTGCTCAAGGTGTTCACCGCAACGCATATGTCGGGTGTCGTATTCCATAGAGACATCAATGATACAATCATTGACGATACATCATGGCATCAACCGAATCAGATGAAGCATCACATGGAAGCTTCAAGTTTGATGCCATAGGTGTGGTTATCGCCTTACAGTCCAGCATTTTGAATCTCTTCAAAATATCCATTGTATACTTTCCTTGACTAAGGAAAATCCCTTCTGCATTCTTCCACACATCCATGCCTAAGAAGTAGTGCATCATCCCTAGGTATTTCATCTCGAACTCTGTAGCAAGTCTCCTCCTTGCATCTTTAATGAGTTCATCTTCAACTGTCAGAAACAAGTCATCGACATATAACAGGAGCATCGCTGGCATTCCACCTTCAACCTTTAATTAAAGGTTGGAATCCTCTTTACTCTTGGTAAATACTTGGCTCATTGGGAAGTTATTCATCCTGTCGTACCATGTCCTCAATTCGTGTTTCAATCCATACAAGGCCTTATTTAATTTTCACACATGAGTCTACTTGTCATGTGTCTCAAATCCTAGTGGTCGTTCCAAGTGCACTTCCTCCTCGACTACACCATTCAAGAATGTTTTCTTGACATCCATATGGTGTATCTTCCATTTCATAACTGCAACCAATGCAAGTATGGTCCTAATGGAAGCGTACCTCGCCACGGGTGAAAATGTCTCTCTATAGTATATTCCTTCTTTCTATGAGAAGCCTCGTGCTACGAATATTGTCTTGTATTTCTCGATGATGTCATATGCAGTATGCTTGATCTTATAAATCCACTTTGAAGTCACGACAAAAATTCTTTTCCGATATTGAAACTATCTCACAAACATCATTCTTCTTGGTCAACTGATACTCCTCGATCATGGTATCCTTCCATTCTTTATTTTTTGTAGCCTCTTCATAGGTGGAAGGTTCCTTGTCAATGATATCACATAGCAGGGCCACATAGTTGTTGTAAGGCTTTGGTCTTTTCCTTTCTCTATGTATTCCTTCTGCAGCACCATGCCTTTCTGCTTCTTGTATGAGCTCTCGTGCCCATGTTGGTTTCCTCTTGTGGGAGTCCTTATCAAGAAGTGTCTCTATCGGCTCTTATGGTTCTAAAATTTCATTATCCTCATGGTATTCTGGTATTGCTTCTCCAATTTCCATGTCTCGGACTCTCATTTCTTCAAGTTCCTCTACCTCTTGAATAGGTTACCTTCTGGATCTGAAGTATGTCGAGTATTCATCAAAGGTTACGTCTTTGCTGATGTCTATATTCTTGAATCCTGGGAAGTATATTTGAAAGGCCTCTGATGTATCACTATATCCTACGAATATACCCTTCCTCCCAGAAGGATTGATCTTGGTCCTCTTCTCCTTTGGGATATGTATGTGCACCGGGCAGTCAAATATTCTAACATGGTTGACTTATAGTTTCTCTCCTGAGAAAGATTCTTCTGTAGTTTTGTTGTTAAGTACTCGATGAGGAGTATGGTTCTGTACATACATATGTGTCCTTCTTGCTTCTGCCTAAAGGTGCATAGGAATATCCTTGTCATGTAGCATTTCTTTCGCCGCTTCCATTATGGTTCGGTTATTTCATTCCGCAACTCCATTCTGTTGAGGATTGCATGGATTGCTCAACTCCCTCTTCATCCCAAAATCTCTATAGAGTTCCTTGAATTCTTCTGAGGTGAATTCTCTACCATTGTATGACCACAGAGTCTGGTCTTCCTTTAAGTTTAGTTCTCAACCAAGGCTTTATATTCCTTGAATTTACTGAATTATTAATTTTTCCCTATCAAGAGATATATCCAAGTCTTACATGAGAAATCATCTATAAAGGAAACATAGTACACATACCTTCTTAATGATCCAGAAGGTATGGATCTATGTACATCCGAGTGTACTATCTCTAGTATTCATTTAGTCTTGCTTTCACTACTGGGAAATGTCTTCTTTCCATTATGTCCTTGTGCACATCCTTTGTAAATGCCTTCAATATTTTCCTAGATATCTGGAAGTCTGGAGACTACTTTGCTTACCATCGATAGTCCTCTGTATTGCACATGTGCAAGCCTTCAATGCCATAGTTCACTTGGTTCTATTGACTCATGAACCAATGCTTGTTCAAGATGTCCTTTTAGTTTGTTCAAGTCACCATATTCTTCTCCAATCATTGTTTCATCATCTATTGTATTTCCTTTAGGCCACATTAGAACTTGGCCATCGACAAATGCAACTCTCATTGCCTTTGCATCTAGTGCATAGATGGAGAGAATATTATTCTTCAATCCTAGAACATACAACACATCCTTCTTCTTTAAGTATTTCCCAGAGTCTAGCTTGTATGAAGCTTCTCCACTCCCTTTTATGGGGTATTGATAATCATCGCCAAGTTTCACCTTGTGAGGTGACTCATGCTCAAATATATTAATGAATGATTCTTTGTATCCCATTATGTGTTTGGATGCCCCACTATCCACAAGCCAATCATTGCCTCCATGCACTATCATTTTTTAACACAAGAAATAATGGCTTAAATGTATGATTTTCGACATATTGATGTCTATCATTCGACAATCCTCTCTTTTTTAAACATCGGTTGAATTTTGGATTTTTCTCGACAATAAAATAACCTCGACGGAATTTCGACATACACCGGTTGCATTTTCAATGAAAAATTTCACCTCATAGATGTCGAAAAATCGACAAAGTTTGATTTATGGATGTCAGATAACCGACAAAGATTTCAGTGCATTGCTGTCGAAAATCCAACGAAGTCTCCTTCGGGGCTGTCAGATACCCGATGGTGATTTCACTTCATGAATGTCGGATATCCGACGGATATTCCTCCAATTTGACGTTGGTACTATCATCATGTTGTCATATTTAGTAGAAATCCAACAACAAATTTCAATTCAGTGATGTCGGATATCTGACGGAGTTTCCTTCATTAATGTCAAATTTTCAACGTCTATTCCTCCGCTGCGATGTCGGTAGTATAACCACGTTGTCGGATTAGATGGAATTTCGACATCAAATTTCACTTCACACATGTCACATATCTGATGAGGTTTCCTCTAATTTGTCATCGGTAGTATAACCACTCTGTCGGATTTAATTGATATACGATGACAAACTTCACTATATAGATGTCGGATATCTGATAGCACTATGTAAATTTTGTTTTTAATATTTGGATTCACCAAAGAAAATGGGTGACCAATTTTGGATATGGTATGCCTCATTCATGGATGAGTTTGTAGCAATAGCCACCCCAAATTTTACCTCCACCCTTCATATCTAATTTGGGTATCATAAGGCCATTATGTACAAGGAATTAAGGGGAGTCGCCACTAGAACTCTGATTTTTTGTGACACATAGTCTTGAAAGCCTACTCGTTCCCTAAATTTTTTTACTTGTGGACAAAGAAATACAATCCTATTCCACCTCATCATTCATGGTTATATACATCCAACTATAAATATTTGTGATACATTCTTGGACTACTTCCACCATGTTGGGAATCTCCCTAAACAACATTGTTTTATCCTCCAAAGTATATGTAAAGAGATATATGAACATTCCTAATGAGAAAAAGGATGATATGTTTAAGAATATTCCATACAACCAATTAACTATTGAGATTCCTTCTCTCCCATTTAATATCATGAATTTTCTTAATTGGGCCCATGAATCCATCTCTATGTTTACCTTGACCCTAGGGAGGGACAACGAAGCCATGTTGGATGAAATAATTATAGCCATATTGACTTATTCAGTGATTTATTAACCCCCACATTAGATATGAAGAGACCCTAGCCATTAATATAATATAATGGTTAACCAATTTCCAAACTAATAGAGTATTATGCTACCCATCCTACATAGTCAACACGTTCATATGCTAGAAAAACCACA
The DNA here is from genome assembly GCA_001517045.1 of Pseudotsuga menziesii. Classification (NCBI taxonomy): domain Eukaryota; kingdom Viridiplantae; phylum Streptophyta; class Pinopsida; order Pinales; family Pinaceae; genus Pseudotsuga; species Pseudotsuga menziesii. The sequence continues at coordinate 336,985 of LPNX010817630.1, read as the reverse complement.
CCCTGTCCCACCTATGGATACAAAAAATCAATGATCGTAATCCAACCAGTTGTCTTGAATAACTACATTGGGTTGTAAAAGGTAAGATAGATTCTTCCATATTCAAATACATAAATGAGTTAATATTCACAAGCTTCTCATTCATCATAGGTAGAGAGGCTCATAGGATGCTCGAGAGTATCAAGACATACTTAGACCTAGGTGATGTTCATGGAAAATGATACTAGTACTTAGGGGAGGTTTCCAAAGTAATAAGGATGTATGGGGTTGAGCTATAAACCCCCTACAAGATACCCAAGCTCCTTACCACAAGATGTTTTGTACTAGAATATGTTAGACATCTGGTTGATATTGATTTATTCCACTTCTTGAAGTACAAAAAGAAGATTCACATAGTTTATTTTGGTGTCGTGATGGGTATGATTTCTCAAAATGGAAGGGTGCCAATGAAGCTATCCAAGTCTTGGATAAATTGAGCTTCCTTCTAGAGAAGCTTTGGAGGTGTGGTCCACATTTTACTATGAGAACAAAGAAGGGAAAGTATAAGCTTAAGCCAAATGATCATGATTAGGGTCTAGAGAAGATAAGCACTAACAAAAAATAGTGATTGGAGGTAAAATCCATTCTATAGGTAGATGTATATCCCGCCAAAGTTATCACCAAAGTTTTTCCTAGACCCAAACCTAAAGAACTAGAAGTAACATCATACTATGAATTTTGCAAGCCCAAGGGTATTGTGATTCCTAGAGATTAGCTAAATTTCACTACTCTAAATGAATTAAGAAGGAAGGAGGTACATGGATATTACTTCAAAATAGATTAAGGATCCATGATGGAGGATGAGATGTGGAAAATATTCCTTATGGCTATATTCCCAAGTATGAAACATTCTCTAAATTATATTATAACAACTGAGGAGTTGAGAAGGATTAAGATGTTGATGAAGAGAAGAAAAAACAATAAATGGTGGGGGTGGAGTTACCTCTTTCTAGTATATAGAAAGATCACAAAAATAAGAGGCATTTTCCCCTAAAGAAACCACAACACATGCTCCAACAAAAACCCGAACATATAATTTAGAGATCATGCCCATCTTGTACTATTGGATTCAAGGGAACATGAGGATTGGAAAAAGATAATAATCCCAAAACCTATGCAAGGGTATTAAAAATACCAAAACCTATGCAAGGGGACTACTGGATGGGACAGCCTGTTTAAGGTGACAATTTTCAAATATAATTTGAATATTGTTCAGGATATCACTGCATAGACTGATCGTCCCAACAAATGTTGATGTTACACTCTCAAATTGAACATTATTGCAAGTGAGAGTTGAGGTACAACTAATGTTTGAAGGTTATTTTTGCTCAGAATCTAGAAAATGTTTCATGGATTTCATGGCTTAGGGATGTTACTATGCCCAGAATTAATAAGATTGTTGTCTTCGAGGGAAAAATGTCATTTTTAGCTTTCAAATTCAAACCAGAATTGCTTCATATGCAACCAAAATTCAAAAAGGGTTGTTGCTTGATGGTTTTGGGCTATTAATAATGCCAGTTTATGGCTAATTTGGGGATGAGAAATGTTTGGAAAAGCCTTAGTTATTCCCAAACTTGACAAATAACCCCCTTCATTACTGTTTACATGCCCATATTTGTGAAAGATGTTGTTTGTTGCCACAATCCATGCCCATAATCACTTCAAAATTTCCTAGATTTCATATTTTGATTCACAAAATTCCTTCAAAAAGCTATCAGACTTTATTCTAGGGTTGTTTGTTCCCAAGATACTTCGGTGACCTAGTTCACAAATGGGACAAATCAAAGGATCCAAATAGGAGAAACTTGAAATTTTAATATCTCTGGATCATATATTTCCAACTAAATGAAAAAATTGGCATTGTCAAATGTTGATTACAAAATATGAAAGGGAAATTGGACCTCCTTCTATGAATGCCCAATTTCTAAAGAGTTACTGCAATTAGTTTACCCTTAATGAATCTAGCTTGAATACAATAAGTTTATATTCAAAATACATTTCCCTTTAATAGTTGTTTTAGATCATTTTTGTTCCTTGTTGAAAAATGTAACTTTTTTTTATTCTATAGGATATTTATGTATTCTTTTCTACCTGAAATTCATTTTTCACAAACCTTGTCCCTCGTCTAGGCTAATAAAAGATTGCAAATTATTTTTCATTTCTTTCAAATATTCAACTTTCCTATACATTTGAGGCATAAGGGTAAGTCATGTAAGCTTCATATGCACTACATATCTATGGTCAAGAAAGGAAGAAGAATAAATGGTAATTTAATGACTGTCAAAGTACCCTAGATTATGGTGGACCTAGAGTGCTCCAAGTGACTCAGTCTTCAATGACTCTAAAATTCATGTTGTTGCATAATGAATCAATCAGCTGAAGAGACCCATTCATTTATGTTTTATATTTGACCATGTGAATGTCATATAGCCTTTATCAAATTTTCCCTTTTTGGTGGCATGAAACTTCAACATACTCAAGCCATGCCCATCTATGGTGAGGATTTTAGTTTTATTCTTTTATTTTTTATTCTAATTTTAGTGGTAAAACATATTTATGGTTGTGGAATATAGATAATGGATATGGATACAATAAACATTTTTAGTAAATTTGGTCCCATATGAAAATTAAGGAAATTTTTGTAACCATGCCCAAATATTGCCATATTTTCTAACTATGCATGAAAAGGAAAATGCACACCAAGATTGTCTTGGAAAATTTAGAGATGTCACACTTGTGCCAATGTGCATTGTCTTATCCATTTCCATATCCTTGAATCATCCATGTAGGCTAGTAGTGAAATGAAAATCTACCATAAGTCCTATTTTTTTCCCAGGTAACATATCCATGAGATCTCTATTTTAAGCTACATATTTGATGCCTCTGAGGAGTTGTCATTCCATGTTATAATTCACCATATTGACAGAGTCAATATAACTTATTTTTGGATTTCTTCTATCCTTCTCTTTCTGCTAGCAATAATTACCATGACCTGGAGCAAGATGCTTAAAACCTTCTATTAAGGAGCTTGGGGATTATGTATGTCAGTCACTAGTCAATTTTCTAAAGAATAGAGATTGAACTAGGATATGGGGCATTGTAGTAAATCGATGGACATTGTTCATGTAACATTTATCATTGTTATGTTGTAACTTATAGTAAAGATATCTCAAGTAAAATATTCAGGTTTATCATAACCATACACACTCAAGAATTCTCTACCAAAGTCACAAAATCATGCTTGGAAATTTATCTCCAAAATCTCATTGAAAAATGCCAACAAATACAATATTTCATACCTTGCAAGAAAGCATTAACTAAGAAGAAGGCAACAGTGATAGTAGGCCCATAGATAGTCTACCCAAGTACCATTATATTTGCAGTGCTAATAAGATCCCTCTTTGGAAGAGTCTTTGACAACAAGTCAAACGATAAATGCAATGTGGGGCATGAAAGCATGAGTCTGTTTCCAGTCATTTTCAGGGTCCTTGATTTATCAAATTCTAGATTGTATGAACCCTCAGTAGTCAGAAGCATCTGATGCAACAAAATTAATGACCTGATATAACCGTGTGGATGCAAAATTGTTTGAGAAAGAAGAATAAAAGCATTTTATAGAAATCAACCAATCAGGAAACTTCAAATATGTTTAGCAACACTGTAAATTCATAATAAGTGGACAGCCGAACTAATGAATAATAAAAAGAAAACCACAATCCCTGTTCCACGGTTTGAAAAACTATCATTATGAATTTAGACAAAAGGAAAAGGATGATCAATGCTTCAAAACAACCACATTATTACGATCTTTCTCTTTTATGGTGATTTCGTTTAGGGTGTTACCCCTCTATTTTAATTGTTTCCACTTAGGTTTTTATGAGGCTATAGTTCTAGTATGATCATAACAACCTGAGGATAGATTGCAAGGGAAAATTGTTTGAAGCCCTAATAAAAACAAGGTGATGTCAGATAATTATGGATGATAGCTTTCCTAAGATATAATTGGAGGCTCATGGACTTATATGGAAATATTTGAAATGGTATTACAGGACCTCATTTATGTATTAGAGAATTCTAGGATTCAGTGAATATATCCTATTATCAATTGTGTTAATTAGAAGTGGACCCTTCAAGATCATGAAACAAAATGGATTAGAAGTCAATATATTTGGAACTCCCACTCTTCTTTTAATTCTAAAGTACATGGACTGTTGGTCCTTCATAAAAATATAGTAACCAAAGACCACCTACATCACTCTGAATTTACAGACATGAGTGGTTTATTACAAATTGGAAATGGTTAAGCAGTGGAGCTGCAAGGTTTCCTTACGTTTTTGGGCATGAATTGTTGTTGACTACAACACTCTTTTTCGTTTCCCCTCTTCATTCAAATGAGTCCCTTTTGGGGATAAATCAATTATCCGATGGGCCATAAGGATTATGTGCAATGTGATCAGACTAACAAGCATCTCCTTTCTATGAAAAAGACATTATTGAGCTACCTTCCATGAGGCAAATAATATTTGTATAATATATTCGAGAAAACTAACAACTTTTAGATTAGACTTAAAGCTATGTAGATCTCATAGATCTCATCCATGACAGATATCTTTAGGAAATATTTAGATTGTATTGATATCAGAGCGAATAAAAATTTTCTTACCGTCCTCACTTATGTAGGGAGGCAAACCCATGTGAATGCTCCTTGGACCACGATGTATCAATCTTGATGTACATTTTTATTGTTTAGTAATGAAATGCCAAATGTATTTTCCAAAAAGAGGCACATCCAGATTTTGGAAAAGCTTTGGGGGATTTAATCTTGTGTGTTGAGTATTGTGAATAACAATGTGTATTCCAATCTACATAAATTTTGTTTATATATGACAAAGTAAATACAAGCACCACATATATTTATGTTTTCTGCAACTCTATATAAAGACATGTAGATTTGATTCAAGGTAAAATAAGTTGAGCATTAGTCTAGAAGATATCTTGCAATATATGCTCATTTGTGTGCAGAAGATCAAGATATAAAGAACGATCAAATACCAATAGCATGGGACAAAGATATGAGAACTACAGCTGGGGATGGAAATGGGCTAAAAGTAATAACTGGATAGACTTCTGAATCCGAAACTTGATAGTTGAGTCTCTTCGTAAATCTGTATGATCCATAAGAAGGAAAATGCATTAGATTAGATAGCTTAAGTTAACAACCCTATGGTTGCAGCCTAAAAATTATGCAATTTATTAATTATTTTACTCTTGTGTTTAAGTAATATTAGTCACTTATAACCTCTCTATAAACAATGATAGAATATGGCTAACAATGAAATCTACCTAGTATCATATCCACCTCGCACCGCCTTGTAGTGACAGCAAGAACCCCATAGACTTCCCCATTTGGTAGAATGTCTAACACCCACGGGTTACTGATAAAGAGATGTAATGCATGACTGTAACCCCAAGAATCAGTGTTCCAATAAAATACATGTAAGAATTAATTATACAAGATAAGATAATATTGAGCTATAAAATTTCCATATGCCCACTATATCCACAACTTTTGTTTAAAATACTTTCATAACAATGACAGAATCATAATAGAGAGCGAGAGACAATTTTATGAGAATGAACAATAGCATGAAGAGTTGGTAAAATGAGGACTATTGTATAATATAAATTTATCTTCAAGCGTTATCCTAAACAAAAGTAAGTACTCCTGGAATTCACAAGATAACTAGATCTAAACACATGATGTCTATGGTTAAGTTAAAATATTAAAAGATAAATTTCTAATACATAAAATAAACAAAATATAGGTAGCTTGCATAAAGTCCTTTGTCAAAAACAATATTGGTAATAAATATAATCATGTGAATTTGAATAATGCATCAAACCATGCAATAAAAAAAATGTTGCTAATGCCATGGTTTGCTTTGTACACTCTTCAAACCAATCTCAGCTAGAACCAAAAGAAGAACAGATTCCATCAGTTCCTTTCATTTAAAACTACTCACCCACTTTCTTGTTCGCTCCAGGGAACCACTAACCTCTCCAGTACCATATAAGGAAGAACCATGAGGAAGCTACATCATTAATGTCGAATTGACACATATTAGCCTAAATGGGAAGGTTAGAAAACTTTTATGACTGACCAAAATGGATTCAAAAACATCAGTGAGATTACATCCATTACAAAAAAATACATTCTATGTCTTTTGTAACAAATCCTATAGTATGTGAACAATTGTAGATTAGAGAATAGTCTCAAACCTCAATAGTGACAACTTGTTTTGCTTGCAGACGCTCACAAAATGGAATGTAATATGATACCTTTTGTATATAAACATCAAGGAGAGAATCTCTAGTCTTAGCATCAAAAAATGATAAACTTGAAAATGCATATTTCCTTGCATCTTCATCACAATAAAAGCGATAAATATCTTCTTCGACGATAGGCATGAAAACCATATTCCTAGAGTGCTCCATCTTTCCAGATCCTTGTTGATATTCCTGGCTATTCATTCCTTATGTTAATTGGTGATCTTCCATGTAGGAGAAATTTCTCTGTTGGTCTCTGTTCTTGGGGAAATGGTCCCTTCCTGTCCAAACTAAAGTTAGGAAATCTGAGTCTTGCCTTCATCCATATTTCTAGTGTTTTATTCTATTTAAAATATACATAATATACTTGTGTTTCCTAGCATGTTTCATTTTATCTTTATATTTTACTGCTCTCTATGTTTTCTATTATTTTTCTTACTCCAACTTCCCAATGGGAAAAGTTTCTCCATTTGCAAGCTTTGAGAATTCAATAACAACATAACCATAGGTAGATAAGATAGCCATTATCCATTATAGTTTTCCACTTCTTTGTGTGTAAGATCATAACATTGGTTCATTGCTCCACTAATGAAGTCTCTAGGTCATTCAACTCAATGTAATCCATCTCATGAACCTTTGTACGATTAGATATCTACAAAAGATATTATAGTTTCATGCATTGCTATAAAGAATGAGCAAGAAAATAATCCAACACAACTGGAACAAATATATAGCAAAATAAATGGAATTTTCATTGCTCTAAGGCTGTTCTTAGATAGTCAACTAAAAATAATTGCTATTGGTATAAAACAAGAAGAAAATTATCAAAGCTACTTTTTTCCAAATTAAATCTGAAGTTGCACTGTGTGAAAAATTGACCTTAAGGTGTAATGGTAAACAGTATTTTCTTAGTTACATGGAAGTCAAAACTCAACCAATTGATAGGCATGAAAAATAAATAGAGTGAAAAAATATTGATTTTGATTTCAAATACTCTAGATATTTTCAGTTTGTCTTTGGAAGTCTCATTCCTTCATATGACAATGCATGGAAAATTATCTTAGTTGGCACTTTAACTAAAAATAATACAGGCTTGGAGACCTACCCCTAAGGTTTGAAAAATTTCTCAGGTGAAAATATCAGCATGGATATTGTTAAAGAAAAGTATCAAAAGACAGTTTGAGGATTGAAAAATGAAAATAAAATTGCATACCTTAGTCTCTTTCCTGGCTAGAATTGGAAGCTTATCCTTTAGTTGTCTTTGGTAGGAAACCATCCTTATCAGTTCACTTACAACGGAAGCCACGAATATATAATAACATGTAACAATGGAAACACCCTGGAAGGCAGCCCCCATGCAGTGGTGGGGGTATAGATTGAATACCACCATGAACAAGAAAAAGACATTGTTTGAACATTAGATGTCTCTTGATACTTGAATGATAAGCATGTATGGTTGGGCAGCCCCAAAAGGGTGTAAAGAAATTTTAGACTACTCATTTGTATTTCACCTTCTTGTCTACGAGGGTAGGTCTCCTGGCTAGGCTAGAGTAGATTTAAAAGAGTGAAAGTTCCTAAATGTAATAGATGTGTGAGGGGTGTGATACTTATCTCACAAACATACATTATTAATGGAGAGAAATAGATTATTGGGAAAGTAGAAGAACATTAGGACAGTAACATAACATGCTTACCCATTCAAAAAATATTCTCTCATCAAACTAGCAATTTTGAATGTTATTGCATGCATTGTTCGCCTTCCTAGGGAGCATCATCTTCTGACAGGATCTTCCATTTGATAATACAAAATATCCCTATGTTGGGGGTGATGGGTAAAATTATTGATGATGAAATTTGGTTCCAATATCAATTAGCCTTCCTCGTCTAACTCTAGCAAGGCAGTGTAAGCTTTGTTGTGCTGACCAACCTCCTTTTTGAGGCATTAGACATGGAAAACATTTGCAACATGGGTATTGGAAGACAATTCTAAAGCATAGGCCACTTACCTAACCCTGCAAATCACACTTGGGACTCCTTCGTTCTAAATTAGGGCGCAATTCTTATCTTAGGTCATTAGGGATTTTTTTTGTACTCTTGTTTTCCCATTTTCACCTTTAATTTATTGGTTTTTGACATGATCAACATCCCTAGTAAACCTGTCAACGTAGGCTAGTGTGCCTAAATCAAATATATATCTTTTTTAAGAAAGAGGAATTGTGATTTTTGCAAAAAATAATCAGCAAGAAGCATGAAATAATGTGCATTTGATAATGATGGTGTTTGTATTGGATCACAGACTTCAGCATGTATAAACTCCAATAATTTGTCTGCTTCCATGTTGGTAGCTTCGTTGTGCTACTTTAGACCTGATCATGTCATACATCTCCCTTATTTCATCTCCATATCGGGTAGGTCATCACTAACCATCTCAAACCTAATTAAAAGGGAATTATGCAGAAAGCGCAAATGGCCATATCTTCGATGTTAAAATACTTTGACATTGGAGTCTTTGCTATTGACCATATTTGTCACTGTTTTCAAACTCAATATATCTTTTTCACCTTTATTGGAACTCTCAGTCATTTTCCAATGTCATGAATCAATATAAAGATTTTGTTTTGAAAAATATTTTTATCCCTAGGTAAAAAAAAATATGTATTCTAAAAATGTAAAAGCAAAGAAATGCATACTTATTGTGGGTCAACAGATTATTGTTCTATCCCAAATATGTTTGTCTAGTAAACATTTCAAACAAACAATGTCTTAAAACCTTTTGTTATGGAATTGTTATGGAGTTGTCTTAAAATATTAATATTCAATTTTCGTTACCATTTCTACATACAGATATGAGTATGCTTTCTCTGGGTACTCTTCAACGTGAACATGATACAAAAAATGCACCCATATTTCCCCAAATTCATATTTAAGGTAGTTTACAGCCACTTTTGTTGTTGTTTTTCCCATAACTCAATATTATGGAGACATGGGGTTGTTATGCTGCATGGAACTACCCAAAAGTAACCCATGAATGTCAATTTGCAGTTTTTAGGGATTAAGAACAGTCCACAGGTTTCCCAAAATTTGGAAATGGTGTTGTTTTAGACCCAAAAAATCACCCATGTTTCACTTAGGATCAACCTAGACCTAATATTTACCACTGCTATGACCCCAAAACTGCTGAGACTGCTCAAGAATCTGCTGAGAAATGAAATAATGGATTTATTCAGTGTTCACTGCCCCTTTCACACACAAGTGGTGAAATAAAGTTCCCTTACCGTTGTTATATCCCTCATACTTGCGCAAAATTGCTTTAGAATTGGAATTATTGTTGTTTAACACTATTTAGAGGCTAGAACTGGAATAAACTTTACTTTGTCCATACATGTTTACTCAAATATCTATTAATTCCGTACATCCATCCAAAAATCAATGCATTGCGTCATAATTGTTATTAGTAACTTACTAGAACCTGTTACCACCTATATTGCATGGCGTTCACCTAGGTTTTCATGAGGTTTCTAGACGTTACAGATCTACTATTTTTCATGAAATTATGGACACTTTGACAACTCAGGGCTTGTTCCTTATCTCAAACAAGGATTAATAAATAATTCGGGTAAGTTCTGGGCCAATATGTGGGTTGAAGCATCCTTTTTTGGAATTTATCAATAGTAAATGAGGAATCTGGGCATAGTTCATACCTATCCTTAAACACACAGTAGAATTGAACTATACTGTGGGAATTCATGTGCATAAAGTTAGTAATAAGAGGCATTTATGGGCTATTAAAGCTCAGAATATCTTATGGAATAATGGAACCAGTATGATGTAATGGATAGCTATCAATCTTGTTTGTGGTTATATAGGTGACCTGCTTTCTTTATTGTTAGTGCATCTGCAATCTTCTTTTGTCATTTACTCCAAAACTGTAATCTTTAAGAGGCCTTGGAGAAATTTTCATATTTTAGCCATTGAAATCAATAGAAATGCTTTAATACAAAATAAAACTACAATGAAGAGTGAATCTTTCATTCCACTATCTTGAAGCATCCAAACCATGTAACAACATACATCAGGAAAAATATAACACTAAGAGAAATGTCTAAAGATCAAGAGAACATTGTGCAAATGGATACAGTTTCAAACTAGTTTTAGTATTAGATAAAATGTCCAAAGATCAAAATGGAAATCACACTTGTCCCAAATACAAAATCAAACTACAACGAAGAGTGAAGCTTTGATTATTCTATATTGAAGCATACAAACAATGTAACAACATACATAAGGAAAAATTTAACAAGAAGAGCAATGTCTAAATCCCTAGAGAACATTTTGCATCCATGTGGTGAATGAATCAATCTATGTGCAAGTTAAACATACTTAGGAAACTCAAAACTTGCAATTGAAGAATTGAATGAATAATGAAACATTCAGCTATAGATAATAGATGATAATAAGCATGCAAATGAAATTCCACATGGAAAAATAATTGGTGGACTAAGGCATCAAGACACATTTAATGACTAAGCTTGATAGCTTATTTGTCTCTGGGGTGACTGGATTGGATTACATCGTTGATTTGAGCAGTTACTTGCCATGGAGGTGAGTAATGTATCATATGGACAATTTAATAAGTTAAAGGGCACTGCAAGATTCCTTGGATGTGAGTGGTTTGTCCTCTAGTTGGGCATGCTTTTAAAATAGACTTTGAAAACCATGTCTATTGATCACATTGGATTCATTATTGAAGTTGATACATTACATGCCCAAATTATTGGGCTTAAGAGTTTGACTACCTCTAAGGTGAGCAGTTCATCTCATATGTACATTCAGTGAGTTAAGATAGAAACATGCCTTAGAGGCCAGTAATTTGTCCCATATGGGAAATTTGTAGTGATAAAAAAAATATCAAGTTCAAACATGCCAAAATCATTTAAGAAATCCACTATGTACTTCTGTCAAGCATTCAATTACTAGGCTTGAGGTGATCCACTACCAAATCAATGAGTTAATAAGGCCCTTTGGAGTCAAATATGAGTGAAAACATTAAGAAATAAGTGATGTGATGTTCATCATTGCAAATAAATCCAAGAAGACATTGATTGATAGAAATAATTCCTATAACTATCACATACCACCTCAACTATGTGTCTCATCTAAAGCGAGGCTTAAAGGACACCAATATCTTACAATCCCTAGGTCATATGACATATTTCACCACTCCTTTAGTCCCTTTTATTAAGCATACATGCATTTAAACCAATACCAAGTAGATACACTTGAATAAGAGCTCAAAAAAATAGTAACTCCCACACGTTGGGTGTACCATAATGAACTATCTACTCAAATCAAGATGTTTAAAAAAAATTGACACAAGAAAATATGTGATTAGAGTCATTCATAAGAGCACTTAAGACCATAATAACCCATCAATGAATGCATTATTCATGTTTCCTTAAGAAATAGATTCAATCAAGAAAACAACACAAATAACTTGAAATCATTCCAACGTTAATCATGTTGGGTATATGTTATATTCTTTGCATGTGTGTATTGTGAGGATTCATATAGTAATGAAGAGAAAATAGGAGGTGTGGCTCCAAGGTTTTTTGGTTTTCCTAGTTAAGGGTTTCCATCGTAAATCCTTGTGTTTATGTGTCAATGGTGTGTTGTGATCTCTATTTTTCTTAAAAGAATATGTATGCTTTGCTTCTCTGCATAGTTTTAAAACTTACATGTGGTATCAGAGCTCAATTTTTCCATCAGGGGGACGCCTTTGCTCCTAAGGGTTCGACGCGGTTGATAGATATCGAGTCTGTGTTAAACCTGGGTTCAGTGGGAGATTTGCAGTGTTGATTTTTTTATTGAAAGAGAATGGTGAGCACTTCAAGAATTGAGATCAAGAAATTTAACGGTCAGAATTTTGAGCTATGGAAGCTCAAAATGGAGGATCTTCTGGTAGATCAGGAATAATGGATTGTTGTGGATCTGGGTACGAAACCCACCGCAACGTCATAAGATGATTGGGAGAAATTAGAAAGAAGGGAGAGGAGTACAATACGATTGTGCTTATTAGACTCTGTGTTGTTGAACGTATCTAGTGGACATAGTGCAGTAAAGCTATGGGAAAAACTAGGGAGTTTGTATCAATCAAAATCCCTTATGAACAAGTTGTTTCTGCAAAAGAAGTTGTTTCACCTCGGAATGGATGAGAATGACACTGTAACAGAGATTTTGAATGTCTAAAATACTCTAGTAAGTCAGATAACCTCTGTTGGTATTAAAATGGCTGAAGAAGATAAATGTATTACATTATTGTGTTCTTTGCCAGATTCCTGGGACAACCTAATTGTTGCAATAGGTAGTGCTAGCCAGGCGATCTTAAAATTTGATGAAATTGTATCATCCCTACTATCAGAAGATATGAGGCGGAAAACCATGGATAATGATAGCATGGATGCCTTGTCTATGAGAGATTGCCCCCAGGACAGAAACAAAAATAAAGGATATGGGGGAAGATCTAAATCTAAGGGTAGATCTAAATCCACAGGAAAAGGAATAAGGAAGTGTTGGAAATGAAGTAAATTTAGGCACTATAAAAAGGATTGCAGATCTAAGAATTTTTAGAAAGCAAAGGGATATGAGGATACCCCTTCCACAAAGGTGAAGAACTCCTCAGAAGAAGGAGGAGATGTGTACCTAGCTTCCACAGGTAATCCTTCAGAACATGATATATAATTGACTAAATCAAGTGCGTCATGTCATATGACCCCTCATAGGGAATGGTTCTGTGAATATGAAAAGTACAATAGAGGAGATGTGTACTTGGGAGATGATTCACCAGCCAATATCATTGGATGTGGTAGAGTCAAGCTAAAAATGAAGGATGGAAGGATTAGAACTCTACCTGGAGTGCTACACATTCCAAATATAGCAAGAAACTTGATATTTGTCAGAAAGATGGATGTTGCAGGTGTAAATATTGTGTGTGGAGATGGTGGTTGCAAAATTGTTTGAGGATCAATGGTAATGATGAGGGGATTTTGGTATGGAACTCTGTACAAACTATTGGGAAAAACCATCATTGATGAATGTAGCAATTCTGTTGTGCTTGAGGAAGGAGGTAAATATGACAAAACCATGACTGCATCAGAAGGAAAGACAATGCCATGGCATCAAAGATTGGGGCATATTAGAGAAAAGGGACTTCAAGCATTACAAGGTAAAGGTATGGTTGAAGGTATGATTGATTGCACTCTGGATTTTGATTTTTGTGAAAATTGCATATATGGAAAACAAAATAGAGTAAGATTTGCATCTGGTGCTACAAGAGCAAATGGAATTCTAGAATTAATACATAGTGATGTGTTTGGATCTGTTCATGTTCCATCATTAGGAAAATATGTGTATTATGTTTCATTTATAGATGATTTCTCAAGGAATAGATGGATTTATCTCCTTCGAAAGAAATATGAATTATTTGCCAAGTTTAAAGAATTTAAGGCTCTTGTAGAAAATCAGTTAGAAAAGAAAATAAAGGTGTTGAGGAAAGATAATGGTGGAGAGTTCTGTGGGAATGAATTTGAGTAATTTTGTAAGAAGTGCGGTATAGCAAGGAAAAAGACTACTCCATACACAACTCAAAAGAATGGAGTTGTTGAGAGGATGAATATGACATTGATGGAAAAGGCAAGGAGCAAGCTAAGTAGTGCTAGGATAGGACAATAATTATGGGTAGAAGCAGTGGAGACATCATGTTACTTGGTAAACCGATCACCCACATCAGCATTGATTGATAAAACTCCACAAGAGGTATGGACTGGTAAGAAACCCTCTATTAAGCATCTGAAATTTTTTGGTTGTGATGCTTATGTACATGTTCCAAAAGAGAAAAGGAGCAAGTTGGATAACAAAGTTGAGAAGTGTATCTTTATCGGCTATAAAGATGGTATGAAAGGGTATAAGCTTTGGAATACTATAACTAAGAAGACTGTTTATAGTCGAGATGTTATGTTTCGAAAGGTCAAAAAAGTCCCCAGACAGGAAGTGAATCCAATGGAAAAGGAACTATAGAAAATAGAGTTTAAGTTAGAAGGTGAAGAATCTGACTCAATAGAAGAAGTTGAATCAGAAGAAGAAGAACCTCATACTCCATTTTTGAGGAGATCATATCGAGAAATAAGGCAACTAGAAAGGTATTCCCCTCCTAATTTTCGCTCTCATTTTGCTATGTCTATTACTGATGATGATCCTAGAAATGTGAAGGAAGTTGTTTATTCAAAGGATAGTGATCTCTAGAAAAATGTTATGGCTGAAGAAATGGATTGCTTGGACAAAAATGAAGCTTGGAATCTAGTACAGTTACTAGCTGGAAGAAAATTCGTTGGGAGAAAATGGCTATTTAAAAAGAAGTTGAATGCAGAAGGTAAAGTGGATAAGTATAAAGCCCGCTTGGTAGCAAAGGGATATTCTCAGGTAGAGGGGATTGATTTTGGTGAAATATTTTCTCCAGTTGCAAAATTAACTTCTATTAGATTTCATCTTTCTATTGCTGCTTCTTTTGATCTTGAAGTAGAGCAAATGGATGTGAAGATAGTCACTCTTACATGGGGATCTGGAAGAAGAAATATACATGAAACAACCAGAAGGGTTTTGTTGAGGCCTGGAAATTCGCAGGCAACAACAGCAAGGGATTCTCCCTAGTCAACGTTCCCAACTAGCCCGTGACTGTTTCGTGTAGGGAATCCGTCAGGTTTGCGGTCCAGTTGCCATAGGTCAAGTAACAAAAAACAAAGGGTTTTACCGGTTGCAGCCCGTTCCACCATATATATTTTTGTATTTTTGACTTTAGGTATGATATGCAAGTGCCTTTCTAAGATGCATATTAATGAAGAATGCAAGGAGTGGTCACAATGTGATGCACAGGTTCTTACCTCTCGTCTTAGACTCTCTTGCATCTAGATCACACACAACTAGAAACAATACTAACTAAGCTATCCCTAGGGAGCAAGATTATCAATTCATGAGTAAAGTAATTATGTTCATATGTTAAGATAAATCACAGATAGTTGTTCTTAGAGTCAAAACACATAAACATGAATAAAGATATACTCGACAAGATAGCTCGTCAACCGTTAAAACATTCATTACTCATAGTGGAAATTATCACAGAATAAACCAGAGAACATTCAAATAAGAACATAGGTTCAGAAAGTTAGAACGCTCTCACAGTTAATGAAACACAGCTAAAAATGAAATAGTTCCCCTTCAACATTGTTCATTTCATCACATTTGAACATTCCACATAGCACTTTCTCCAACAGGCAAAAATTTGTAATTTTATTATTGCAAAATGAAGTAGTTCCTCTTACAACAAGTAGTTCACAAGTTTCTCTGGGAAAAATCCCCTTCTCCTATCTAATTCTTCTATATTTATACAAAAGAGCAAAACTGTTGGGCTGCCCACAAATGACTCTTGGGCTTCCCCAACTCTTCACCTCCCACATTTTCTCATATTAAGTGCTTATAGAATTTACAATATATTACAATAAAAACCAACAAATAAAGCACTTATGAGGAGGGCCCCGCTTGGTTGTTCAAGAACCTCTTCCATGCTGAAGCTTCTGAGGCAACGTTTTCGAACTCAGAAGGTTCTAAAAAATGAATATTGATCTCAAATTTAGCGGCCTGATTTCATGTTGCTTCTATCCTAGCTGAGCTCAGGTGAAGTTGATCCTCTAGCAACTATACACTAACCGTGGAGTGAGCTACCTCATTTCTTAGGGTCTATTCATCTAGGGCTTTGATGTGTTGAATCCTTTGTTCATCTTTTTGATATCTTCTTTGCAACATCTCCAAAAATAGGTTGTGATATGGAAAGGTGTCCATTCTCTGTTCAGCGTCAACCTGACAACAATTATAAGTAATCAAAAGTCTCCTGAAGAACTATGTACAAGCTCCCTTTGTCTTCTTAACATCCTTTTTGAATTCTTCGGTTGTGTTTAGGGCAAACTCCAATAAATCATAGTATTTCCTCAGTCCTTGTTGATCTTTTGCTGGAAGATCTACAGGGGTTTCCTCATTTGCTTCTAATCTGGCTAATCTTCCCGTTAGGACTTCTAGAATGTCCTGTGATCTGTCCACAAAATATGAAGAAGTTTCTAAAATTTCTTCTGGTCTATTGTCTATTTGCACAACCTTGCACCTCTCTTCTTCTATGGATACTTGCAACTGGTGCATCTTGCTCCTTTGCGCTAAAACATGCTCCTTGAAAGGCTGAAGGTTAGCTTGTTGTTCTTTGGCTTCTTCTAGAGTTGTTGCTAATGAAGTAACCTATTCTTTAAGCTCTGCATTATGCCCCTGAGATTTCCTCTCAGACTCCTCCATGGTAGCTTTCTGTAACTCCAACTCCCCTATCTTTCCTAGTAGCTGATCCTTTTCTATGTGAATACTTTCACATATCATCTTCAACTCATCCTTTTCTGTCCTTAACCCTTGACATTCCTGCTGCAGTTTTTCTATATTTTCCTGGGCTGCCTCCAAAGATCTCTTTTCTACTTGGGAGAATTGGAGCTCTGCTTTTGAAGACTTTATTTCATGTTGCATGTCTTCAAACTTTCTTTTCAATATGCTACTTTCCTCTCTCTCCCTTCTTAGGGTATCTTTTAGTTGGGCAGTAGATTTATTTGACTGTTCAAGATCAGTCATTATCCGATCCACATTGTCCTCAGAAGCATGGATCAATGCTGCTTCAGCTCTGATAGTGAATCTTGGATCCTTGTCTGTCCCATACACCACTGTTGTGTCATTTATCATTTTACCCAACTACCCCCCAGTCTCGACCTTCCTCTTCGTCCTCTTCACAATTATTTTTCTTTCCCTTTCATAAAAAATAGTGTTGAAGTTCGGCACCTCTTCCCCTTTCTTCTACTCGAAAGGGATTAGTCTTAGGGTAGGAACAATAGCCTGTCCCAATGTGCTACTAGCCGCTACCTCAGGTTCTTGAACATCAGGATTACCCACATCCTGAACCTAGATTTCTATGGGATCGGAAGCTTGTTGCTCTATCAGTTTTAACCTTTTTGCTTCTTTCTTCCTAAGTTCCTCATCCATTTTCCTTTTCCTTTCCTCTTCTTCAAACCTGGCAGCTTCTTCTGCCTTTCTAACTGCTTCTTGTTCAGCTCTTCTCTTTTCTTCCTCCTCACTTTAAGCCAGCTTTTGGCTTCCTATGCTAGCCTCCTAGCATCTTCATCATTTTTTCTAGCTTCCTCTTCTCCGCTTTTTTCTGCTCATCTTGTCCTTTCCCGACTTTAGTGGTGAATTTCTTTTTAAATCTTCTTCTTAAGGCAGTTATGTTTTCTGCACTGCGGAAAATGGACTCATATTTATCCCAGTGGCTGGTGTACTCAAAATGTACATTTTCTCCTTGCAGTGCTCTGCCACTTTATTCCGAGAATCGTTCCTGTGGAAATTTATTTCCCCAAAATGGAATCTCCCCAATTATTCTACAAATTCATCGGCGTTCTTGACTCTTGTGAACTTATAGCTCCCCAACTTGAATGGTAAGGGAGGATAAGTTGCCTTCTTATGTTCAAATAGAAAACTCCCTACGCCATCTAAGAAGACCTGCCTAACTGCCTCTTTGTGTACCACATAGTCAATGGCATATTTTGGCAGTAGTGAGGGTGCTCTAGAGCATCCATACATTCTAAAATACAATCCATCCTTCGTTAAGTAGTAATCTACATATTCTTCAATAACCTACAATGCTTCCTTCAACATGCAGTTGCACTCTTTTAAGAAGATAAAAGTATATAATTGCATGATGAAGTGTTCACACACTTCTCTATAGTGACTGTGGTACTTATGTGCCCATAGTGGCTTGTAAGCTGAGTAGACTGGTGTTCTCTCCCAGTCCCAGATACACCTCAGGTTTGGGAAAAGTTGGTTACATAGTATGCAATCAATCAGTATAGAGCTCATGTAGAAATCTGATTTTTTCTGGGACACCCCTCCTTATGCTGAAGCAATGCAAGCCGAGAGGCTGTTTGATACAATGTTCACCCAGTTGAACGCTGTCCCTTGGGTTGCAACATAGAAGATAATAGGCACCCATCCCAACTTAAAACTTTTACCGTGGGCTCACCCGAAAATCCTGTTAAGCATCAAGGCAATGAACCTGTAAGGGGTCCTTAGGGTGGCAGTATCATATTCCCCTGATGGCCTAGTCCTGAAACTATTGCTAGGCACCAGCATTCTTTTCAGTGTTTCAACTAGGTCCAGATTAATTGTCTTTAGCCAATCTTCAGTCAAGTATACTTAGGCCTCCGGTAAGTGGTAGGCTAGTGATACGTACCCAAGGCTATAAGCAGCATAACCCTATTTTTCAACATTTTCCAAAATCATGGTGGTTACATTTGCCCTGGGAAGAATCCATCCAATCACCTCTGAGCACGGGAAAATCTCAGGTCTGGTAGCAAATCTCATCAACGCAGATCTCTCTATATTTGCATATATGGTTTCCTCCTCAAAACCTGTGTCAGGTACCTCCCGGTGTGTTATTAGTCTGTAGACTTCCCCCCATTTATATTCAGGTTCCACACCCACTATGCATCTGGTGTCTTCATAAGTGTATTCAACCTTGGTGACAATTTCAACCTCGGGTTTTTCTTCTACTATAGGAGCCTTCTTCTTCTGTCGTTTAGACATCTCGAATTCTGAAGAATTTCCTTGTCATACACAAAATCCTTTAGGTTATGTTGAGCCATTCCTAAATAATATTCAAAGAAAGGGAACAAATTGTATGATCATTTTACCTCGTTTAGGCTAAACATGAGTGCAGCTATGAAAACAAACAAACAATACTCAAAAATCAAGTGTTCTTGCACAAAACACAGTCTGCCGAAAAAGCTAAGACCAGCCCATGACTAAAAAAAATTGCACAATCGCCTCAAAATACCATGGCCTCTCTAAAATGAAGAAAATCCCTCTCCCCCCTCAAATCACCCCCTCGGCGCTACGAGATAAATCATCCACATTAACAAACTTATCCTAGGTGGGTATAAACAAAAAACGTGACCCTGGTCCACAAGAAATGTGAGCAACCATATTGGGGAACCAAAACCTCGGTATCTTCAAAATAAACAAGGAAACACCCTCCTTCTGTGATTGACAGGGAACTACCCTCCCTAGATGGACATACACAAACTGGGGGAAACTGGTGCAGACAGCGTAACGCCCATCTGCACTGGTTTCCCAAGCAGTCGAGTGCGGGTTGCAAACTCATAACGGCCATGAATTTAATCCTCAAGCAAAACAAAAACCCCCCACCGAGAAGCCATACCACCTATATAGATTATATATATGCACTGAAAAAGGAAACTAGGTATCCACTAATCGCAGAGGCGGCGAACTAACCAAGGGTGACAAACTCAGTTTGACCATTTGAACGAAAAAGGTAGAACGGGAATCAAGGCCTACCTGGAAATGCGCTGTGAGACTGGTCGAGAAAAATCCGCAAACCTCCACGGCGGAGCCACCTAGGACTGAGGTACCGACAACGAGTACGATGGTCTGCTCGAAACGATAACGACAACATGGGAAATTCGCAAAACAACAATAAAAAATAATAAACCCCAACCCTAATATATATGCCCCGGTCAACAAATAATCGGCGGGAAAAATAAACCCTTCGGGCGGCAACATGATTACGGAATCAGTGATCCTGTCAATAGCATCTCTGCAACGGCGGATGATGAAATGGCTATGAGACCTGTAGTGGCATCGGCAAGAGAAACAAATAAAACCTCGCATCGGAGTTCGCAAGACTAAGGACTCGGACCAATAGTTGGTTGAAGAGCCGCAACGGAGGAAACCATAAAGGCACCGAGTTCCGCAGACCAATCAAAATCGGGGTAAAAATAAACATGACTTCTGCAAAAAATATCGGTCAAGCGGAAAACAAAATCAAACTACATCGGAAGGATAGTGCTTTCCAGAGCTGCAACGGCGAAAGTTGAAAGCCTAAGGATATGCGAATCAAAACGGCGGGGATCGAAAGAGGATAATACAACCGTCAGGGAACTTCACAATACATCATCTGCAATGGCGAAAAACGTAGAGACAAAACGTTCCGACGGGATCTTAATACAGCTGTCGATAAAGAAAAACAAATAAAGTGTGTCGGGGACCAATGACCCTTGGATCGGACCTGATTTCTTGTTACTTCTTCGCAACGGCGAGAGCGCAGTTAACTGCATTTCTGACTCAATAGTCTCAAACACTTCCAACGGCAGGGCAAAAATCAATACAAACCGTAAAATAGCACTTGCATAAAAGTATTTCTTGAGCAAACATCAAACAAAACCAAGGAGCTGAGAAAAAAAGAAAAAAAAAGGAGGGTCCCAAAAAATTTTGAATTTTGAAAATGTTGCAGCTACAACAAGTTCATAGTAAAGGGAAAGAATGAGTTGGTATGTAAGCTAATGAAGTCCCTTTATGGTCTAAAGCAATCTCCAAGGATGTGGTACCAAAATTTTAACACATACATACTTGGATTGGGGTTTGTGATAAGCAAAGTTGGTCACTGTGTATATTCCAAACAGGTTGGTGATCACTTCATTAACATAGTTCAGTATGTTGATGACACGTTGCTGATTGGAAACAACAAAGATGTTATAAAGGAGGTAAAGTCTCAACTATCCTCCGATTTTGATATGAAAGATCCCAGTGCTACAAACTTCATTCTGGGAATGGAGATAAGAAGAGATCATGCAAACAAAAGGATCAGTTTAAATCAAATAAAATATGTTGAGACGGTGCTACAGAGATTTAACATGCAGGAAAGTAAGCCGATCAAGGCTCCTATTCTTGTAGGTGTAAAGTTATCTGTAGAGCAGTGTCCTGAGATGCATGAAGAAGAAGAAGACATGTCATGAGTTCCATATGCCAATGCAGTTGGTAGTTTGATGTATGCAATGGTCTGTACAAGACCAAACATTGCTCATGCAGTGGGAGTTTTGAGCAGATATATGTCAAAACCAGGAAAGGAGCATTGGACAGCTGTAAAGAGGGTCTTCATATATTTGCATGGCACCACGGATTATGCAATCTACTACCAAGGAAGACCTGGTCCAAACAGAGTAATAAATGTACATGGATTTGTTGATGCAGATTGGGCTGGAGACCTTTATCACAGAAGATATACAAGTGGGTATGTGTTTAACCTATTCAGAAGAGCTATCAGTTGGATGAGAAAGAGACAAGCTGTAGTTGCACTCTCAATTACAGAAGCTGAATACATGGAAGCCACTCATGCAAGAAAAGAAGTTGTGTGGTTGCAAAGATTGTGTTCAGGTATTGGGTTTGTACAGAAAGGTGTAAGGTTAGATTGGGATAGCCAAAATGCAATCTTCCTGGAAAAAAACCATGCTTATCATGCTAAGACAAAGCATACTGATGTGCAATATCACTTTGTGAGAGATATGGTTGAAGACAAGAAGGTGCTGCTAGAGAAGGTTGACACCGTGAAAAATGTTGCAGACTCATTAACAAAGTCTGTTAGTACAGAGAATTTCTCTCGATGTAGAGAATCTATGGGAATTGTTGCCTTGAACCTATGACCTTATGAGTACATGACTCATTGTTATGCAAAGGAAACAACAAGGGGGAAAATGTTGGGTATATGTTATATTCTTTGCATGTGTGTATGGAGGGGAGGTGCGCATGTCAGCACTGCAGCTCGATGATATTTATAGAATTTATGGCTATTTATAGTTGTTTGTGGCTATTTTTATAATTTGTCTACAAATATGTAACTTAATCCCAGTTAAGGGATTGGAGTCTTTTTCTAATCTGGGTTAGCATATTAGGGTATTTGGATGTTGTTGAATGCCTATATTTTGTATTGTGAGGATTCATATTGTAATGAAGAGAAAATAGGAGGTGTGGCTCCAAGGTTTTCTAGTTTTCCTGGTAAGGGTTTCCAGGGTAAATCTCTATGTTTATGTGTGAATGGTGTGTTGTGATCTCTATTTTGCTTAAAAGAATTTGTATGTTTTGATTCTCTGCACAGGTTTAAAACTTACAAATCATGTCAAAAGCTTAAATTACAAAGAAAAAAATATATAGTTGATGAGGCTTAAAAATATTTTGTTGATTTGGAGGGTCTAGGGCCTAAGGTCAACTTGTTAAGTATTTCAAAACAGAACATGGTACAGTTCAATATTATGTAGTGAATCTATAGACCATATATTGTTGAATTGCCAATGTACAAAATAAGTATGAGAGAATGCTAAAAAAAATCATTTTTTAGCAATTGAAATCAATAACTCATGAAGATTAATTGGGTTAGGCTTAGGTTCAAAGTCTAAAGTTGCCACTATACCCCAATATTATATCCAACAACTCACAAGACAAATATACCAATAACTTGTGACTTAAGAAGGGTTAAGACATCCCAATGGAGGTGCCTACCCCTCTATCCTTATCACAACAAGACAACGTCTCATTAGGGATTTGAACCTAGGTGAAGAGGGTGTGAAACATACCTCCTCACCATTTGAGTTATTTCCTCTCTACATAAATTTGTGGTCACATTCGTAACTGTTAATGTCCAATCTTAAGAATGATAAGAGGATGTGTATTTATCCACTTATAAGTATATGCAAGGAGTGCAATGCAAGACTCACATGTTTCACCACTAAATTTGAATTCCCCCATGGAAACCTCAAGGGTTGGATTCCTTCATGGAAATTGAACCTTGGTCACCAGTAAAATATCCTCATTCCTCATTAGTGGATCCAATCCATTTGGGTGAGGATGATAAAATTTCATAAAAGAAAGAGGATGTGGGATGGCCTCACAGGTAAAAAGAGTAAAATGGTGGTTCAAAGACTCATAGTGCACTGGTAAGAAGGATATCCCTTACATTGTCTATTTAGTAGTTTGTATTACTAAAAATGACACATTGTTCAAAGGAAAGAACATCCCTCCCATGCAGTTTTTGTGTCAAGGTAAAACCCTTTATAAAAACATAACATTAGTTCAAATTTCAAAATTTGCAAGTCAATTAGGGTTTCTAGAACTCGATAAAAATAATCCTTGATATTTCTTTAATGGAGTAAATTACTTAAACCTCGGCTTGTGTGGAGGTGGAGGTGTACCTTTTGTATGAGTTACACCATGTCTTTCGAGGTAGGTTTGAAAAGAGGAAAAAAAAATTGAGCTAAAATATGCTCATTGGAAGTACTTCTTTGGATAGCACTAGGAAAGAATGTTGACGCTAAATTGTTTTGGAGACTCACAACTAGTTATTCATAGGCTTAAAAATCTTACTATATTTTTTTCTTGGAACATATTTCAGCACTGGTAGAAGGATTAGGCATATATCCTTCACTAAAAGAGATATGCCATTTTATGCCCCGACATTACCACAACTACTAGTGAAGGATTTGGGAAATCTTTGATTTTCAAAAAGTAGTACAAAAATGGTATAAATGTGGAGATATACAAGTGGAGCTAGGATTTCTATGCAATAGTGGAGCTTGTGAAATATTTTATTTTTGGTGGTAACTACATATGTGGATGCCCATGGTGTATGGTGCAAAACGCCAAATCCAACTCTACATAGATTTACATTTTGTGGTGCTAAGCATCATAACCTCAAGGAACACCCTCAAATAGTGTTTAGGGCATAACTTATTTTCTTTTTCACGAAGCTTGGTTCCTCCTTAATTACATCTACTCTTGAATATGTGAAGCCCAGTAGGCTACTTCATTCGGAGGGACTACTCTGATATGGGAGCTACTTTGGACATAGATACATTAAGTTTAGATCCTAATCAGATCTCATTTAGTTCACACAACATTATATTAAGATTGCCTACCATGATTTAATTTTAGTGCTCCTACAGGCCACCTACATCAAGCAATTTATTGTTATTTACCTCAATTGTTTTTTCCTTGTTATTTTACCATATGTGAGTCTCAAATATCAAACTCTACAAAAAAATTCCTTAAACTAACAGATCCCCAACAACAAGAAGGTATTAAGAGCACATTCAGAAATTTTAATTGCAAAAATATCCTAATTATTCTGTAAACCTCATTAGAGGAAATTTGACGTCTAAAATGGGCCTTCCTAAGGAAAATAATAAAATAATAGTTATTAATTTTAGAGGAAGAATGAAAAAAACTACTTTTTTGTTCGTATTTTTAACATATCTCCCTGTGTTTTTACTCAAATTTCGAGTGGGAGAGATCGTTCAATGCGAAATTTAATTCTACATCCAACGAGTACCCACACTGCATACTTTTGACAGACCCCGTTTCCCCAAAAACAAGAAATACCTGAAAAATGTGATGAATGTCATCATCACATTTTTTAGGTATTTCTTGTTTTTGGGGAAACGGGGTCTGTCAAAAGTATGCAGTGTGGGTACTCGTTGGATGCAGAATTAAATTCTACATCCAACCAGCTCTCCCGCCCGGAATTTGAGTAAAAACACAAGGAGATATGTCGAAAATACAAACAAAAAAATAGTTTTATTTTATGACAAATATGTCAATTCAACCATTATGGTTGACTCATTTTATTGAAATTCTATTGGTTCTTGAATTCCAACTCACAAAATTTATTGTTGGCGTGTTTTCTTATAAGGCCCATTTTAGACCCCAAATTTCCTCTATTGAGAGTTGAAGCTTAAGAGTCAAGAATGATTGTCTTATACTACATCTTTAGCTCCTTCAATACATAACTTTAATATAAGGTTGATAAAACATTACTTTATTTGACACCAACAAGTCCATTATCTACCCCTATCTGACACAAACATTATTTAGCCTTTGTATTCCCTATGCATTGAAATTTTGCCAAGAACCATGATGTGTGGTGTAGGACTGTATCACTTCACGTAATCTGACTGCTAATGGTTGGATAGTTTCACTGTAATGTTCACTACCAATGAATCATATTTCAATGCAATGGTTGTTTCCATGCATTTATGGCCCTTAGTATATTCAGGCCATTTTTCTTAAGGTTCATGTCAATAGACAATTACAGTTTGGAAACACTGGTAGTACATGAAATGAGGTGGTCGTTGGGGGGCACTTTCTGTAGCCACGTACTAGAAATTTGCACCTGGTAAATAGCATAATAGGTGAAGCTAAGCATGTGGAAAATAATGGAGCGGAGTCGGATACCTAAGAAAGAAGATCCATGCTTATGTAGGTAAATATTATTTATAATTACTTATTTGGACATTTATGCACCTTCAACTTATCATCTACAAGGTAATGCAGACAAGTTTAGTAGCAAGAAGGTGAAGGGAATGCAATTGACACAAGTCGTGACACTGGATTCATGATGGATGGATGTAAGGTTAGACTTTTCTAAACTAACTGGCCATGTATGATTGGTCAAGGTTATTTTTCTCGGTAAGGTTGGCTCAAGTAGGAAGTTGTTAATGTCTATATGGCCCATTTGGGGGTTTGAGTGGTCTCATCTCTTCAGTTACATTCACTATGCAATGCTACAATATTTCATCTAAGATTAGATCTTGAGCCTTTAGTCATTAACCATGAAAGAGGTTAGTGCAAGCCATTACTAAAGTGATTGCAAGTTTCTACAGAAATTTAGAACCAAGATGTTTTATTTTATGTTCATATCATTTATGTTTATCTAATAGGGGACTTACGAATTCAATATAACAATTGTGTCAATATCAATACAACAAATTTCCAAAATATATTTTCCCATGTAAGGATAGAATTGACCGGAGAGGTTGTAACTTTTTTATAAGCCTAGTAGTGTATCCTTATTAATTTCTCTTGTTTGTTTTCCCTTCATTTCTCTTATATTTTCTCTTGTCCTCTATCATCTTTGTTTTTTTAATTATTCAATTCCCCTCAGCACATTTTGCCTCTAAGATGGAACTTAGGTGCCTAATGGATTTATGTTTGAGCCATAAGCTTTGACGTGGGTTTAAACATCAATAACCTTGACAACAGCAATAACCACCTCAGCGTCCCAAGTCATCTTGGACCTCATCTAAATATTTCCTAACTTGTGCATAGAGTTTTTAAAATTCAATGTAATATCACAAGCGATTTACGATCTTGGGAAACCCTAGGTTTTTATCTGCAAGATAATTATATGTGAAAACCGTATCTATTATGTAGAAAACTCTTGTGTTACAATGAAAATCATTCAAAACCGACAACAAGGAACCTAACATTTTCAAACAACAAAACATGGTGTCCATGTTTTTGGACTTCTAAGCATATTTGATCATTTCTATTAGCAATTCAAGTAGGGAAAAATAATAGGGAACAAAGAATGGTCCAAATTGACCAAGTATGGAATACAAATCAAATTAAAAGAAGCAAAATTGGTATTATAATTATGAATATGTTGCCGATACTGATAATTTCTTGGTACAACTTGCCTTGATTTGTGGAGCTTGACATTGTCTTCTTTTGCTTTACCTTTCAAAACATCTTTCAACATAGTACAAATATTTTCCTGTTGCAATAATTTCATGTTATGACCCATCAAATAAAGATTTGCATGTTTATAAAAATAACAAAATGAAGCTAAAAGAAATACAGTTTGAGTAGTTTGTCTCAATGAATAAAAACAGCATTAATAATGAACATTTTACGTTTGATGAACATTTTTAATTTAACAATGTAAACTACAATAATATTCAAGTAAAATATTTGGTAATAAGCGATCACGTAAGGAAACATGAAGAACCAGAAAAAATATATATATAAGGCCATCAATCACATCAAAACACCAATTTTGCTTCTGAAATATCAAAAAATTTCCCAAGGCTATCTGTAACAATTTCTAATGGATGAGTGAAATAGCAATCGTAAAATTCAAACACAACAATTATAGAAATAACTGTGGGAAATGTATAACTCCTTACCATTTATTGAGCTCCTCTCTATTTCAAGAATAATTTAATATTCTCTACTAAACAAGGCCAACCACATGAAGGTGGACGCTCTTATGGCCCCTCCCCCCCCTCACATCACTCTCAATTCCCCAAACCCAATGCATCTACTTGTAAAAAAAATAGTGTAAATTCATTCATTCAATAGCCAAAAAAAAAACATTGATTAAACCATTCATTCAATGGCCGAAAAAAACATTCATTAAAGCATTCATTCATTAAATAGCGGAAAAAACCATGCAGGACATTGTATTATAAAAAATCATTACTCAAAATTTCTTCAGTCGCTTCTTTTTTACTTTTATTCTCTTTACAAAATGAACAAGAAGCGCATATTATGGAATTTGTCATTCGATTCCTGGTGCTTCATCAACTTGTCCTGATGTCTCCCTAGTAGACTACTCTCCACGTAGATCTTGCGGCAAGGGGTTCGAAACTGCTGCAATAATGTGAAAATATTGCATTAATTTATTTTTGTTTTTATAATTACAAGTCTTTCATTTAAAAAAACATTACAAAGGTGTGTTTTCACCTAGTGTAGCCACATCATGTTCTTGATTTTCCAGTCGAAGCTCAACTTGTACAATGTGACCATCTACATGCTATGTAGTTGAAATATGGAGAAGTACAATTAATCTTCACCATCTACAATTATCTATACAAAACTGTAGCATATGAATAAATTCATTACCAGGAATCGAAGCATGATCTTCGACTGGTTGTCTTCAACGGGGTTGTTTTACATCATCAACATTAAGGGGATCATTGCTTTCCTGCTCAAAATAGAATACATATTTTATGCTAATTGTTTATAACGAATAGATTGCATGACAATTAATAAATTTTCATCAAACTATATCAATTTTATATGTATAAATTTTATATGCATGTGCACCAGATGGATCACCACAAGACTGTGTATTCCCAGACAAACTTTTTCAACAACAGCTTCGAAGTCGTGTTGGAAGCCAAGATTCAATTCTTCCAGAGTGGGAACTTCATTGAATCGGTTGGCCTGCATATTTGCATAACTTCATTAATTTTACATTTTGCACCGCATTAAAACGAAAATAATTTTCAATATATTATTTGGATGCATTATCGGGTTTTCGATACTTACAATTTGTGCCGCCAAATTCAAATAACCACGAGGCCCAAGCTTGTGCTGGCCAATTTTTTCCAATCTTGCCTTTGTGGCCTTTGATGTGTCTGATAACCTAAGCAAGTGTTGACTTACGTTAGATGTTCCAAATTCGATATAAAAAATAATAATAATAATAAGGGTTAGCATTACATTGAGGAAAGTATTGCATACCTCCCTGTACCTAGTGGTATCTTTCCTACTTTTCTCATAGCCCTCTCTTTTCCATCTTCCACTAGGGATTTCCACTCCCTTGATGGAATCATTGGAGGGAACTCATACCTAGGGTTCCTTTCTAGGTTAACCCTACACTGGTCTCGAACAATCTTGATATGTTGTCCATCCTTCTTTAGGACCTTTGTTTTATCGAAGGTTTCGTTGTCGAACAGTCCAACCAATAGATTAGTCAGCTTATCCTTTAAATTTTTTGTTTGTCGGGCCCACCTTGTGCGGATGTTGGGCCCGAAGATCCCCAAGGTCAAATCATTTACATTTTTATAAAAAACATCATTTCTTGCAAAAACAATCATGCCATCATTAGTTTTAAAAAAAGGTTTTATCAGTATATTACAATCAAATTATAAAAACTAAATTAAATAATGTTTAACTACCTGGAATCTTCTTTATCTTTATTGGAACGAGTTCCTTGTTCACCAAAAATGTTGTCTATATTGAATCCATGCTAGTGACACGGGAAGATCTGGGAAATGTTGCTTCAGTATCAACATTACTATCAGGCTCTGCATCCGCCCTTTCTTCTGCACGATCTGGTGTGTGTCGGTCAGCAGCGATTGCACTCTCTATTGGCCTTGGGGGTGTCACAGAACGTGTTGTCGACTTTTTAGTCGAAAAACAATGGTTCAGTACGTGGTGTACATGGATTCATTTTCTCACTGGTCCCAACACTGCCTTCATCACTAGTGTGTGGTCGTAGAAAATCCTGTAAATACAAACCATTCAATTATAATTTCACTGTCATATAAAAGTAAAAATTATAAAGTTCTAAATGAATTGATATTATTATTCAAGATTCCGCAACTTACTTTCAAGGCCTGAGATCTCTTTACCAACACTTCAACCTTGGCTTTAATCTCGTCTTTCTGTGAAATAATGAATAGCAGACGAAGGATATTCGCATTAATTTTTTTCAAGGGATTCTCTATCACCTTAATCGGGTCTAGAGAAGAGCCAATGTTAGCATCATTCAAAAACTCATTCACATCAAAATCTATGGATTGTTGTAATGTTGTTTCATAAACCAAATCATTGGTCTGCAACAAAAATATATAAAACATTACTTACGTGTTGAAGTAATAGTCTGAGGAAAAAATTATATTAACAAAAAATATATATCATGATAGATTCCTAAAATTACATCTACGTTTACCTAATTCCTAGATGACGGTGTGGTATGATCAACAGTTGGGGAATTTCCCCGATCATCCACCTACAAAAAAAGAAGTAGACAACATTATCATAATGAAAGCAATTATACAAACGAAAAATACATAACAAAATAAACATTATGCTGCTTTTTATATATGTGTACAATTCTGAAGTATTTAAATTCTAGAATTACATTCAGGTTTACATGTTTCCCTGAGGCCGTTGTTGTCTGATCAACAGCTGGGTGGCTTCCTCGATCAACACTCTGCATCAAAAATAGATAAGATTATATAAACCAAACAAATATACTCTTGAAAAAGCATAACAATAGAACTGTTTGTACATATTAAATTTGTAAAATCGCATCGATGTATACCTACCGCCTTGGGGAAGTTCTGGTAACATCTACAGTGAGGGAGGTGCCCCTCATGGAAGCTTGCATCAAAAACATAGAAAACTTTACCTAACGAAACCAAAATACTCGCTAAAACAATATAATAACATAACATGTTGACGTACTTAAATTGTACAGTTACAATCATGTTTAACTCTTGCCCTGAGGTTGTTGTTGTCTGGCCAACTGTTGGGGGGATGCCCTGTTTACTACCTTGGGAAGTAAATATAGATAACATTGTATAAACCATACGAATATACTCACAAAAAAACACTAAAAAAAAATTTATTTTTCAAATTATACTTGTACTATTAGAAAGATGTATACATGTTGCCTCGAGGATGGTGTACTCATCTGACCAGCTGCTAGGGTGATGCACCCTTGATCACCTCCCTACAAAGTAAACATAGAAAATTTAATCAAAATTATAACAATCTATTAAAGAAAAAATCCTAAATATGTTAAACTAATTAATAAAAGATTGGGTAAATTGTTGGATGTACCACATCCATAGTAACCGTGTTTGTATCTACTCAATTCAAATTGTAATTAATAAGAAGCTCTTCCCTGCAACTATTGATTTAATGGCACATACAAATACATGGTTTCCTTCATGTCCCTCAAATATTTAGTTAGGTTTCTTAAGTGTAGACCCTGGTTGTGTACTATTTTTTAACCCGGCATTATTCCTAGTTGTCTTTGGCCTTCCGTCAATGTACAACATTGCTCCTTTATTTTGATATTTGTCTTTCATTTGTAAAGACAACCCATATCTATGCATGCCCCATGTATATTGGGCCAGGTGCATCCAATATTTGTAGTTGTAAGAGGGTCCAACATACTCCATCAATTTTTTACATATGTCGTAACCGACCTTTATGTCATCCATGCAAAACAACCCCATTCCATGTAATGACGACGGTGTAATTCTATATATCCTCTCATTCACACAAAAATATGTGTTGAATTGAGGGAGATACCTAGGTACCCATTGTTTCACTAGATTTTTGTACCTTAAGGGCACCTCGATGTCGTTTATTGTCTCATCATCATAGGAACATGACCCCCCTCCTGTGAGAAAAAATTCCATGTGTTTATTGAATTTTCTTCTAGTCTTCTAACATTTAGTTCATCTAGCCCTTGTAGACCTACTAGATGTCTCACTTTCCTCTAGCCTTCCCAAACTCTCCTTGCTCGAGGAAGAAAGGTCTGACAAATACCTATATGGTTCTACCTGCACCATGGCCAGAAAAAAAATTGGCAAATAAGAGAAAAATACCATCATGTTAAAAAAACCTCCAACCAATATCAATTTTAAGTAAGAAAAGGACACACAAGCCAAGATGGATAAATAAACAATATATTTAGTAAAAAAGGACCATCAACCAAATCCTCACAAAAAACATTTAATAGTCTGCAATCCATCGTTCAACAACAATAAACATTGCCAAAATAGTATACTTACCAAGGATTTTTACATCAACAACCACAACAATTCCCATAGACACTAAAACAAACCAACATCCTTTTGACATTGTGTGCTCAAATTGTCCACACAACATTACAAAAAATCCATACATTAACTAGCTCCACATTGAGTGTATAACAATTTTGGATTATGAAACTATCACCTCCAATGGCATACCCATCACCTAGATAAATTTCCTACCTTCTTAACTCCATCAACCTCAAATACTAATGTCACTGACATGCAAGAGTACGCCACATAAATAAATAAAAAGTATGCAAGAGAACCAAAAAAGAGTATGCCACATAAATGAAAAGTCTCTTAAAAGAGTTGTATCATGCCTTCCTCCATGATTTCTCCTTCTAAAAGTTCCGAGAAGGAGAGGAGACCAGCCTTCATATTTAGTGCCTCTTGGGATAAACGGTCTGCGTTCATATTGTGCTCCTGTAGACATTGCTAAAATCATATAACCCACCAATTGAAGTCGTCAGTATTGTAGCATAGATGTCGGATTTAACGGATATCCGACGATGAATTTCGCTACATAGATGTCGAAAATTCGATGAAGTCTCCTTCATAGAGATCGGATAACCCACAAATTGATATCGTTACTTGAGGACTTATAAGCATGGCATTTTAGTGACATCAATCTGTTAAGAAACAGATTTGATAGACTTAGAAGCATGACATCATAGTGATATCATTATCTTGAAGAATATCAATAATTCCCTAGTATAACAGTACATCACATAGTCTTGTAACACGAGATAGATATCAAGTGGTTCCATAGCAAATGCTTCAGCCAATTTATCTCAAAATACAAACTACGTTTTTGATGAATTTTGTAGGTGTATCTTTTTTAATTTATTTTGTTTCCTCACTAAAAATATTAAAGACCAAATTTACATATCTCAAGATATATAATAAAATCATTTGCTAAGATTTTGTAACTTTTTTTCAAAATAAAAATAGGTGTTCCTTGATATTCAATATTGAATCAAAGGTAACGTGTACATAGTCTTGACAATAAGCCATTTTAGGCATGAGTGAAGATAAGTATCAAAAACTTTCCTGAGGGGAGGGACAGAACCCACAATCCCAAGATGATTGAAGTAGAAATACCATAGGGAGAACATAAAGAGCCCAAACAACTTATCCAAGGAGGCATCAAGGGTGGAGAAAACACACCCCTGGGAATCAATACAAAATCTATATCCCCATCTAAAACAATAAAGATGCTAATGTATCCCATACTCAAAAGAACCAAAAACGAGTATGCCACATCAATAAAAAATCTCTTAAAATAGTTGTATCATGCCTTCCTCAATGATTTATCCTTCTAAAAGTTTCGAGAAGGAGAGGAGGCCAACCTTCATATTTAGTGCTTCCTTGGATAAACAATCTGCGCTCATATTGTTCTCCCTATAGACATGCCTAAAGTCATATAACCCACGAATTGAAGTCATCAATAGTGTAGCATATATGCCGGATTTAATGGATATCCGATGACAAATTTCACTACATAGATGTCGAAAATCCGACAAAGTCTCCTTCATAGAGGTTGGATAACCCACAGATTGATATCATTATCTTAAGGAATTATAAGCATGGCATCTTAGTAACATCAATCTGTTGATAAACAAATTTGATAGACTTATAAGCATGACATCATAGTGATATCATTGTCTTGAAGAATATCAATAATTCCCTAGTATAACAGTACATCACATAGTCTTGTAACACGAGATAGATATCAAGTGGTTCCATAGTACATGCTTTAGCCAATTTATTTCAAAATACAAACTATGTTTTTGACAAATTTTGTAGGTGTAGCTTTTTTAATTTATTTTGTTTCCTCACCAAAAATATTAAAGACCCAGTTTACGGATCTCAAGATATATAATAAAATCATTTGCTAAGATTTTGTAACTTTTTTCAGAAGAAAAATAGGTGTTCCTTGATATTCAATAGTGAATCAAAGGTACTTGTACATAGTCCTAACAATAAGTCATTCCAGACATGAGTGGAGATAAGTATCAAAAACTTTCCCAAGGGGAGGGACAGAGCCCACAATCCCAAAATGACTAAAGTAGCAATATCGCAAGGAGAACATAAGGAGCCCAAGCATCTTATCCAAGGAGGCATCGAGGATGGAGAAAACACACCCCTGGGGAATCAAAACAAAATCTATATCCCCAGCTAAAACAAGAAAGATGCTAATGTATCCCATACTCGAAAGAACCAAAAAAGAGTATGCCACATAAATCAAAAAGCTCTTAAAAGAGATGTATCATGCCTTCCTCAATGATTTCTCCTTCTAAAAGTTTTGAGAAGGAGAGGAGGCCATCCTTCATATTCAGTGCTTCCTTGGATAAACGGCCTACACTCATATTTTTCTCCCTGTAGACATGCCTAAAGTCATATAACCCACGAATTGAACTCGTCGATAGTGTAGCATATATGTCGGATTTAATGGATATCCAACAAATAATTTCACTACATAGATGTCGAAAATCCGACGAAGTCTCCTTCATAGAGGTCAGATAACCCATGAATTGATATCATTATCTTGACGACTGATAAGAATGGGTGTAGTTATTCTAATGCTAAGTATCTAAAAGTGTAGTTATAGTATTGTTGGGTGTTAGTGACAAGGTAGTAGACTTTAGTTAGAGGTTGGATTAGTCCTTAGAAATACTTTATTCCTGGACTTCAAAGTTCTAACATAAAATGATATCTCCCTTGGTAAAGGTTTAATCCAATACCTTTTTGTTACACACCCTAACTACGTAACTATGGTACTACTACATGTGCTCCAATGCTTGAGATTCCTTTCATATAGGCTCTCTAACTCTACCATATGTGTGGTGACAAGTTATTCATCGGGTATAGCATCATGCAGTGCAATGCTAAGTGATGGGACTAAGACCTCTTAGGGAAACATAACTTTAGCTCTATACACCAATGAGTAGGTCATCATGGAGATATGTAATCTCCCCTGAGTGGGACCTTTTAAATTATAATGAAATTTTTGTAAGCTTGTAGTGTAGGATATATCTTGGTGTGCCAATGGTCACCAGAAGCATTAACGGTGTGTTTAAGGATGGATAGTAATGTAACATTTATGGCTTCAACCTACCCATTCTCTGTATATTAGTAGGGTGTGGAAAACTTATGTTTGATGTTATACTTAGCTAGGAGTCTCTTTATTTATGTAGATATGAGCAAGCTTCCATTGTCAGCCACTAAGGTATAATGGACTATCAAATGATATATAATTTGGTTTCTAATGAATTTCGGAATAAATGTCCTATGAAATAACTAAGGGGCATGGCCTTTACCCTTTTGGTTCAATAGTTAATTATGATGATGATGAACTTGTGGCCATTATAAAGGTTACATTTATAGCTCTGATGAGGCCTAAACCCCACAATAAGAATGGTCAAGGGGCTTTGATTGATATTAAGTCACAGGATGATATATGGTATAAACTCATATAATGCTAGTATACTTTTCATTTGTTAACATATTTTTTACATTTTCTTAATAGTGGCTAGTAGTAGCCCATGTACAATATCTTAGTTAATGTGGCATGTGACCAAAATTGGCCCCCATAGTGTCCACTATGTGCTTCTTGCAAGATAGAGTAAACCTTGGGATAGTTTATGTTGCAAAGGAGGAAACCATTCAAGCTTTTATTCTTATTAAAAAATTCTAGCTAGAAAATAGATTAGCTACATTGTTATGATATCTAACCCCGCAAGATGAGGACAGGAGCTAATCTCCAACAAGAGCATTTGCAATGCAATGATACCAATAAAGAGGTACTTTTGTCTCTCATTATGAAGAAGATGAAGGTGAATAAAGATCATGGTGATCTAGATCATCAGAAGGTACCTCTATAATGTCTAAAATTGTGGGGAAATCTCACTTAAGGCTATAGATGAAAATAGGAAGTTTACTTGGAAGTTATTTTAATGTAGGACATAAATAACATGTAACGTATTGAAGTATCATAGAAAAAATGTTTAAATATAACAATAATACTAAGTAAAAGTAGGATAACACACTAAAATTTCCTTGGATCTAGTTGATGAAAAGATAGTAGTTACCAAATGCCTAAAAACAATTTTATGCAAATTTTAAGACTATATACAAGCTGGGGATAAGGGCTTAATACTCAACTATGTTATTGGTATAGGTAAAGTATAGCCTATAAGTTAAATAGGGTGGATATTCATCCTTGGGAGGAATAAATTAGATGGTAGTGCCAACCCCTAATTTTTTCATGGTTTCCTCAAAGTACAAAGTCTAGGTGTCAAGTTTAACAATGAAATAAGTCTCAATCAGAGGTTCTTTACAAGCTAAGGAACATATAGGCTAGGAGTAATAATTTTGTGAGCACTTAGACATTAAGGAATCAACAAGTCGATAAGTTATGACTTAGCCCTTTAGAGACTTATAGGTAATCAAATGCATGTTGAACTCCTAAAATAAGAGACTCCACTTTGTAACATGACCAGACAAAGCAGGCTTGGAAGTAAATTATTATAAGGGGTAGCATTTTTTGTTGGTCCTGAGAAAGTTTTGGGACCTTTCCACGCATATAACAGTAGTATTCAAGATAAGTACCAGATCTGGGCATGATCAC
The DNA here is from genome assembly GCA_001517045.1 of Pseudotsuga menziesii. NCBI lineage: Eukaryota > Viridiplantae > Streptophyta > Pinopsida > Pinales > Pinaceae > Pseudotsuga > Pseudotsuga menziesii. The sequence continues at coordinate 300,619 of LPNX010817630.1, read as the reverse complement.
AGACCTAACTCAAGCATTCTAGGAAGTCAAATGGTCATGTAAAATAACCTTAATTCATCCCAATATTGCAACCAAATATTAGCAACACATTGAGCCTTATATTTGGTATGTTTTAGCATTTTTTGGAGAATGATAATGACACCTAGCAGTCACTAATCACACCTAATATAGATATGGCCAACACTTAGTTAATTTTGGACAAATATGTGGAAAAAAAATGCAAAATGGAAATGAAAACTAAGCAGTGAATATAAAGGTTTCCTGTGTTGTATTCTATTTATTACACCTAAGTCAAATCAACATGATATGAGGAATGTTTTCAGCACATGTGGGTTCCCATTATCACTTGGATCAGACCATCCTAATTTGGAATCATTGTCTACTGCTATACTATTGAGATGTTCCATTTGGCATCCACCTTTGAGAATTCTTGAGGCATGTCATCATTGTTAAACCCTATTTTCACAAGGTTGATCTGCCCTTAGAGGATTGTGAGGTCACTTGCAGCCTTGAAGTGTGATATGGATTGTTTCTTTGAGTAGGAAAGGAGGTGATGATAACTAAGGGCATCGATAGTCAAAAAATCGACCACCATATAGATCCTGACAAAAAAGGAAAAGTGGTTAGAGACTCTAGTGACATCATGAAGACATACCTTTCAAGACATCCACCTATTACTTGAAGGAAATCCTAACTTAAAAAATGTAGAGGGAGGTTCAGAATCTATTCGAAACTAGAATAGTGCATAAGATGTTTGAGAAGGGATTGAATGTTTAGCATGAAGGCCCTTTGTGGAGCAAATAATATCTAACATCGACTACAAAAAATTCCACATTGAAAAAACCTTATACAGTGATGAATAATAACACCCCCTATACAGAGGGCTTTAAAGATTTTATTATCTCAAGAGATAGTGTAAGTGTATATGTGTGGAAAAAATAATAGTAAGGCCGAGTTTTTCTATGCGTATATAACAGGTCTTTTAATTAGTCAGGGTCCTACTGATGTGATGGAATAAATAGCACATTCTCTCTAATCATTAAACACTGAAATTATGCACATGCCTTGTTCTTTTGATGAGGTGTTTGTTGAGGACTTAAGAAACACCTCATCAACAGTTTGGGGCATGAGGAGGTAGTTTTGGGTAAACTAATCAGTCATGCAACCATCAAGATGAAACCATCCCCAAAATTGAGTAATTCTGGGCACATTTGGGGGACTGTTAAGTACTTAACCAACCCTAAATAGCCCCAATTCTTAGTTCTAGGTGTGATTCTTGAGCATAGTTTCATGTGCAGTAGCATTGTTGTTGGTCCTTAGCAAGATTTGGGACCTTTCCACCCATATAACAGTAGTATTCAAGATAAGTACCATATTTGGTCATGTTCACATACCTAATTCAAGCATTCTAGGAAGTCAAATGGGCATGGAAAATAACCTTAACTCATCCCAATATTGCAACCAAATATTTTCAACACATTGAGCCTTATATTTGGTTTGTTTTAGTAGTTTTTGGAGAATAATAATGACACCTAGCAGTCACAAATCATCCCTAATATAGATCTGGCCAACGCTGAGTTAATTTTGGACAAATGTGTGGCAAAAAAATGAACAATGGAAATGAAACCTAAGCACCCTATTTTTTGACAAGCCATTCTTTGGGGCTTTTAACCCTTGTCTTCACGACAAGATCTTCCTTGGCAATTTTGTTTTGTGCAATTTCAAGGAAGATTATCTGGTTTGTGCCCCTTTTAACTTTAAGGTCGACACACTCCTTTCCTTTTTTTTCAATGTACACCTACTGAAAAATTTTTAAGGGAAGCATTGGTAATGTGTGATCTATGGATATAAAAAGGTCCAAACTTGGTGCTTCTTTTAACTATAAGGTCAGCACACTCATTCTCATAATTTGGGCACTCTTGGGCAGTCTTGAGGCAATAAACAGTAGTAATGAGCGTCCTAATCAACATGATAGGAAAATTTGGGTTGTTACCAGGAACATTTGGGAATGGTTAAAGATTTTTCTGGGTGTTTAAGCCAATTCCCATCCTTGGTTAACCTTCATAATTCACCAATGAGATCTTCCCTAATGTGTTAAACCACATATTTATATTTCTCTTTGTCCTTTTCAAGCCTTAGAAAACACTTATTCTTCCATGTTGCTCATGCATTGTAAATCCAATAGTATTTATTTCGCTCTTTTAGTTTTCTTGTAAATATGGTTATGACACTAGGTCATAAAATCTCAATTCAATTGGAGCTAATACTCTATTTTATAGTTAAAGTAGGAGAAGCCTCTTAACGTTATACCAATATTTCCACTACTGCTAAGTATTAAAAATGTGATCTATATACTACTTATCTATGCTTGGAAAAAGCTTGAAGTTGTATCTTGCAACTTTGGAAGCTTTACCCTTCATTTTAAGCTCTCTTATTTTGCATACAAACTTGACCATTATAAGCAAATAGTAAACAATTGATATCCAAGTTTAAATCTCAATACTAGTGTGTGAAATAATGGTTTAATAATTCATCAAAATCTCAGCTCTAGTGCAATAAATGGACATGCCACTAACTCATTTTCGTGCCTTGCATAAATCACTTCTCTATATCATACTCTTAGCTTATTTGTTAGTCACCATGACAAGTATATGAGGAAGAGTTGACAAACTAAGGCTTCAAGCCTCTCTTGGATAATTTCAAATTCATTTTCTTTGTACACAACCATAGAGGATTAGCTTAGCCTCATTTGTTTCTATGTTATATACTATTGATCCTTTCATTGGTTATGTTTCATTCTTAGCATGATCATCCCCGTGAAGGTAATACCCATGAAGGTAATGGACAATGGCATGTTTTGTTATATTGTATTTAATTCATCCCTCAAAGAGTAGTCCTGAGAACTCCTATATTAATTTTAGGCACCAAAGGCAATAAATTATCTTTTCTCAATGATTTGGATGTATAAAACAAAAGCAACAAGCATTAATATGGGGTTTGGTTTCCTCCACTACCTAAAATATTTATTTATGGTCACCTATCAGACCTTAAATAATAAACAAAAACAACTTCTATTCATGTATCCCAAAATGTTGTCTTTGAATTTGTTCGCTCAAATTGTATCATAACTTTGGGATATTTCGTAGTGTGTTTCCTAATCCTTTGGGTCCATTGACTGAGAATATGTATGCATGTCTTAAAATGATCAATTTGTGTATGCGAGGAAAAATGTAGCGTTGGTTTTTTCACACCTCATATTAAATCACATGATGAAGGTAAAAGGTTAAATAAGTGATATGGCTATTCGTCTAGAAGATGAATACTTGCACATCTCTAATCTCATGAAATTCTATCATCAATTCTTTGCAATCACATATAAACAAAAATAATGTTGAATACCTAATCCTAGTTGAAGGTTTTGATTTGGTGGGTGTATTTGAAAAATCATATAATAAGGATTGCTTCAATGTTCCTATGGAAATAGTCCTGAAAGACAATGTGTGGCATCCAATGAGATGGAAATGTCCAAGTGTAACCCTCTTCTTGTTGTAAACTAGCCAAGTTCTGAGGTAATAAACAACAGCGTACAGCATCGATTTTGAGCAGGTTTAGCCTGGTTTGGCCTTCCAAACAACAATGAAGAAGCCACAACTCTAAAGCTGGGAAATTTTTGAGGAACAGAAGCAGACAAACCACCTATTGAAATCATACCTACCGAAAACAATATTTCTCTTCACTAATCATGTGTGGGTTGATTCCCTACTCCTGTGGACGGAGAAATGTACCACTTCTTTTTTAAATTTATTGCTAATCCTTTTACCCATGAATTTACCACAATTCAACGAAAAAATCAAAGCTCACTTTTCACTAGCTTGAGTGAATTTTTTATCAATCTAAATACTTCAAATAAAGAACAAGAAGGGAGGGTCGAATCACTCCCACACTCATAGTTGTAATTTCTCAAATGGAGTGGAAATATGGGATAGAAAATTGTACTTACAGAAGACATTTTTGCAGTCAATGAACTCCTGAAAATAGTCACGATATCCTGAAACTAGCCATGGTGGGTCAATCAAACCATGAAGGAAACCAGCAGAGAAAATAAAGAACCTGTGAAGGAACCCATGGATTCATCAGAGTTTCAAGAATCAATCCAGCGAAGGAACCAACAGAAGTTAAATTGCAAGTCATAGAAAATCAACCCGAAGGAATGGTCGGCTCTGCGAGGGAACTGAAAAAGTATTGAAGTGTAATTTTTGTAACACGCGGGAGGGGACTTAGGTGCACATAAGTGAATAATGAACGAAAATGTTTAGTGTTATATGTTTTGTTTTTTTGTTTATTTTTATTATTTTTTTATTTTTATTATTTTTTTATTTTGTTATTATTTTGGAACTTGTCAAAAAAACCCAAAATTCCAAGGCACACATATACTAAGCTTCAAACCATGTCGTTTAATGTCAAATTATAGCCATTGAGAAGGTTAAGTCATTGAACATGAGGAGTTCTTTACTCCAACAAACTACCATCCATTAGAAACATGTCATGTCACTATCAATCCATCAATAATCATTAGGGCACTCCACACAAAACCCATGTCTCATAATCAATCCAAGGGCTAGATCTCCACATAGATGTGCACAGTGGACCAAGTATGTTAAGATAAATCGTGTGATGCAAGGTGAAATCACTTCATCAAATATCAACTAGGAGGATGGTCCATTAAGAGAACCCATGCACATATAAAAAGTGTCAATAGATGAGTCATCAAGCATGATAATCCAAGAGGAAGAAGTGAGTCTCCTCCTAGTGAAACATCAACTCAATCAAATGATACTACCATATCTAATCATATGGGTGTATGCACAGATGAATGGAACCATGAAGGTGTGTACTCCTAGTCCGTCAAAAAGTTCCACATGTAACCACTTGTAAACCCCATCCGTTATGATGAAAATCACAAGTCAAACTTTCAGGATACATGCATTATGATTAAAGATGGTAGTTCACCTTGGAAATGTATGCACTTCTATTAGGATTGCATTCTATGGTTAGAAATGATCTTGATATGTGTTCCTATCTCATTGAAAATCAATTTGACAATACAAACACTTGTGACCCCCTCCCTTGTGTCTCGCAATAATGATTCCTCTTCCATTATTATTTTTCTCCCAGAGTGGCCCTATCAATTCCATACATTAGGAAGTATTGTTTCTTCATCCATCGACTTCCTTTTATGTTCATATGATCCCATGCCCCATTCCAAACTTTACAAGTTATCATTTTCATTCACGACAATTATTTGCCATTATCTATACATTGATATGATTTAACAAATAAGCCAAGGTAACCCCATACACCTCTAATATCTATATGTACAACCCATTTGTATGGTTCATCCGTGTTAGGCACTAATTTTCCATATGGACCATTCATGCCAATTGTCATTTTTTCTATGTTCGCCGACGAAAAGTCCACGTATCCACCATGTCCAAACTCTCCAAACATAAATTAACAAAGAATCTCAATAAAATCAAATTTGAAATACCTAAATATGACAAACAAGATGATAGAAAAACTATTATGTGGATTAATATAATTTAAAGTTAACATATTTTTTAAAATGTACATTAGATATTGTTTCATTCACTAGTTATGTCTTTGCTTTAAGTCTCTACATTTTTGTATATATAATTTATCAATTTTATCATAATTTTGAATTAAACTTGTTAGATTTTTAACTTTTTATTTTGTATTGAATTTTTTATTTAAAGGTTTTTCTTTGATACTAATCATTATTGTATTTGAAATAATGTTTTCACTTTGTCTCTTAAACATTTAATTATTTCATGAATCAAATTCTCAAGATAATTTTTAAGCATTAGCTCTCGGTAGGATAATGTTATATAGCTATTTGTGATATGTTGGCTCTTAAACCTCTTCAAATTTAAACCACCCTGTCTCATTTTTAATATAATTGTTTAAAAAAATAGTAGTTTATTGTGTTTATCTCATTTCATGCCATATTAAAACAAATATTCAAACATATATTGTTAAAATATATACATAAAATAAAGGAGTAAACTACTTAACCGACCATTTGCACCGATCGGACGACCTGGCTAGAGTGAGCGGTCACATCCGACATTGCTGGTCGTCCGATCGGTGCAAATGGTCGGGCAAATAGGTCAATATTAAAATAAATAATACACATCAATTTCTTAAGTGAATCAATAATGAAAAAATATAGATTAACTATTTTGAGAAAAAATATTACACCAAATCATTGCATATGGTTTGTTATTTTAAAATCCAAGGTCAAGCTTTTTTTCATAAATTATCTTGTTGCAATTTATCATATCTAGAGAATTATAGGATTAAACTATTTATAATTCATATATGAAATAGTATAAATAGTCCAACCCTAAGTTTAAAGTGTTTATTGGACAAACAATATTCTAAATGGAATGTATTCCAAAAAAAATTCGTGTAATAAGATTTAATCTTTAATTTAGGTGGTTAATAAAACACTATAATAATGTAAAATAAGAGTTTAGGTTTGTGTATTCAAAATTTATTGGAACTTTAATTGCAATTTGATTTAATGTTTTTTGGAGATGCTTTTTAGATGTTTCTTTTATTATAGGAAGTTTTTAAAGAGGAGCAAATTTGTTTCAAATAAGATAATGTTTAATCATAGCATTATGTAGAAAATTTTAATTATTTGGAAAATATCATCTTTAATTTAATTTTGATGTATTTTAAAATAATAGTTTATTAATTTTAGTTTTACATAAAATGTGAATTTTTGAAATAAAATATTGATGATTTTTTTAATAGACCAAAGTATAAAGTTTTCAATAATTAAAAATAATAAAATCAAGAAATAAAAAACATATTTTCAATTTAATTAATTAATCTGTAGGTACGGTTTTTGTTGCTCGAATTGTTAGTGGCAGTCATGTTTGATGATGATAATGATGATGAAGATGGTGATCACGATGTTGATGTCATATGAAATGATGAAGATGATGATGATGATGATGATGATGATGATGATGATGATGACGACGATGACGATGACGATGATGATGATGATGATGCTTGAGTCTGGAAACCCTCCCACATCGTCAATGCATGTGTCTAGTCTAACCATGCCAAATTTCAAACCAAGTCGGCACATATATAAAAAAAATTCAACGTTGACCCCACGTAGCACATTAATTAATCTATAGGTATGGTTTTTGTTGCTCGAATTGTTAGTGTTAGTCATTGATGACGATGATGATGATGAAGATGGTGATCACAATGTTGATGTCATATGAAATGATGGAGATGATGATGATGATGATGATGATGATGATGATGATGATGATGATGACGATGATGATGATGATGATGACGATGATGATGATGATGATGATGGTGATGATGATGTTTGAGTCTGGAAACCCTCCCACACCGTCAATGCATGTGTCTCGTCTAACCATGCCAAATTTCATACCAAGTCGGCACATATATAAAAAAATTCAATGTTGGCCCCACGTAGCACATTAATTAATCTATAGGTATGTTTTTTGTTGCTCGAGTTGTTAGTGTCAGTCATATTTGACGATGAAGTTGACGATGATTATGATGATGGCAATGATTATGATTATGTTAGTTATGATGACAGAGACAGTGATGATGTTGATTTTAAGAGGACAACTCTAAATTATGTTAATAACCATCTCAATTAACACCAAAATCCTTAAATTGATTGAAAGGATAAAGAATTACATTGAGTATGATTATAACATAACATTTAACTGATAGATATTTGGCTTGTGATTCATTTTAGAGATCAGTGAAATGCTACTAACAACAAACATCAATACTCAATCGCCATGTCATCATTATTGAAATATGGTGGAGATATGCATATTCGTGTCTATGCCATCATTATTGAAATATGGTGGAGTTAAGTATTGAAAAACAAAATTCCAGACAATATTAGCTACAAAGTTGAACATCAAATTAATTGATAAGATTTAACTTACCAGTAGGTGGAAGCACATTGTTCACAAAAATAAATATTGCTTTCTCTACACCTAAATTTATTCTCATGTGTATCATATGTACAAACTGTCCCAATGTAAAATCTGTTGGAACCATATATCTACAAATCCAAAATGATGATCTACTCAACTATAATTTTAAAAATCTTTGAAGAGTTAGCTTTATTTTCTTGTGTGTGTGTGTGTGTGTGTGTAAATATAGCTTATCTTTCTTTATAGATATCCTTATGCTCACATAAGAGGCAGAGGGAGAAAATTAAGGTTTTCTATTTCAATACTTAACTAAAAAAACCTTAGGATTTTGTATTTTACAATGTTATTAACTATGGAAAGGGTAAAGTACGAGATAAAATTAAATGGAACTAAACCAATTGAGGTTACTAATTGTTAAATGTTTGCATCCTTTGCTGTATTGAAGTCAAGTATTAGTAAGGATGACATGGAAAATATAGTGAGGGACTCAACATGGGGATCTACCATCTTAATGTAGAGGTTATTACCTAATTACTTCCACCCATAACCTTGCATATTGTTTATGTGGTCAAATAAATAATTGTGACCTGAAAACTCAATGTAATTGTTTAACACGTTAGTTTGAAGATAATTTCTTACTTTTTCTTGGAAATATCTGGAATGTCACTTTTCTCTACCTTCTCGACAATAATATGCAAAATTTCAATGGAAAATCAATAAGAAAACTCATTCTATAAAATGAAATCTAGAAAATTAGTAAAATCATTTTTATCATATTTTTTTCAATGAGAAGTTATAACAATCAAAATGAACTATTATTTGTATCTTCTATTTGATGATCAAATTAATTTCTTTTGCAAATCAAATTATATAATAATAGTCAAATATTTAAAAATTCAACGTATCAAAAACTAACTTAGTTACATAACAAGACTTGGACGATTTGGATACTTGTCACAGATTCTTTTAGCCTCGACTTTTCTCCTATCTGTAATATGATCTCATTAATGTTAGTTACTCTTTTTAAAACAAATAAGATAAAATAACATTTATAAACTTATTGAATTTTGACTACCAATAAAATTCAATATTTCTATCGCAATATTCATTCAAAATATATAGAGTAGATATATTACTGCATACCTCATACACATCAATATACTCCATCATCTTCTTCATCCAAGTCATCATATATATCATCTGAACCAGATTCAATATTGTAAGGATTGGCCATACCATCATTGTCATCTATGTCATTTACGATCATCATTTCATCATCGATATCATCTTCATGGACATTGTCTACTACATCATCATATTCAACTAATTATTCGACGTCTTCTTCTGGAACATGATCATCTAACTCTTGTTAATCATGACCTTCATCATCGTCTTCTTCTTCAAGACCCTCTTCATTACCTTCCTCTAGGTTATACTTTATTGGCCTTCCCCTTGGATCGTGTCTCACAACAAATGACCAGCCTGCCTTACCTGGAACCTCAGAGTAAAATACATGTTCAAATTGGATTGGAAGAACATAGGGCTCCGTTCCTGGCTCAAACAACCTTGTATTTACCATGGTAATTCCATTATCATGTTCAATAATAGTTCTATAGGGATCATGTTGATTCAATCATAACCTATACCATTTGACAACGAACATAAATACCTTGAAGGAGTTAAACTTATACTGAATAATATCTTCCAGATACACATAGTGTCAATTTTTAGAGAGTTATGGATGTCTATCACTTCTAGAGGAAACATTGGTCACCTCAAATACTATATATTGTTATATTTTCATCATTTAGATAGTATTATCTTAAGATCTTTAACTGAGAGAATAACAAGCACAGCAATCAAACACAAGAGACAATAGACACAATTATTTTCCTCGGGGAAACCATAAAGAAGAAAACCCCACAACTTCCTCAGAGATAGAATCAACACCAAAAGTAAAACCCAAAAACAACAAGATGATCTCCCGACAGCAGTAATCTCTCTCTCTCTTGTCCTAGATTCTTCTTTCTCTCTCAGTTATGCGCTATAATTGAGTGTGAGTGAATGTGTGATAAATAGAGAGGCTCACTCTCTATTTATACTAATTCTCGACTTGACAATAACTCACTAGGGTCGACTTCTCTAGGAGAGTCTAATAACCCTAGGGCCCCACAACTGCAGGGACTTTAACCCTTGATCAATAAGGAGGGTTACCCTCTATGACATTACATGACTTATTTACATTATTGAATATCCCGATAGGAACATCGGGGCATGACATGACTCAATTACATTACAGATACTTCCCGGAATAAACATCGAGGTACAATACATAAAATATACAAGTGGATACATTCCAAAGTTACAAATACATCAACACTCCCTCTTAACTAGAAATGTATCATTCTTGACCCAATTTATCAGCACATGTCTTCTTCTCTGTATCATGTGGATCATCATCAATTTATCTTAATCTTCAAGTCATCATCATTACTAGATCTAGATCATCACTGGGTCATCATCACTGTATCTGGATCATCACTCGATCTAGATCATCATTGGGTCATCATCACTGGATCTGGATCATCACTCAATCTGGGTCATCAGTGGGTCATCATCACTCGATCTGGATCATCACCGTTGGATCATCATTGTATCATCATCACTGGTGTTATCTCTTGATTCTTCTCGTCATAGGAATTTCTACAGATCCATCCCTTTTTCATGTTGGTTGTAGGCATAGCCTCCATGTAGGTATTCTCCGGCGCTTATATCTGACCCTTAGTCAGAACGGCCCACCCAACACTTACATCTGACCATGGGAGGAACACATCCAGCAACCATGTCAGAAAGGCATGCCCAGCACTCACATCTAACCATGGGAGGAACACATCCAACAACCATGTCATAAAGTCCCAGCACTCACATCCGACCATGGGAGGAACACATCCAACAACCATGTCGAAAAGGCTCAGCACTCACATCCAACCATGGGAGGAACACAGCCAAGAACCATGTCGGAAAGGCTCAGCACTTATATCTAACCATGGGAGGAACATATCCAAGAACCATGTCAAAAAGGCTCATCACTTATATCTGACCATGGGAGGAACACATAAAAGAACCATGTCAGAAAGGATCAGCACTTATATCTAGCCATGTGGGGAACACATCCTGCATCCATGCTAGAAAGGCTCTGCACTTACATCTAATCATGTGGTAACACATCCCATAGTCACATCAGAATGGATCCTCCACTTACATTTGATCATGTGGGAACACATCCCCCTATCACATCAAAATGGCCCCTGCACTTACATATGATCATGTGGGAACACATCCCACAATCACATCAGAATGGATCTTATACTTACATCTGATCATGTGGGAACACATCCCACAGTCACATCAAAATGGCTCCTGTACTTACATCTAATCATGTGGGAACACATCCCATAGTCACATCAGAATGGCTCCCAGACTCATCACCTCCCCTTGGAGGGAACCTCAATCTGGAGAACACCAAGCTTCTCCCTGAAGTACTCAAACTTTGCTCTGGCCATTAGCTTGGTTAACACATCAGCTATTTGTTCATCCATTGCAACATACTAGAGCTTCACTGCTTCTCTCTGCACCATATCCCCGATATAGTGATATTTGATCTCGATATGCTTCGAATTGTCATGGAACACCAGGTTCTCAGACAACTTCACACAAATCTATTTGTCGCAATATATATAAGTAGCATCCAACTAGAGATCAAATAAATCATATAGTAGCTTTCTAAGCCACACTGCCTCACAGCTAGTTGAACAAGATGTGACATACTCTGCTTCAGCTGTACTCAGTGCCACACATGATTGCTTCCTGATAAACCAAGAGATCACACCTGATCCCATACTAAAGCAGCACCCTGAAGTGCTCTTTCTATCGATGGAACTGCCTACCCAATCTAATTCAACCAAAACTTCCAGGTTAATCTTCTAATCATCCTTATACTTGATCCCATAATCAACTATACCTTTCAGGTACCTCAAAATATGCTTTGCAGAAATCATGTGAACATGTCTAGGATCTGTCAGGAATTGGCTCAATGTGTTCACAACAAAGCAAATATATGGTCTCATATTTGTCAGGTACATCAAGAACCCAATCATCTGATGATACATCATAGCATCAACCAACTCTGATGAAGCATCACTTAAAAGCTTCAGGTTAGATGCCATAGGTGTGGTCATGGCCTTGCAGTCCATCATCCCAAACCTCTTCAAGATCTCTACTGCATACTTCCCTTGTCCTAGGGAGATTCCATCTGCATTTTGCCACACCTCCATGCCTAGAAAGTAGTGCATCATGCCCAAGTCCTTCATCTCAAACTCGACAGCAAGCTTCCTCTTTGTATCAATAATCAACCCATCCACACATGTTACAAATAGATCATCTACATACATCAGGAGTATCACTAGGTTCCCTTCTTCAACCTTGTAGTAAAGGTTGGAATCTCCTTTACTCTTGGTAAATCCCAAATTGGATAGGAAGCTATCAATTCTACTATACCATGTCCTGGGTGCCTATTTCAAACCGTACAGGGATTTCTTCAATTTACACACATCAGTCTCCCTGTCATGTGTCTCAAAACTGAGTGGCTACTCCACATACACTTCCTCTTCCACTACACCATTCAAGAAAGCAGTCTTGACATCCATCTGGTGTATCTTCCATTTCATCAATGCAGCCATAGCAAGTATTGATCTGATGGAAGTGTATCTGTCTACAGGTGCAAAATTTTCTTCATAATCTATTCCTTCTTTCTAGGAGAAGCCATGAGCCACAAATATTGCTTTATATTTCTCTACACCGCCATCTGCAGTATGCTTGATCTTGTAGATCCAGTTGGAAGTTACAATAGACTTCCACTCTGGTCTAGGGACAACATCCCAGACATCATTCTTCATGATCGACTAGTACTCCTAAATCATAGCATCCTTCCATTCTTTCTTCTCTGCTGCTTCTTCATAGTTGGAAGGTTATTTATCAATAATGTCACCTAGCAGGGCCACATAACCGGAGCAGGACCTAGTTCTTTTCCTCTCTCTTTGTATTTCTTCTGGAGCCCCATATCTTTTTGCACCTAGGATAGCCTCTCGTACCCATGTAGGTTTCCTCCTGTGATGATTCTTCTCTTGGGTTGGATCTACAGGTTCCTGGAGTTCTTCTATTTCTCGATCTTCATCTTGATTTGCATCGTTCATAGCTGTATCTTGAATTCTGGGTACTTCTGTTTCTTCAAAGTCTTCAACTGGTCTCTTTCTGGATTTGTTGTAAGCTGAATCTTCGTTGAATGTTACGTCTCTGCTTATGTCAATCTTCTTGAATCCTTGGAAGTATATCCTGTAAGCTTTCGAGATTTCACTGTATCCCACAAATATACCCTTCTTTCCAGAAGGCTCTGACTTTGTCCTCTTTTCTTTTGGAATGTGTATGTATACAGGACAGCCGAATATTCTGAGATGTTTGACTTCTAGTTTCTTGCTGGAAAAGACTTCTTCAAGTGTCTTGTTCTCGAGTACTCTATGTGGAGTACGGTTCTGTACATACACCATTGTTTTGGCAGCTTTTGCCCATATATGTGTGGGAAGATATTGATCGTGGAGCATGGCCCTTGCAGCTTCCATGATTGTTCTATTCCTCCTTTATGCAACCCCATTCTGTTGTGGATTTTATGGAGTGGTTAACTCCCTCTTAATCCCTAAAGCTTTGCATAATTCTTTGAATTCATTTGATGTGAATTCTCCGCCATTATCTGATCAAAAGGTCTTGATCTTCTTTTCTGTGTGGTTCTCAATCAAGGCTTTGAATTCCTTGAACTTGCTGAATACTTCATCTTTGTCCTTTAAGAAGTATATCCATTTCTTCCTAGACAGATCATCAATGAAAGAAACATAGTATACATACCCGCTTAATGAACTTGATGACATTAAACTGCATACATCGGAGTGGATGGTTTCCAAGATTCCTTTTGCCTTGCTCTCGCTACTTGGAAATGTCTTCTTTGTGTTCTTTCCTTTCGCACATCCTTTGCAGACACCATCATGTTTTATCTGTATTTTTAGAAGATCTTCAATAGATTTGCTTGCAAGTGGTAATGCTCTATAATGCATGTGTGCAAGCCTTCTATGCCAAAGTTCATTTGGCTCTACTGAGTTATGAACCAAAGCTTGTTCTGGTTGGCCCTTCAGTTTGTATGGACCTCCTTCTTGTTCCCCAATCACTACTACATCATCAAAAGTCTTTCCCTTTGGCCACATAAGAACTTTTCCATCTACAAATGTAACCCTCGTGCCTTTTGCATCCAATGCAGATATGGAGAGGAAGTTCTTCTTTAGTCCTGGTACAAACAAGACATCCTTCATCTTCATAGAATTTCTAGAGTCTAGCTTATAGGAGGATTCCCCACTACCTTTTATTGCATACTGGTAGTCATCCCCAAGTTTCACCTTGTGAGGTGACTCATGTTCATACAGTTTCACAAAGGATTCTTTGAATCCCGTCATATGTTTGGAAGCCCTACTTTCTATAAGCCAATCATTGCTTCCATATGTAATAGTTCCCATGAGAGTGGAAATCAAAACATATTCTTCTTCACTTGAAGAATCATCACTTTCTTGTTTGATTTTCTTTGTGGAAGGTTCATCATCTTCTACAGCATGAGCATGATGTCTTCTCTTGTTTCCCTTCTTCTTGTGAGAGCTATTTTTTGTTTCTAGGACAATCTTTGACAAAGTGTCCTCTTTCATCACATGTATAGGATATAAATTTAGATAAATCTTTGTTAGATCTTCTAGGGTTATATTTCTGGTGAAAGTGATTACCTTTGGGGTGATGAAAGTCTCTTTTGTTTTTCTTGGAGTGTATTGTGAGAGCTTGATCTTCACTTCCCATATTTTCTTCTCGAGCTACTATCCGAGCTTCTTCTTATGAGCATTCCTCCCACACTCTACTGAATTTGACTAGCTTCTTTCTGGCACAGATCCCTTGAATAAAGGAGTCCCATGATCTACGGAGGCCATTCAAGGTGGTCATCACAATTTCTACATTCTCTACTTCTTCATCTACTACTTCAATCTATTCCTTGATCTTAGAGACCCTTGTAAAGTGAGACTGGATGGTTTCCGCATTCTAGATCTTTACATTCTTCAATTGCTTTCTCAGAGTCATCTTCTAATTTATGTTCTTCCCTTCAAAAAGTTTGGTCAGGGCATCAAATATAGGTTTAGGTGTATTTAGGGAGGACACCTATGGTATGAGGTGATCCTTGATTGAATCAGCAATAATCCTCTTAGCCATTACCAAATTCTTTTTGTGTAAGGATTTAGCCTCATCTCCCTCTGGAACTGGAACGTCTTCATTGATGTAAGAGTCCAACTCATTTTCTTCCAGGACAAAGGAGATCCTATACTTCCAGGCTCAGAAGTTATCAACTCCCTCAAGATTTTAATCAAGCTTGGTATGATGAGACATCTTAACACAGAACCTCAAATGGAAATGCAAAATATTTAGATCTTACCAGGTTAAGATGTCGGAACTGGATCTGGAGCTGAATTTCTGCAGAGCTGGTTCAGGAGTAGATTAGGGTTTTGCTTTCCCGTATTTATGCCCAACCAAAAACTTTGATCTTGATCTCTAAAATTCTATTTTGAGGAGGAGATCAATCCAGGCCTGGGCTCACTCAAAAATTCTACTTCTGTGGAAAGCCCTAATTTCCTGCAGTAATGTCGGGTCAAAAACTAAAAATGCTCAAAATCAGATTCTGCTTCAACAGAAATATCCGCCCTAGAGAAGAGAGTCATCCCAACCTCCTTTTGCTGAAAATATATGAAGAGATATCCAAAAAGTATGAATCCCTAGCTTCAGCAGCTGCACAATGTCTTCTTCTCAGGTTAGCTTTGATACCATGTTATATTTTCATCATTTAGACAGTATTATCTTAAGATATTTAACTGAGAGAATAACAAGCACAACAATCAAACACAAGAGACAATAGACACAAATATTTTTCTCGGGGAAACCATAAAGAAGAAAACCCCGCAACTTCCTCAGAGATAGAATCAGCACCAAAGTAAAACCCAAAAACGGTAAGATTATCTCCCGACAACAGTAGTCTCTCTCTCTCTCTCTTGTCCCAACTTCTTCTTTCTCTCTCATTTATGCACTACAACTAAGTGTGATTGAATGTGTGATAAATAGAGAGGCTCACTCTCTATTTATACTAATTCCCAACTTGACAATAACTCCCTAGGNCCCCACAACTGTGGGGACTTTAACCCTTGATCAATAAGGAGGGTTACCCTCTATGACTTTACATGACTTGTTTACATTATTGAATCTCCCGATAGGAACATTAGGGCATGACATGACTCAATTACATTACAGATACTTCCCGGAATAAACATTGGGTTACAATACATAAAATATACAAGTGAATACATTCCAAAGTTACAAATACATCAACATAGATATCCCACAATCTGATGTTTTATTTGTTTCATCCAACTTTTTGATGTGATATCTACAACCATTGCACACCATAGCCTTATGGTGTTTTACCTACAACAATCCATACACAAAAATATTACATAATGATTCAATATTTATGATTAAGTGCATGTTTATGCCATACAGGGAAAAACTCAACATGCACATCAATATGTAATTTTCCAAAAAAAATGGAGTGGTTGATTAATATGCTTGCATGCTTATATTTTAAACCATATGCTAAATCGATTTCCCTTTGTGTAAGATTCTTATCTCCATTGCGATGTGTTGCTTTAACCAATGAAGCCACACCTTCCCATGATATTCCATGACCAGATTGTTCACATCATTCAATCCATACCTTCATCAAGTCAAGGTTGTTTGTGATGTATAAATGAATTGCATCCCACTCTCAACCAACTGCTTGATGACAATAAAACATAAAATTCAATACAAATGTAAATTATCTCAACAAAGTATAAGCTCTTAATTGATGCAATATATTGAATATAAAAATAGAATATGTATGATATATATACATAAAAGTCAACAGTCAAATGTATTATATTAATTAATACCCACTAGCTAATAACTACCATTCACTTTCCTTGATCTACCTTTCCCCTTCATGTACTCCCCTTCAAAATTGTTATTGGAGTCTGGATCACAAATGCGACGTAAATTGAGCTTTGACGCTAAATTAGGAAGATATTCACTAATATACAACATTTTTTGGTATGCCATATATCCCTCCATCATAGAACCCTCATCACGTGCTCGTTGTCTAACCAAACCCTTCATAAATTTCAAGTTCCTCTCAACCATCCACATGGACCTTTAGTGCATAGGGACACACAATTCAATCTCCTCGACTTGGTGTATGAGGTAGTGTTCCTGTGCATTGAAAATGAGGAAGGTAGATGCTTTTGGATTTCACACATGAGACGAGGTATTTCTCTCCTCCAATACTTTATATCTTATTTATGGATTTATTTAGATGAAAACCATCTACACGTGACACAAACCAATAATGATATTTAACAAAAAAAATATTTAATTACATAACATGAATTAGTGCACAAAAAATGAATATAAGTTCTACGATGAATTAAAGAAACACTAAGAAAATGCAAAAAATCGCTAGTTACCTCATGTATTTCCCAAGATTCTATATAATTTGTTTGACATTGTTGTCGAAGTTGTTCGTGAGATAGAGAGGTAGAACATACTGTAACAATATACAAACAACATCATTTTTTAAACAAAGAGTAGACAAACAAAATAACAACAATATGCACTGGAATTAAAAAAACAATAATACCATAATAATTACCTTCATGAAGACACGCCAATCATGCGTTTTCACCCCCGCAAAATCACCTTTCTTTGTTATGATATTCTTCATGTTCGCACAAAATCCATTGGGAAATTTAATTTTCCGCGTGACTTCTTTTACAACATTACTTTGTTGCTCCGTTAACATCTATGGAAGCGAGTTTATATTAATTTGGTCCTCGTTGCTATGAACTTGAATGACATCTTTCATTGCATGGTTTCCTTCTTGAATGTGTTTGCAAATTTTGAGAGTTTTTTTTGTCGCTCCTTAGATCCAATGTTCGCCATAATGTTTCAGTCACATTCTTTCTAATATGCATTGTGTCAAACAAATGAGCAATTTGTAGGTGCTCATAGTAGGGAAACCTGTTGAATGGTTTTTTTCATTCCTCGTGGAAGCCCATTAATGCCTTCATGATCACGACGGACATCATGAATTGTAGTTTATAAAGAAATTACAGAAATCAATGGCCACTACAATAAACAACACATAATAATAAAAAAATACATAACAATTCATATATGATGATCCATATGTACCAGCTTGACAATTTCTATTATATTGCAACTTCGATTGGTGAGGTGTCATTCTCTATGGTTTTAATGCAATCTCTTGCTTCCCATTGAATTGATTTTTTTTTGTTGTTCGATACCTGTGATTCTTAGAGAGAAAGTGCCTATACTCATCAAACACCTCCTTTCTTAAGCTTTTTGAGGGACGAGATTTGATCTTAGGACCACAAAATGGACATGCAAATTTTCCCTTTGTCTGAAGACCTACATATAGATATGGAATATCTATGTCAATTATAATTATATATAAAATGAATGGAATATTTATAAAAACATGCGTGCATATTACTATATTAACTAGTACATAAAATTAAATGCAATTAAAGTGGAACTTAAAAATACAAACCACAAATATGGGTTAACCCTGGGGCATCGTGTATTGTCCATACAAGCATTTCATGGAATTGAAATTGTCTTTGTTGTCTTGGTCTAGATATGTCATACATACTAATGTCATTCCATAACTTTAGTAGCTCATCTATAAGAGGTTCTATACATACATTCATATATTTAACTTGGTACTGACCTGATTGATTTTAACATATAAAATATATAATTATGAGAACCATTAAGATATATAAACCATGCACAAGAGAAAAATAAAAAAATATATAGATATGACATTAGGAAAAAAAATACGACCAATGAGATGCCACAAATACATTAAAAATAAAACAGTTGTAGACACAATATACCTGGAATAATCATCAACAACATTATGTGCTCCCTCTTTATTAACAACCATGGAGGAATTATTGTTGATAACAAAAATAGGCCACACCGTGTAAACGGATCTCATCTTTGTAAATGGATTAACACCATTTGCTGCCAAAGAAATCCTAAGATTGCGGGGTTCTTCTTTAAAGTGAGGCCACTTTTCCTCCATATCTCTAAATGCAGAACCATCTGCAGGCATTCAAATAACCTCATCTTGAATTTTGTTCCTTGCATGGTAATCCATAAATTGCACTATGTTTTTACACCTAAAGAGTTGTTGCAAACATGGAATGATGGGAATATAATGAAGAACCTTTCGAGGCACCTTTTTTTTTACTTGATCTGTTCGATATCTACTTATATGAAATTCCATACTTTCTGTTGCAAATTCATGCTGATTATAATATATAACATGGTCATTGGGGCATGCATGAATTGCTTCATAATGCATTCCAATTTCTTTCATGATGGCAGATAAATATCGATATATGCGAGGTAAAATATTTGATGGTGGTAACAAAAATTCAGCTATCAAGCTACGTCAAATTAAAATAAAAATCTAGTTAATATAATATAAAAATAATATTAACGAAACACATTTCATCCGTATTAATTTGAATTATGAATTAACAATACAATTATTAGAGCAACAAATTAAGATGGATTATTTTACATACCTTAACATCCGTGTGATTGATATATTTGAAAGACAATTCATAACCTTCAAGTTCATTATCAACAATATAGCAAAGAGAAGATTTGTGTTGGAGCCTTCATAACGGGGTTCGTATGCCTTCTCAAGAAGAGGTATATCGTGAACATCATCAAAGTCATCAATATTTTCATGATCGTCATCATCATCATCCATTCTAACATTAAATGTATCATGGATCAATGTATTTGTACCATCATCTTCAACTACATTATCAGTACGATCATCTTCTTCAATAGGATCATTAACTTCTTCTCCATTAATAATAGCTCCATGTTCCTCTAGTACTTGTTCTAAAAGCACTTCCTCTGGATGATATGTCATAGGATGTATTTCCTTTATAATTACATGAATACATCAATAGATATAAGTTAATATATTAAATATTAAAATAATACATACATTTACCGAAGCAAAAAATATAAAAAAACTTTATAATGTTAAACTTACAAATGGACGATATTCATTCCCCCCCTCAGCATGTCCATGTTCCCTACAATGTTTAATGGTTGTTGTGATCAATTGTTCTCCTCTTAAAACCCCTCATTGACTACATGCACAATAACATTTCCCATCACCCCTTCTTTTCATTGCATTCCACAGTCTAGAAAGCAATTGTCGATTTTGTTCATTTCGATAAGGAATATTGATATTTTAAAATTTGTCACAAAAAGCTTAAATGAAGACTATCGACAATGTTAAAAAATCAAGTTCCACGCATCACTATTTTCGTAAGCGGTCATTTATCAAAGAATAAAATAATTTTCGCAAACTGTCTGTCGAAGAATAAAATGATATCCGCAAACAGTCCGTCGAAAAATAAAATAATTCCACAAACCGTCCGTTGAAGAATAAAAAAAATTCCTCAAACCGTTCATCGAGGAATAAAATAATTTCCACAAACCATTCGTAATTTATATAGTAAACATGTCTAAATGTTTCTGGAATTTATATATATGCTCAAACTGAACTCTTGTCGGATAACCGATGATATGAACCAAAGTGTCAAAGCTAGGTGTCAAACCTCCAATGAGGTGGAAGGTAGAAAATCCGATGAAGTGTGAAGGTCGAAAATCTGACAAAGCTTTGTGTCGAAATCTGACTAAATTCGTAATTTGAAAGTTAAATCCGACAAAAACATTAGATTTCGTCGGATGTCATTGGATTTTGGGTTCAAATCTTGTTGTGATGTGAGATAGTTCCTGTAAGTTCTGAGATCAACACATACTCTTCATCTGAATCATCCTTCTCTCTTCTGAATCTTTTGTTTGTTGAATCATCATCTTCGACAACATGAGCATGGTGTCTCTCTTTCCTTATCATACAGTCTCTTGCAAAGTGTCCCTTTTCATCACAAGTATAGCATCAAACAATGGAAGGATCTCTCTTGATATTCTTTTGTTTCTTGTCCTTCTTCTTATTGTGATGATAGTTCTCGTTCTTCCCCTTCTTTTTGTATTTCTTCCTGGTGTGAACTGTGAGATCTTGATATTCAGTTGGTCCCATGTTCTCTTCTCTTGTTACAAGCCGAGATTCTTCTTGTGTGCATTCTTCTCGGAGTCAGTTGAAAGAGATCAACTTCCTTATTGCACAGATTCCTTGAATGAATGAGTCCCATGATCTAGGGAGGCCATTCAAGGTATTCATCACAATTTCTCCTTCTTCAACATTCTATTCAACTAATTTAAGTGGTTCTTTGATTTGAGCAACCCTTGTGAAGTAGGACTGTATAGTTTCTGAGTCATGTATGTTCACATTCTCCAATTGGTTCCTAAAAGTCAACTTTTGGTTGATGTTCTTTCCCTCAAACATCTTTTTCAAAGCATCATATACTTCCTTTGGTGTCAGTGAAGGAAGACACATGGGGGATGGGATGATCCTTGATATAATTTGCAATGATTCTCTTGGCCTTGGCCAATTTCTTCTTATGAGTAGCCTTAGAATCATCTCCATCTGGTTCTAGAACTTCTCCAGAGATGTATTGATCCAAATTATTCTCTTCAAGTATCAAGGAGACTATGTACTTCCATGCTCAGAAGTTATCTTCCCCTCCAAGCTTATCCTCAAGATGAGTATCGTGAGTCATATTTGCAAATGACAACCTCAAATGGAAATAACAAATATTTATATCTTACCGATTTGAGGTGTTTGACCTGGTTCTGGAGCTGGCTGACCTAGGGTTTCTTAGAGAAACCCTAATTTTCTAAAATTGGAGTTTGGAAATTTTGTTTGGACAGAAAGATGTGCCTCCTTGAGGCGAGTTGCTCAGCAAGGTCCTTTCCTGAAGACTAAGGTGGGAAGCCTCTGAAACTTGATGCCCTAGTTTCTCTCGACACTAGCGACAGGGTCAAAATTGAAAGTTCTTCAAATCTAAAACTGCTTCCACCAAAAGATGCACCCTTCTGAGGCGAGTTAGCCTAGTCCTCTTTTCTTGATGATCTATGGAGAGAAGACCTTGAACTAGGAGGCCCTAGTTTCTGTTGTTGCATAGTGCCTTGTTTTCAAAGAGGCTCTGATACCATGTTAGTTTTTCTTAGATATTGTTAGCTTAGTTCGGATATTTATTTGAAATAATAACAAGTACATCAATATGCATAAGATAGAACAGATACACAAGACACAAAGATTTTCACTAGGGAAACTATAAAGGAGAAAACCTCGCAAACTTCCTTAGAATAGTACAGTCATGAAGACTGTGTCATAATATGATTAAACCCAGTATTAAGAAGTCTTCAATAGCTATATATCACTCCTCTCTCTCTCTCTCCCTATCTCTCGTGCGAACTTGAGTGAGTGTGAGGTCTGTATAAATGAGGGAGGGTGCCTCCCTATTTATACTAATCAAGTGACTGAACTATTACATGATTGGGTTCGACTTGTTACCCTAACAGGGTTGAATTCTCCTAGAGAGACTCCAAATACACATTACATGATGTTACACTGGGGACTATTGCCCCAACTTACGACGGAGGTTGTACCTCAAGGTCTATATACAATAATGACATCCCAAAAGGAGGTAAACACATCTCTGATGAGGGTACAACAACATACAATGATAATATACATCAGAATATCTTTTGAAGTTACAAATACATCAACACAATCTCATAAATGTACAAAATTTAAGAAAATTTGTAGGTTATGATATAGTATAATCAATCAAAGAATTTTATTTTATACAAACAATATTCATGGTTATACTACAACATACAGTTTAAATATCTTTAATAAATCATATGCACATCTATCTTAACTTGGTCAAATTATTTACTGTATAATTTTCATACAACCATGTCGTCGGTTTGTTCAAAAGGTAGTACATATATTCGCTTAAAATGTTAGAGGACCGAAGTTCAATTGTTGTAATGACCTTAATGAGATTCTCGTTACTTCACAAATGCAATAATGTGTCCAGGATAATTAATAAATTAAAGAGATACATGATAACACATATTACTCTTGATCACAAAAATGAGACCAAAAAGGTCAAATTTTTGTGATCCACATCTTTTTTGTTGACTATTGTTTGTTTTGATTTTGGCTCTTTGGTGCTTTGGTATATGGCACTAGACATGTTTATTGTCTTTTGATCTTCCCTCCTTCTTGGGTCTTTTTTTGGACTTTGGTACTATGGTATATGACCATTTTAGGTGACTCTGCTAGTCTTTTGCAAACCATACTTGTATCTGGTCATCTTACTTATACTTAAATAAAGTATAGCTTTTTCTCATGGAAAAAAAACTAATATTACTCTTACTCTTAATGTGTGGAGGATTATCCCCAGATGCGGGTGTGAGTCACGCCAATGTGGATTTGGGGGAGACTGACGTGGCCCCTCCAACCCAAGCTCAACCCACCGCCAGTGTTGGCCTTTAATACCATGGGAGACGTGGCCGCTCCTCAGTTAAACGATGGGATGATGCAGTCTCATCACAGATTGGAGACCATTACTACTCCTTCTGGCATCCTTGCTTCATACAAACTCCATTCATTAGGGATGATGGTGACTAATGGTGTCTTTCTATTCTACATTGTCGCTCTGCTCTACCAGGTCCTGCATGCTCTCCATTGTCACTCAGCATACCAGGGTCACCCCTGCTTGATCCATGCTCCCTTGATCTATCCCTCTACTGCTCTGTGCCCATGTATCGTTCTCCATTATCTGGGTTCATCCGGTCGATGCCTTGCTTAGGTCAATCCTCTCATTTCTTTGCTCATTACCACCCCATAACCATGCCTAACCGATGGAGGCACTTCCTGCAGAGGACGTGGCTGTCATGCTCGGGCAGAAGGCCAAATACCTCTCTCTTCTCAGGCCAGCAATAATGGCTTTGACCTAGAAATTCCAGAGGAAGTACAGAGAATTGTTTTGGATTGGGAGGATGAATTGTCTAGGGCACTCGGTGCAGCGGGAATAACGGTGGAACGCTGCCAAAAGTACTAGGTCTTCAAAAACTTGCTCACACGCCTATTCCTCAAATTTAATCCACTAGTTTCGCCTCCCCCAGCACCTCCTATATAACCCCCCTCAGCTCCTCAAGAGGTTGCACCACTCGGTCCTCTCGCATATGTCCCACAAGCCTCTCCCAATGCCCCATCCCCCTCCAATGCTCCACCACCAGGATCCATCCCTCCTCCACCTTTCATACCCTCCACCAGCCCCGCGAGGAAGTTCTTGTCCAACCCAATTGTCTCAAAGAAGACCTCTCTGTTGCCCATCAAAAATCCACCAGCAGGTTCTGGGAAGGATGACAATAGCTCCAATGACGAAGAAATCGCGACATTTGGTGACAGTTTAGTGACATCTTCAGACGAGCCCACACAACCAGCATCTCCAGGATACACATGTCCAATCACAGAGGAACCATGGCCTGGGCAAAAACCATGACTTGTGGTCATTACAGCGATGTGTCCATCTATCTGCTTACATAGTTTACGTTCAGATTCCTTCTTGGCCACGTGCTGTTCATTTTGAAAATGTCAGGTTTTTCTTTGTTTATGCTCTGTTAACAAGATGGCTTTTTCGTCACCCTCCAAGAACTATGGAGGTCTTTTGTCTTTGCTTAATTGGAAGGCTTGTTTTCCCTCTGGGAGGGAGGGTCATTTTGAACCTATTTTCCTTCCAAGAGGGAAGTCCTAGCTACACTCTGATACTCTATATCTGCTCCACCTGAGCAGGTCGGTCTATACTTATGCTTGTATTACTATTTTCTTCTTTTTTTAATAGAATAGATCTCATCTTACAAAAAAATATGTGTGGAGGATTATTTCATATGTGCTTTCACTTCAGAATAATAAATATTAAACTTAATTTTCATATTTACAGAAAATAAAATTTAGGAAACCTATTTACGCATATTAAACGCATTCGAATAATAATAATAAAAATGTGACATTTGATTTTTATATGAATATAACTCTTGGGAGTTTGGCCATCATGCATTTCATGACGATCGGGAAAATGGGTAGTGTGTTTTATGTGTCCATGCATCTCTATATGAGACCATTTAAATAATTTGGCATTTCCAAACACTGTGTTTGCATCGAGAAGAGTGAGGTGCTTTACAGGTAACGTAATGTAACATAGCATAACATTACCAAAACTAAAAAGTAATTAAAAAATGTATCAAACCATAAAATAAAATAAAAATGTGAAAAGTAATTAAAAACAAATCCATGTTATCCTGTAAAATAGAAAATCAAAACTTAAACCTGTATCAAGGAAGAGAGGGATCAAATTTCTTGAGTTCAAAATTTAAAAAAAAAACACCTCAAGGAATTGGATCCCTCTCAATGTTTGATAGATCCAGATTTGAGATGGATCTATATTGGTTTAAGAGAAACTCAAGATAATTGAAATGGTCAAGGACAGAATTGCTAAAGTGGATGCAGCATTAAAAGTTGCATGCAATAAAAATGTTTGGTTACATAGGCATAGGAATATGTAATGCCCCCACCCTAGTGGTAGGAATAATGTAGTAATGTTACAATGTAACAATGTAATAATGTAGATAATAACGTAATTGCAATTGTAAGTGCGGTAACAATTACTTAACAATGTAGTATTTTAATAGTTAAGTAATTGTAATTGATGGTATTATGGAGGGTAGTTACGTAACTGTAACACAGGTTTACGGAGAGGTATGTACCAATATAACTGCTCAATCATGTCACATTGGCTTAAGTTGCACCTAAAGTGGTTTTGATATCCCTATGATACTAGGTTAGATGTTCAATTATGTTGTAGGGGAGTTGTCATCTTACTAAGGATACAACCCAATTTTGGAGCGTCGTTCCCTTCCTTGGGTGTGTGGCATTGCCTAGGTGCAACCCTCTAATGGCCAAGCTAACCTGGAAGTGTGATCAACATACTATGCCTAACCCACACACACATCTAGGTTACTTGTTACACTTAGTTATTTGTTATTCGCTTGTTGACACTTTAACACTAATCCAAATAAACACATACACAAGAACATATGTGCCTAGAAGCACCTCAATGGAGTGTAAATTGTGTTCCAAATGGGACAAGCCATTGTACTCGATAAAACCTAGAAACGTGTGAAACTTTTAATGATTCCAATTTGAAAAATGACAGATAAAATTTTTCATGGGAAGATGAAGATGCGGCAACATATGGCAAATTTATAAATATATTTAAAACAAGTGAGGTATCAACTTTTGTGTTTGGACAATTTCAGCCACTTCTCATTAACCGACAATGGTTGGATTCAAATTTCAAGCACTAGAATGCCATACTCTTCCACACAACAATACAAGTACCGATTATTTCTCTCATAGATTTTAGTGAATAGTTCCATTTTTTTAGTTGGGTTACCCAAAAAAACATACAACTCGTGAATCATTCATTTATTATATTTGTTAGATAATGCTTTCAAGCTTTGGAAAGGCAACAATGTATACTCTTTTGTGGTATATATTTTGTACAATGGTCATATCATTTCTATTATTACACCCATCTTCAAGTAAGCTTGTTCTTTTAGTCTAATGGATCTTTTAGTCTAATGGATTGTTTATTTGGTAATAATTACTAATGTAGAAACTGACAATTATACTTCACTATTTTTAACTTTTATTTTTTAGAAACACAACCTTGGAATAACTCACTAACTTATCTTGATTATATATTATATGCATGAAATGGAAGAGAACCATCCAATGCAATTCCATGGTTACAACCTTTACATGATTGGAGAAGGGATCTGAACTATACCCCAGTAACTAACCCCCCTTAAGCTTAATTTGGTTGATTCAAACAACGCAACACAATAATCGCTCTAATGTGCCGGTGGGTTATCATAATATTTGGAGCCAACAACCAAAGTATTATTGACAACATCTTAGGTTTGGGTTTGTTTTTAAATATTTCCTAGGCTATAAATTCTAGAGAGTGAAGCAGGTGAGGTTGTGGAGCCTTATACTAGAGGTTGGGGGTGACTTATAAACATATCCATGAAAATAATTAGGTGGTTATGTCCCTTAAGGCCCCTAGGTATACAAAT
Organism: Pseudotsuga menziesii; assembly: GCA_001517045.1. Classification (NCBI taxonomy): domain Eukaryota; kingdom Viridiplantae; phylum Streptophyta; class Pinopsida; order Pinales; family Pinaceae; genus Pseudotsuga; species Pseudotsuga menziesii. Next base: position 273,194 of record LPNX010817630.1, on the reverse strand, counting down.
CATGCTCTAATACCAAATATAATAACCATAATGAATATATGGATTGAAAACCATATTTAAAGACATAGTTCTTGTGTAGAATTCCAAATAAAACTAGTATGTCAAGTGTATATCCATCAAATGCAAATTAAATCAGATGACTAGCAGAAAATCAAAATTGTAAGCCACAAAGAAGAATCTCCACTTACATGATTGATGACCAGCTTAACTAATGTTTGCATGAATACGTTTTCCTCAATCACCAGCTTTGTTATCCGCAACAACATTTGGGGTGACAACTCTCCACCCAACCAACCCCCAACTAAAGGTTGAGGCCCTCAAGCCCTCAATAATTAACCCTATGCTAGACCAAGTAATCCATTAACTCTTTTCTCTGTTTCTCTATGAATTTGAGTTCCACCCTATCCTCCTCCTTATACTACCTCTTAAGAGACACAAATACAAGCCCAAACTAGCATAACAATAAAAAAAACCCATAAATAACCCGCAAGACTAGAGCCCTCTCCTCTTGTTCTTGCCCCCTTTTTACTTCTTAATTTCCATATTTTATTCAATTTCTTATTATTTGCATGTGTGACACACTTGTCACTCATGCACCTAAATTAAGTTATAATGCACATTTTCCTTTTTGATTTTTTATATGTTTCTTGACATTTTTACCATTACCATATATCATACACTAATATATAATGTTGGGTTGTTACACTACCACTAAATAGTTGTAAAACTCTATAAGAGCTTAGCTTGGTTTCAAGAGTAAATTATTTTCTACCAACTAACAGTGTCAAGATTAAATCTATTCTACCCCTCCATGAACCTCACATCACTTCCAATTCACATACCCAATCCATCTATTAGAAAATAAATGAAATTAACATCATATCATACAAAATAGAAAATCACAGAAGATGTAGCAAAACACAAATCATAGTAAAAGTAATAGAGAAAAAACATAATAAGCCCCTATATTCCAACACTTCAATATTCATTAATCTTATTTTTCTTCATCCAAATCAATATATGAATCATCAATATCTAAATGATTGACCATAGCAACATGATCATCAACTTCTTCAAATTCTTTGTCTAACACATTTGCCTACCCTTTCTCTACATCATCTTGAACTTCTTTAAGTTATTTACTTGAAACATCTACCTACTCATCTATGTCATGTTGTTGAACTTCTTCAATGTTGTCTTCTTCTATTGCAATATAATTTGTAGGCCTTCTCTTAGCTCATACTAACAATATATGACTCACCTTCTTTATTTAGCACTTGTGAATAGAATACCTTCTCACATCAACTTAGTAGGACATAAGGATCTACAATATGTTCAAATAACCTTGTCTTAATCATGGTAAATACATTACCACACTCAATAAAAGTTCTATCGAGATCACATTCATTCTTTTGTAACTTACCAATATACCTTGTAGACAAATTTAATTTGAAGGATTTTAAGTCTAACTCAAGTATATTTTCCAAGTAGCCATAATATTTTCTAGATACTTTTGGATGACTACCACTACTAGAGAAAACATTAGTAACCTATAAAAATTCACTTATCCCACAACGAGAGGTTTTCTTCTTATCATCCAATTGTTTGATGCAAAATTTATAGTCATTGCACCATGTATCCTTGTTGTGATTCACTTGTGCCAATATGATCAGTATGTTATACATGTATTGTCAATTGATAAACATATTTAGATGTAGTTAATATTTTGAAAACAAAAGAATAACACAAGCAATATTGAAAATTTGAAAAAAAATGTGGGTAACACTTGCTTATCTATATTTTCCACCATATTCTAGATAAATTTCCCTCTAGATAAGATTGGTTTATTGATAACAATGAGATATTCTAATAAAATATGCCACACCATCCCATTATAACTTACCATAAAATCTTGAACAACATTCTATGCATACCTTCATTTAGTCGAGATTATTTCCAATGTATATAATGCAGTGCATCTCTTGCCCACTAGTAGTAAGATTTAACACTTGAATAATTAGGCACCAATAAAGGTTAAGAAATGGTGGATGAAAAAAAAAAGGTATCATATTGATAAAGTAATCTAAACTATTATATGTATCTATTATCTTATCACCTTTCACTTTCTTCATTCTACCTTTCCCCTACAAAACCTTCCCTTCATATTAATGGAATCAACATCCCAAATGTGAGCCACATTGATATCCACCACTACTTCATAAATATACTCACTAATATACAACAAGGATTGGTATACTATATAGCACTTGAGGCATAATATTTGTCTAACAAAATCTCTTTGAATGCCTTCAAGTGCCTCTATGCCATCCACTTTGACCTTGTGTGTATAGGTTCGCATATCTCAATCTCCTCAACTTGGTGTATGAGGTAGGGTCCTTATGCTTTGAAAGGGTTAAAGGAAGATACTTTTGAAATTCACACATTAAATGATGGATTCTATTTTCTAATACCTTATTTCTTCTTTATGGATTCATTTATATTACAACCACCTACAAATGAAGCAAGGAAATCATAGGACTCCAAACAATACTAACTATACATACAATGTACTTAATCACATGTATGCTAGTTCTACAAAAAAACCTTTCAAATATAAATTGTGACTTATCTCGTGTACTTGTCGAGATCATATATACCTACTTTATGTTGTTATCAAAGTTGTCTAGGAAAGATAGAGGTAGAACATACCGAGACATGGAATTAACCATCATTTTTTCCAAAATTCAGAACATACGCAATTTCTAAAAAATTAAATAGCAATACAAGAATTTACCAAAATTTCTTAATAAATGTATGTTAATCGTGAATTTTTACCTCACCAAATTTACTTGTCTTTGTTAATATATTCTTATTTGAACGTAAACTAGTGAGAATTTAATTTTTATAAATGATGTATTTTGCAACATTACTTTCATGTTCTATAAATAACCATAGAATATTTTTTGGTTGCCCATCACTACAATAATGAATCAAATTTAGTGTTACATTATTAACTTCCTAAATCTCAATACAAACTTTGGAGATTTTATCTTTTTTTACTCCTTCCACCAAATATTCTCCATAATGTTTATGTAACATTATTATTGATACTCATTATATCAAACAAATGAGTTTTTTTTGCATATGTTTGTATTAGGGAAACCTACTAAATTGCACTGAGTATGTTTTTGTTCCTCATGGAAGCTCATTAATTTATTGAAAACCCTTATGAAACATAAAGGAAAAACAATCAAATATTATATATGGTAAAAATAATTGAATATAAGTACAAGTTGTATAACGTTACATATGATGATTCTTATTATACTGGAATTTTCATAGTTGAGGTACCATTCTCATGGGATTTTTTATAGTCTCTTCCTTCCCATTAAAAAGATATTTATTTGTATTTTGATACTAAATGGTTCTTAGGGATGAAGTTCTTGTACTCATCAAACACCTTGTTTTCTAAACTTCTTGAACATCGAGATACCATTCCAGGACCACATATTCGACATGCAAATTTACTCCTTGTTTGAATACCTACTAGATGTGGAATTATTTTAATATTGCTATACAAAGAAATTATTCAAAAAAAACACAAATAATTGATAAAACTATATATTGTTAAAGTGAATTACTTTACTTACCAAAAAAATGTTAACATTGAGGAATCATGAATTGTTTATTTAATAACTCCATGGATTTGAAATTGTTTTTACCCTACTGGTTTGGGATGTCATACATGATTCAACACGTAACTTGAAGCTCGTCAATAAGAGGATCAATAAAACATGAACATCCATGTTTTTAACTCATTACTTGCCTAATTATTTGAAAATATACATTTTTTCACCTTGAACATGTAACAAATTAATATGCAACAAACAACTAAACAAATTGAACATATAACAAGTTAATATGTAACAAATTAATATGTAACAAACAACTAAACAAATTAAATGGTATGGACTTGAAAACAATATTGTAAACAAATACCTAGAACAACCATTGCCAACATTGTTTGTGCCCTCTTTATCGACTTTTAAGGATGAAGGTTATTGTTTATTATAACAAAATATGAAACATTGAGTAATCATACTAGATCCCTCCAAATGGATTGGCATGATCAACTGCAAACAAAATCTTCTCATTATGAGGTCCTTTTAAAATTGGTCATCTTTCCTCAACGTCCTTAAATGTAGTACCATCAGCAAAAAAATTCATAATGCCATATTCACTTCTCTTCTATGCATGGTAATCCATAATTTGTGATATATTTTGCTCCTAAACAAACATTGGAAACATGGAATTGTGGGAATATGATGGAGAACCTTGTGGGACACCTTATTTCTTACTTGATTGGTTCAAGATATGCTAATTCCACATTCTATGATGTCCATAATATATAATATGGTCATTATGGAATACATCAAAGTCTTGATACTCCATTCCTATATATTTCACAATTAGAGTTATTCCTTGGTGTGTGTGAGGTTAAGTATTTGACGATGGTGGGAGAAAATCACATTGTATACAACATTCAAAAAAATATTGTAATGAATATCCATCAATATTTCATCCTTTATACAATTAAAACTAAAATATTAAAAAAATGGTATTCATGTGTAAGGTCATATTATTATTTCATGAAGAGGGATATAGTTTCTATAGGAGTAATATACTCAATACTACAATCAAATTATGGTTGTTTATCCGAGTAACAATTTACACTAAGAAACTTAAGAGCAAAAACCAACAATTATCAACATTAAGGAAATATCATAATCAGAAAGACGATCAAGAATACATACCTAAACTCGTAAGTTAGACTTACAGTTGCACATTTGAATCCAATAGTATGTCCATCAATTGCTTATCAACTCCTCGAGAAACCACATGTTGGGGACCACTCTCCTCGTAATCAACCTCTAAGTTATAGAATGAGAGCCCCTGAGCCCTCACTCAACAATACCAAGCCATCCAAACATCAATATTCAAAATCCTATTCTACCCTCATCCTCCAAACCTCCATTTCCCTCTCAGGTCACAAAACTGCCAAATAAGAGGAAGGAAGAAGATACCCTTCCCCTTCTCCTTACCCTTTTTAATCTTTTCCAAGCTCCCATAATTTGGAAACATGTCCATTTGTAATATTAACCATGAAAAATCCAATTTAATGGAGGAAATATATCACAATTACTTATTTTATTATTTCCCTTTATAACCCCCTCTTAATCTAAGCCATAATTGACTTATCTTAATGAATTTGATAAGTTATATATATATATATACCAAAAAGAGTGATCAAAAGTGCCAGAAATAGACAAAGCCAACCCATGGGGTTATTTTGATGGAGTCAGTGAAGGTGAACCTCTCCTTGGGGGTGCTGGAGGAATTTTATATCTCAATAAATATAAATAATTTGAGATAACCTTCACACCAAGTCAAGGCACAAACAACAAAGCGGAACTAGTAGCACTCTGGTTAGTCCTCCGATTAGCTTCGAAAAAACAAGTTCAGAAATTACAGCTTTATGGGGACTCAAAAATGACCATAGATTGGGCAAATGGAAAACTCCAGATCAAATGCTCCCCATCTCCAACATTCATTGAAAAAATTAAGAGAACAGATGACATCTTTTGATTCAATCACCTTCCATCATATTTACAAAGAGTCAAATTCTGAAGTTGACAAGCTCTCTAAAATGGCCCTTGCTCTCCCTCCGGGCATAATGGAGGTGAAGGAAATTGTCAACAACCAAATTGTAAATCAATATGTATATCTGTAAGGAATTTTGGGACACAAAACTAAGCGACAAGAAGGATTGTATGATATTCTTGATGTACGAAAAATCCCATAATGAAAGAGAATTCTCGGTGATATTGATGTATTGTAATGTATGCTCCTAGAGGGTAGTTCATGTTTATTCAATAAGAATAAAATGATTTTTTCCCTTGGAAAATAATACTATATATATATAGATTTTTATGAAACCCGTGTCCTTAAAATACAATTAATATAAACCTACATAATCTAATACTATTGTGCAAGGATAGGACCCACTCATGTGGTCATCACGAGTGTGCCCCATGCCTATATATAGACCAAGTATGCTCCCTATAACTAATTCAATATGTGATGAAGGGGTGTTACATACTACCCCCCTTCAAGGAACTTCATCCTAAATTTATTGTTACAAGATTCCTATCCATAGTGCTTCTACTTCCTCCGTTACACACCCTCTCCTGTAATCATACCATCTGATCAACTTCTTAACACCCCAAATAGTCCAGATGGTCCCGTTTGGCATGGCATAAGTCCTCTATCGCAACTAATATAAGGGTTTCCCATTAGGGTGTAACTGCAATAGGCATTAGAAGTCTCGTCGTAGATTCGATGAGACGCAAGTATAACTCTCACTATATCCTCAACTTATGGAATCTGTCTAAAGATTAAGGCCTTTCATCCTTGGTTGGTCTATATGGACCCAAGGCCTCATCTGGAGGGTACCAAGCATTTGGTTTAGTGCACTAAACCATGCACACCAAGAATCTCATAAGGATAGCCCGAAACTCCCACCGAGCAATCAACCCCAAGCATCGAAAGTCCTTCTCTGTATACCTCCCCCTAATGAAATACCCCAAGGTGTGGACCTTCAAAAACTATTTAAGAAAATGGAACTGTTGGCAAGGTATTACCAATTGAGTTTTTCCACAGCCCATAAATCCCTCATGGTTACGGGATCCCACAAGATCACGGATTCTAGAATGGCATGGCCTTGAAGGCGCCATAGTGGAATTCCTGTAACATTTCCACTGACAATCAGATAGTCGGTCATTTACATCATGAAACAAGTCCATATACATTACCGTATCACTTCAAAATCATATCATATCAACAATTCAAGTACAATTATTGCATCATATCATGTGTACTAAGAAATCAAGAAACACATGTTACCATAAACATCCCCATGAATGATGTCATCATCATCATGACTAGAATCTCATAACATGTAAAAAAACATCTGAAACCATTTTCAACATAAGACTGCATAGTAACCACATCATAAGAATATGTGTGAATCATAATAATGAGAAATTCACAAACCAAGTTTGTAAATATTTCATCAATGTCATGTAACACCTCCCTCGTTGACTCCCTCATAACCATATTCTAAGAAATGTTGGAAATATTTAAATGGCTAATAGCAATATTAAAATATGACTAGGATGATATATAATGCCATAAAAACACCACATGAACCACTTTTCCACTAGTGATACTTTCTTCATAACAAACCATATGTTGACAGTTTTCAATACATTTGTGAACATAGTTGTATTATGACTTGTATCTATAACTTCAATTATATGTCATTATAACAAAGCTATTAAATATCAATTAAACATCACATCTTAGAAAATAAATATGTTATGCATCATATGGAATTACCATCCCGTGGGGTATCAAAATAAATATCCTTATCATAAACAACATCACATACTAGAAAATAAAAGCATTACATGAAATCATCATGCCATCCTATCATTGTAACAGTCAAATCGTAAACTATCTTTTCACAATTAATCATATGTGATACCATCAATCATATATCAACATATACCCATGATAAATACATAAGTGTTCATTACCCTTATGAATGTGATAATATTATCAACACATAGGATGTGTAGAACGAATAAGACATCATTAAAAATTAATATCATGATTAATCAACTCTAATCAATTTCACTAGTATGCATGAATAATCAATAATACGTATGGTATATCACATCTAATGCCATAAAATGATCATCAAGTTCCCCTCTAGTATCTCTGAATATGATTATGTTTTCCAATATAGTTTGTCTACAAAAGATTCATTATGAAATACCTTCGTGAATGCCATGAATGATAATTTATGGGATAGGTTTAATCATGTTAGATTTTTAACATTAAGCTAACATTATATTAGGATCTTTAACTGAGAGAATAACAAGCACAACAAGCAAACACAAGAGACAATGAACACAGTGTTTTTCCTCGGGGAAACCATAAATGGAGAAAACCCTGCAACTTCCTCAGAGATAGAATTAGCACCAAATAGAAAATCCGAAAATAGTAAGATGATCTCCCGACAGCAGTAACCTATTTATTCCTAGCCCTAGTGTCTTCTTCTTCCTCAGCTATGCGCTACAACTGAGTGTGAGTGAGTGCGTATCAAATAGAGAGGCTAGCTCTCTATTTATACTAATTCTCGACTTGACTAAACCCAACTAGGGCCGACTTCACTAGGTGAGTCTAATAACCCTAGTTCCCCGGAACTGCGGGGACTTTAACCCTTGAACAAATAGGAGGGTTACCCACAATGACTTGACATGACTTGTTTACATTATAGATCCTCCCGATCAGAACATCGGGGCATGACATGACTCAATTACATTACAGACACATCCCAGAATAAACATCAGGGTACAAGACATAAGATATATAAGTGAATACATTCCGAAGTTACAAATACATCAACACTTCCTCTTAACTAGGAAGGCATTCTTTCGACACAATTTTCAGCACTGGTCTTCTTCTCTGTATCGACTGGATCATCTCGTCATATTCATCTTCAAGTCTTCTTTGTCTTTGAGTCTTCTTCATCTTTGAGTCTTCAAGTCTTCAAGTCTTCAAGTCTTCTTCTAAGTCATCTTTTTCTTCAAGTCTTCTTCATCACGGGATCTGGATCATCATGACTACTGGACCATCATTGTTGGATCATCATCACTTGATATGAATCATCATTAAGTCTGGATCATCATCACATCTGGATCATCACTTGATCTGAATCGTCATCATATGCTATCTCAAAATGGTGCTATCTCGATTCCTCTCATCACAGGAAGTTCTACAGAGCCAGCCCTTTTTCATGATGGTTGTAGGCCTACCCTTCATGTAGGTCTTCAGCACTTATATCTGACCCTAAGTCAGAAAGTCCCACCTAACTCTTACATCTGACCTCATCTTGTCAGAAAGGCATGCCCAACACTCACATCTGACCACATCTTGTCAGAAAGGCCCAGCACTCACATCTGACCATGTGTAAACACATCGTGCCAGAATGGATCAACGCTTACATCCGACCTCATCTTGTCGGAAAGGATCTGCACTTACATCCGACCCCATCTTGTCAGAAAGGCACAGCACTCACATCTGACCATGTGTAAACACATCGTGCCAAAATGGCCCAACACTTATATCCGACCTCATCCTATCAGAAAGGCTCTGCACTTACATTCGACCATGTGTAAACACATCGCATCAAAAGGGCTCTCAGTCCCAGACTGAGGATTCTTGGTAACTGACCAGGTGCCTCCATTCTCCCAGAGAATGGCATCAGCCCTTATATCTAATCAAGTGGGATACATCCCTCAATCACATCAGAATGGCCATGCTCTCACATCTGATCATGTAAGACTACATCCTACACTCATATCAGAATGACCCTCAGTCCTAGACTGAGTATTCCTGGTAACTGACCAGGTGCCTCCATTCCAAGAATGGCATTCAACCCTTACATCTGTTCATGTAGGAACCAATCCTACAGTCATATCAGAATGGCTTAGCACTTACATCTGACATTGAAGGAACTTGAATCCTCTCACCACGACAGAATCACTCAGCCCTTACATCTGACCATGGAAGGAACTTAATCCTCTCCCATGTCAGAATGTCTCTAGGTCTCATCATTTCAACTTGGAGGGAACCTCGATCTAGAGAACACCAAGCTTCTCCCTGAAGTACTCAAACTTCACTCTAGCCAATGGCTTCGTCAATACATCAGCTATCTGTTCGTCTGTCGCAACATACTGGAGCTTCACTGCTCCTCTCTGCACCATATCCTTGATATAGTGATATTTGATCTCGATATGCTTCAACTTGTCATGGAACACTGGGTTCTTTGACAACTTCACACAACTCTGGTTGTCACAAAATATAAAAGTAGCATCCATCTAGGGATCAAATAAATTAGACAGTAGCTTCCTCAGCCATACTGCCTCACAACTAGCTGAACAAGCTGCAACATACTCTACTTCAACTGTACTCAGTGCCACACAGGATTGCATCTTGCTAAACCAAGAGATCACACCTGATCCCATACTGAAGCAACATCCTGAAGTGCTCTTCCTATCGATGGAACTTCCTACCTAATCTGAATCAACATAACCCTCTAGGTTAATCTTCTAATTCACCTCGTACTTGAGCCCATAATCAACTGTACCCTTCAGGTACCTAAGAATATGCTTTGTAGCAATCAAGTGAACATGTCTCAGATCTGTCAAGAAGTAGCTCAAGGTGTTCACAGCAAAGCAAATATATGGTCTCGTGTTCGTCAGGTACATCAAGGACCCAATCATCTGATGATACATCGTAGCATCAATCACTTATGATGAAGCATCACTCAATAGCTTCAAGTTCGATGCCATACGTGTGGTTATGTCCTTGCAGTCCATCATCCCGAATCTCTTCAGAATCTATACTGCATACTTCCCTTGTCCAAGGAAGACTCCATCCACATTCTGCCACACCTCCATGCCTAAGAAATAGTGTATCATGCCCAAGTATTTCATTTCAAACTCGACAGCAAGTTTCCTCTTCGTATTAGCAATCAACACATCCATACCTGTTACAAACAGATCATCCACATATAACAGGAGTATCACTGGGTTTCCATCTTCAACCTTGTAGTAAAGGTTGGAATCTGCTTTACTCTTGGTAAAGCCCAAACTGGATAGGAAACCATCAATTCTACCATACCATGTCCTGGGTTCCTGTTTCAAACCGTACAAGGCTTTCTTCAATCTGCACACATGAGACTCCCTATCATGTGTCTCAAAACCAAGTGGTTGTTCCACATACACTTCCTCTTCTACTACACCATTCAAGAAAGCAGTCTTGACATCCATCTGGTGTATCTTCCATTTCATCACTGCAGCCAGAGCAAGTATTGATCTGATGGAAGTGTATATGGTTACAGGTGCAAAGGTTTCTTCATAATCTATTCCTTCTTTATGAGAGAAACCACGAGCCACAAATCTAGCTTTATATTTCTCGATGCTACCATCTGCACCATGCTTGATCTTGTATATCCATTTGGAAGTTACAATGGACTTCCCTTCTGGTATTGGGACAACATCCCAAACATCATTCTTCATGATCGATTGATACTCTTCGATCATAGCATCCTTCCATTCTTTCCATTCTATCGCTTCTTCATAGTTGGAAGGTTCTTGATCAATAATGTCACATAGTAAGGCTACATAACTAGAGCAAGATCTAGTTCTCTTTCTTCCTCTAGGTGTTTCTTCTGAAGCTCCATATCTTTCTGCACCTTGGATAATTTCACATACCCAAGCAGGTTTCCTCTTATGAGGATTATTCTACAGAGGTGGATCTACAGGTTCTTAAGGTTCTTCAAATTCTCAATCTTCTTCTTGAATTTCTTTGTTCATGATTGTGTCATGAATTCTGGGTTCTCTTGTTTCTTCAGGTTCTTCAGTCGGTTTCTTCCTGGATTTGATGTAGGCTGAATCTTCATCAAATGTTACAGCTCTGCTGATGTCAATCTTCTTGAACCCTGGGGAGTATATTTTGTAAGCCTTCGATCTTTCAAAGTATCCCACAAATATACCCTTCTTTCCTGAAGGATCTAACTGTGTCCTCTTTTCTTTCGGAATGTGTATGTACACAGGACAGCCAAATATTCTGAGATGGTTGACTTCTGGTTTCTTGCCGGAGAATACTTCTTCAGGAGTCTTGTTCTCGAGTACTCTATGTGGAGTACGGTTCTGTACATACATAGTTGTTCTAGCAGCTTCTTCCCAAAGATGCATAGGAAGATCTTGATCATGAAGTATTGCTCTTGCAGCTTCCATGATAATTCTATTCTTTCTTTCTGCAATCCCATTCTGTTGTGGATTATATGGAGTTGACAACTCCCTCTTAATCCTTGAGTCTTTGCACAACTCTTTGAATTCATTTGATGTGAATTCTCTGCCATTATCTGATTGAAAAGTCTTTATCTTCTTTTCGGTGTGGTTCTCGATCAAGGCTTTGAATTCCTTGAACTTGCTAAATACTTCATCTTTGTTCTTCATCAAGTAGATCCATGTATTCCTAGAAAAATCATCAATAAAAGAAACATAGTATGCATACACGCTTAGTGAACTGGATGACATTGGACCACATACATCGGAGTGGATGATTTCCAAGATTCATTTTGCCTTGCTCTCGCTACTTGGAAATGTCTTCTTTGTGTTCTTCCCTTTCGCACATCCTTTGCATACACCTTCATGTTTTGTCTACATTTCTGGGAGACCTTCAACAGCTTTGCTTGGAAGTGGTAGTTCTCTGTAATGCACATGTGCAAGTCTTCTATGCCAAATCTCATTTGGTTCTACCAAGCATGAACCAAGGGTTGTTCTGGTTGGGCCTTAAATTTGTCTAGTGACTAGTCCTCCTTCTTGTTCTGCAATAACTACTGCATCATCGAAAGACTTTCCTTTTGGCCACATGAGAACTTGGCCATCTACAAATGCAACCCTCATTCCTTTTGTATCTAATGTAGATATAGAGAGGAGGTTCTTCTTTAGTCCAGGTATAAACAATACATCTTTCATCTTGATAGACTTTCCAGAGTCTAGCTTATAGGAGGATTCCCCACTACCTTTTATTGTATATCGGTAGTCATCTCTAAGTTTCACCCTGTGAGGTGATTCATGTTCAGATAATTTCACAAAGGATTCCTTGAATCTTGTCATGTGCTTGGAAGCACCACTGTCTATAAGCCAATCATTACTGCCATGTGTGATATTTCTTGTGAGAGCGGAAATCAGAACATATTCTTCATCACTTGAAGAATCATCACTGACTTGTCTGATTCTCTTTGTGGAAGGTTCGTCATCCTCTGCAGCATGAGCATGATGTCTTCTCTTGTTTCCCTTCTTCTTGTGAGAGTTGCTTTTGTTCTTAGGACAATCTCTAGCAAAGTGTCATCTTTCATCACATGTATAGCAAATGAACTTAGACTTATCTCTAGGATTTCTAAAGTTATTCCTTTGATTAGAGTACTTACTCCTTTGATGGCTAGATCTAGTTTTCTTGGATTGTACTATGAGAGCTTGATCTTCACTTCCCATCTTCTCTTCTCGAGCTGCTATCCAAGCTTCTTCTTGAGAGAATTCTTCCCATAGTCTGTTGAACTTGACTAACTTCTTTCTGGAACAGATCCCTTGAATGAAAGAGTCCCATGTCCTAGGGAGACCATTCAAGGTGGTCATCACAATCTCTTCATTCTCCACTTCTTCATCTACTGCTTCCAATTGTTCCTTGATCTGAGAAACCCTTGTAAAGTAAGATTGAATGGTTTTCTGCATTCTGGATCTTTACATTCTTCAACTAGTTCCTCAAGGTCATCTTTTGATTTATGTTCTTTCCTTCTTCAAACAATTTGGTTAGGGAATCAAACATAGCTTTAGGTGTCTTTAGGGAGGACACCTATGGTATGAGGTGATCCTTGATTGAATCAGCAATGATCCTCTTTTCCATAACCAACTTCTTCTTGTGTAAGGCCTTAACCTCATCTCCCTCTGGAACTGGAATCTCCTCATTGATGTAGGAGTCCAACTCATTCTCTTCTAGGACCAGGGAGATCCTATACTTCCAGGCTCAGAAGTTATCATCTCCCTCAAGCTTTTCATCAAGCTTGGTATGATGAGACATCTTAACTGAGAACCTCAAATGGAAATACAAAAGATTTAGATCTTACCAAGTCAAAATGTCGGATCTGGATTTGGAGCTGAAACTCTGCAGGGTTGGTTCAAGAGCAGATTAGGGTTTTTCTTTTCCAGATTTATGTCCAACCAAATGCTTTGAATTTGATCCCTAACTTCAATTTTGGGGAGGAGATCAATCTAGGCCTGGGCTCACTGAAAAATTCCACTTCTTTGAAAAGCCCTAATTTCCAGCAATAGTGTCGAGTCCAAAATTGAAAAACCTCAAAATTGGTTTATGCTTCGACAGAAAGATGCGCCCTAGGGAGGAGAGTGATTCCAACCTTCTTTTGCTGAAAATTTGTGAAGAGAGATCCAAAAAGCAGGAATCCCTAGTTCCCGCAGCTACACAATGTCATCTTCTCAGGTTAGCTCTGATACCATGTTAGATTTTTAACATTAAGCTAGCATTATATTAGGATCTTTAACTGAGAGAATAACAAGCACATCAATCAAACACAACAGACAATTAACACATTGTTTTTCCTCGAGGAAACCATAAATGGAGAAAACCCTAAGACTTCCTCAAAGATAGAATCAACACCAAATAGAAAAGCCCAAAACAGTAAGATGATCTCCCGACAGCAGTAACCTCTTTCTTCCTAGCCCCATTGTCTTCTTCTTCCTCAGCTACGTGCTACAACTGAGTGTGAGTGAGTGTGTATCAAATAGAGAGGCTAGCTCTCTATTTATACTAATTCCTGACTTGACTAAACCTAACTAGGGCTGACTTCACTAGGTGAGTCTAATAACCCTAGTGCCCCGGAACTGCGGGGACTTTAACCCTTGAACAAATAGGAGGGTTACCCACAATGACTTGACATGACTTGTTTACATTATAGATCCTCCTGATCGGAACATCGGGGCATGACATGACTCAATTACATTACAGAGACATCCTGGAATAAGCATCGGGGTACAAGACATAAGATATATAAGTGAATACATTTCGAAGTTAGAAATACATCAACAAATCAATACATCAATAATATGTAGAATTTTCATACATTTTACTGTCAAAACATTTAATTAATCCTTAATCATATATAGCTAGATCAATGCATTCTCATTCGAAGAATGAAATTCAACAATAAGTGGTAAATGGCTTCTATCCTAATGTTACTATGTTTATCAGTGTTATGAATTATTTGCCTAAATTACTATGGATTTGATGTGTATTGTTATATAAGCTATTGGATACTAGTGTAATGGTATACCCATAAGGTAGCTTGTTGGATTTCCAGCTAATTGAGTGAGCTCATGCTTACTGTGAAACCACTATGATTATGGATACTCTAACAACTACCATATATAATGGCAGTTTCATGAGTCTAATGGCTACAATTATAACCAATCATGCTTACTTATTGAACCAAATTCATGTTAAGATCCAACTTAGCCCTTACTCATATTGAACCAATCATAATAATAGTACCAAGCAATGAACAAAGCTTATGGTAAAGCACATATCAGGTATAGAATAAGATGGTATAGAGACTGTAGTAATGTTTGATTACAATTACAATTATTTTAGAAGAAGTAATGGCAATGAATCTAAGGGAGCAATTGATTTTGACCACTTCTCTTATAATTGCTAACAAATATTACATACAGTGATCATATCTTGTTATATAGTAATTAATATGATAGTTTCCCATATGTTTATGTCATGATGTGCACAACTCATACTGTATTGTTTCACGTTTCCTTGTTATGGAGCTTAGTTACAACCATGGTTACGATCTTGCCCTAATTAGTATGATACAAATCATATAAGTAATGTAATGATACAAATACCAGAGAGATTGTATTAAATGATCTTGTGACTTGTGGACACATTAGTCGATCAAAGACCACCCCCATGTATTCCTAACATTTAAGAAGTGATATAGGAATATCAGTTTGGGGTGAAATCGAATTTGTTATGCATATTTGCATCCTTGTTTCTGTAAACCCTAGTTTTATTTTATCCCATGGCTTGGTAGTGGGTAGGGAGGGGTTCTCCCTCCTTCCGAAATGTCATTCTACAACCCAAGTAATTGAGTGAGAGATCCCATATGGCTATGTTTGTAAAGTACCCTAGTCGTAAAGGACCTACAAACCCAAATCCATAACAAGCAATGGATATCAAGCTCGTGGAGGGTGAACATCCTACATAGAACCTAGATCATGACAAGGCGATATCTTCTAAGAATTTATTGGAATATGGTGCTATTGAAGACCAAGTATCAGCATTGGAACCCTCACAACAACCAACTATGAATGAAAGAGGTTATAGGGTTGGCTAATCTGGTTGCCTCCCCAAAACATCCCCAATCCCAAGTCTTGAAATCTCATTGAACAAGATCAAGGAATACAGGAAATATATGAGGGACCATGCCCTCATCTGCAAATTCATGGGCCTTTGGCCCAATGAAAGGGCCCTTTAGGGCTGGATCACAAACTAATGGAATCCAAAAGTAGATGTCGACTTGAAACTAGTGACAAAAGGGTTCTTCACAACTATATTTTTCAATGTTGAGGATCAAGAAAAAATAATAGAGCAAGGGCCCTACTTCTTCAACAACTTAGTTTTGTTCATGAGGCACTGGAAAGAAACCTACTACCCTGAAAAAGGAATATTTCACAGAAGTTACAGTGTGGGTAATGTTGTATTCTCTGCCCCAGGAATACTGGGATGAATAAACCCTAACAAGGATAGGAAACACTCTAGGTAAATACATCAAGAGCTCAGAATTAACCAAAAGGGGTTTTTGCACTTCCTATGTTAGGATCTGTGTCCATCCAAACCACTGTTGGAGGTGATCTGCCTTAGGTTTCAAGATGAAGAACTGGTTCAACCCTTGCACTACGAGCAGATCCCCTTAAGATGTCAACAATTCCATGAATATGGACATTTATACCAAGAATGTTGTCACATCCCATCGTCCCCTCCCTATATAAAGTGACTACAACAACCATAGGATGGATTTACCCTAGTCAATCATCGATTCAAAGGGGGAGCTAAATCATAAATGCACACGTCCAACCCAAAATCCAAAGACTCTAATCCTTTTTTCGTACTAGAGGATATGGAAATAGTTCAGAACCAACTAGATCAAAATGAGCATGTTGATGCAGCTCCAAGCAAGAATGATGAGGATCTAGATCAAGTCAAGAGGTGAAAAATGGAACCAACAGAAGATCAAACCATGGAAGAAACAGAGGAATCCATCAACAATGAGGGAGAGGAGGAATTGAATATTTCATACCATGAGATGCAGAAAATTGTGGAGACCTGCAAGAGAGGTAATCTCAGAGAGATCCCCACCACTCACATTCCAATCATTAGAATTTCCTTGCAGGAAGCAAGTCACCACTCAGCACATAACTTAAGCACATCCAGGAAATCCCACCAGAATCTAGGAATTCAATCGACTTCATCACCACCACAAATGAATAAGAAGGATTAGAAACACAGACGCAAATCTAACCACCAAATGTTGGTCAAGATTAGGGGAAATCGTAATCTCTTCAAGTAGTCATCGATCACTCTCAAATTGGTTATAGTCTGTCTCCCCTTCTCAATAGTTTCGCAATGAATATTTTATCTTCAAACACTTGGGGATTAGGAGGGAAATCCAAAAAACAATCGATTCGTTCTAAGATTAACCAGGAAAAACCAACTGTAGTTTTTATTCAAGAAACCAAATGCTCTATGGATTCGCTATCATCTCTTTCATTTTTTTGTTGGAAAGGTTGTCAATATCTTTCCCTAGATGTTGCTAGTGTGGATGGGGGTCTAACTATACTCTCAAACCCCTCTTTGTTGCATATGTCTAATTTATTCTCCACGTTGCATTCCATATCCGCCTCTTTTCAGCATCTATCCTTGAACCTTAATGGATTCCTCACGAATGTCTATGGCCCTCTAATTCCCACTCTAAAAATAAAGTTCATCTCCTTCCTTTCCTACATCAACAATAATATTGTCCTTGAATCGACATGGGTTGCGGGAGGTGACTTCAACCTGATTTCCAATCCACTGGAAAAAAAGGGGGGTAACAGCTGTTTGGATTTGGCTTGCCACACTTTTGGACCCCTTATTGCTTCTCTGGACTTAGTAGACATCCAACTAAAAAATATCTCTTTGAATTGCAACAACAAGCGGGGAGGGAGGAACCAAGTAGCCTCTAGATTGGATAGGTTCCTCCTATCAAAAAACTTGGTAAGAACAAGATGTTGTCATCGAATCTATCAACCTAAAAATTTGATGAGTTTATCACTGCGAAAAATCACCCATTCTGATTTAAAAAGTCCTAGTTAGGGTATCCATAGTTTATGGAAACTTTTTCTAGATGGTGGTTGGATTCCCTAGTCAATATGGCCTCCAAAATGTACAACTTACAACATAAGATGAAATGGGTAAAGGCCAAAATCAAAACCTTTAATTAAGAGGTCTTCAACAACATCTTTAAAGCCATAAAACAAGAAGAAGCAGATCTAATGGTGGTCCAACAAGAAGCCATATCCCATGGATACACAAAGGACCTTCTTCAAAAAGAAAGAGAGCTTCAACAAGCTATTAACCAAATAATGGAGCAAGTATAAATCCTCTGGAAACAAAAGTCAAGGATTAGATGTCTCAAGGAGGGGGAAAGAAATTTGAAGTTATTCCATGATTCCATGATTCAAAGAAGAGCTCAGAATCGTATCACCAGACTCCAAGTAGAAGGGGGACAAAATCTCACCAAACAAAAGAACATTGCAGCCGAGTTGGTCTCTTATTACAGTGACATCCTCAAGGATGACAGGAATGATTGAGAGGCAACAATGAATTATATTCTATAACACATTCCACACCTGGTAACGAATGAGTAGAATGAGCGTCTCATGCAACTTATTTCTCTGGAAGAAGTAGCAGCTATTTTGAAAGACATGCCCACCAACAAAGCCCGGACACCTCACAACTTCACTATTGATTTCTTCCGTAGTTGTTGGGACATTATTCAATATCAAGTCTAGGAACCAATAGAATTATCACACAAGAAATATGCAGTACTTCCTGCCCTCAATGTCACCTTCCTCACACTGGTCCCAAAGGAAGAAAACCCAGTCCACCCTGGCAAATTTTTGCCAATCGCTCTCTCCAACATTATTTACAAAATCATTATGAATGTCAAAGGGAACAGGCTGAAGCCAATATTTCTACGCATCATCTTCAAAGAATGATATGGATATGTGGAAGGACGACAAATTCTTGATGGCATTCTGGTGGCTAATGAAACAATTCATACGCTCAAAATATTGAATCAAGTTGGTATGCTTATGAAACTTGGTATTTCTAAATATTTTGATAGTATTTCACAGGATTATATGAAGAATACCCTCCCATCATTCGAGTTTGTCGCTCAATCGGTCAACTGGATCCTAGCCTTAAACTCCTTTGTGTTTTTCTCCATCCTGTCGAATGAATTCCCCCCCCCCCCACATTCCCCTCTACCAGAGTTGTCTTCTAGGGGGAACCTCTCTCCCCTTTCCTCTGTATTCTAATGGTCGAGGGCCTCAAGAAATCACTGAAGGCTTCCACTCAGATTAATATCCTTTCAGGACTCAAACCAGCTAATGATGACAATAAATACTCACACCTTCTGTTTGTGGATGACACCATTATTCTTGCTAAATCCTCCATGAGAGAAGCCATATGCCTAGAACGATTACTTTCCACCTTCCTAACTGCCTTAGGCCTCTCACTTAATCATGACAAATAAATAATATTCTTCTTCGACATGCTAATAAGGCTTCAAGTGACAATATCCAAAATGTTGAACTTTCGCCACGGTTCTCTTCCTTCCAAATATCTTGGCGCTCCACTCACTGCAACCTCCACAAAGCATGGAGCTTGGTCACTTCTAATCCATAAAATGGACCAGTGTCTCACCAATTGTTCTTTATGTTCTCTTAACATTGCAGGTCAAATTGTCCTTCTTAACTCAGTTCTAAGAAGCATGATCACTTACCTTTTCTCCATCTTTGGTTCCCCAAAATATTTCTAAACAAAATTCATGAGTTGCAACAAACCTTCCTATTGGAAGGATCTAAGTCCAAAGGTCATAAATATGCCTTGGTGATCTGGGAAAAGTTGTGCAAACCCAAACTTTAGGGAAGGCTTCGACTAAGAGACCCAAAGCTATAAAATAAGGCCATGATGGAAAAAATTTGGTGACAATAGCTCACCAACCCGGAGGCTATCTAGTCGAGGATATGGAAAGGAAAATATGCTCCTAATATAGCAAAACAAGATCTCATACGTATGGAAACAAGTTGTTGGAAGGCATTTTTGGAGATAACTAGTTGCGTAGCATCGAGGATGATGCGTAAGGTGGAAGATGATGCGCAAGGCGTAAGATGGTGTGCAAGGAAGATTAGCCACATTTTGTCGACTTTGGTCATATTTTGGATATTTTGGTCATTATTTTGTAGTTTTTGGTCCAAGTAGTTAGAAAGATAAATTAAGTGGACCACTGATGTAAAGGCGCAAGCCTATAAGTATATTTAGGATTGTAAATGAAAAGAGATGAATGTAGAGCAATCTAACCTTTGAGAGATCATGTTTATGAGAGATTGATGTATCTGGGTGTTAACTACGAAACTATTTTGTGAACCTACGGTTTTGATGCGAAGTTAATATGACATGTCGGGTATTTGATGGAAACATTGCATATTTTTACATCTTTATATTTCCCTATTTTCTGCGATGTGATGTGAATGAATGATAATGCAATATGACGTTTCTCCCTGAATGATGCGATGCTTCTATGTGTTGAATAATGTTACATTGATAGATTTGTTTATGCATCGCTACTTATGTTGCGGTTTGAATATGTTGATGTGATCCAATGTCCAAGTCTATGATGAATGTATGAACCAATGCTTGGATATGCTAAGTAATGCTACGATAGTCTGACAGTAAATGTGCAACCCTCCTTCTTACTGCAGAAACTTGGTTTCGACAGCTCTCCCTTAAACATCGTGGGTGAGACCTCATCTGCTCTGCATGTGTTGTTGAACAAGGTAAAACCTATCTGGGCCGGTGCTTAGGGAGATCGTTGTCTTAAGGGTGTCATCAGAGAGTGAATTAATGTTGACGGATATGTGTCAACAAATGGTTCCGTCTTGGGGAACATAGTGTGCGAAGAAGGAGGACGTGTTGTGGCATACGACGAGACCAGAAATTCAAGATTGGTTCGATCAGAAGGTGCAAGAATTTGTTGCGGAAGAGAATTTGAACCCGAGAGTAATGACACAGAAGTGGCTGGAAAGGCACCTATATTTTGATCTACACGAGTCCTTCTTTTCTGAGTTTCTTTTCATCTTGTATGAGTGGGGTGCGATTGACCTATCAGAAGAAAATTTCCAAGGAGGTGAGCCCACTTGCTGGACCCCAGAGCCGATCCAACAGTTGCAGGAGGTAGATAACAAAGAATCAAGGGTTGTCGAAGTCTGGCTTGATAGCATCTTGGAAGGCTACATCACTTAGTTCATAGTGGACATAGTCAAGTCTTACATCGATGTAGAAAGGGAGTTCTTCAAGGGATCGAGAGGCAGGTTTTTGTTATCATTGCAACTCTCAATTAATATGTGCATCTATGAAAAAGGCATATTGAAGATGAGCTCCGATGAGTAGATCCCTGGTGTGCGGAGGCTATGGGTATCGCGGAGACAAAGGGGGTGAACAAAATTATACAGGGTAGATGGATGGGAGTTACGATGAGACTGTGAGGGAAGCTGAGGAAGGAAGTGGTCTTCTGTGAAATGGAGTAAGGTTCCGGCAAGAGAAGAATCAGAGGACAGTAGAGAGTCCCGCTACGACCGAAACAAGAGGCTACGAGAGAAGATCACAAGGGACAAAGAAACCCTACAGCTACGAAGGAGACGACTAGACTACGCCCGAACTCGAAGAAAGATCAACCCCTAGCAACAACGTACCCATACCTCTGTGCATTACGCTGCACTCAGGAAGAAATATGAGTTCGATGCCAACTTGTCCGATATGTCAAGAACAATCTAATAGTAGCATATCAACAAATGTAGGAAGAGGACCAGGATGATGGGCGATGATGTAAAGTTACCCCTGTTTCCTGGGAACGAGACTGAGGATCCCAATCAATACTGGTTTTTGTGTGAAGCAGTTTGGACTATAAAGCAAGCTCAGCATGATGATGTTAAGAAGGGCCAGTTGGAGAAAAACCTTCAAGGTCGTGCACTTAACTAGTTCATGAAGTTTGTACAAGTTTCCATAGGGACTCCAGCGAAGACTTTGGGTGAAATTAGAAAGGATTGATTGAAGAACTCAACAAGCCGAAATTTGAGGTGTAATACATCACAGAGTTGAAGGAGATTAAGCAATATCCAAATGAAACTGTTTGGGATTTTGATCAATGATTCAAGACGCTGATGGCAAGAGTCATCTTTGACATGAGTGATGTACAAAATAAGGAATGGTTCATAGCAACATTAGTAATGCATATCAGAATGCATTTGATGCAGCAAAATTTTGTGACACAGAGCGAGGCTCTAGAGACCGCAATGAAATTGGAAGCTTCACTTGTTGGTGAGACTAGGGTTGGTATGAATCAATTTCAGTCTCAATTGGTGAACTTGACAATCCAGTTGCATGATATCAAGAAAGGGAGAGAGCATTGTGAAGACATTTTTTGTACTCGAATTTGGGCAGAAGGACATCATAAGGATTAGTGCCCAAATTTTTGAAACTACTTGCTGTTGGGAGCTCCAAATATTGTGAGACATGGCACCATGCCATGGTGCCGCATCTACCAAGTGCATGGGCATCGACATGAAGATTGTGTGGATGTGTAGAAGATGGTCACGAAACTGACAAATTTGTATTGCACATTTTGTCGATTAGTTGGGCATGAAGATAAGGACTGTCGAGAATATGATTTGCTTCAAGAGAGGATGATGGATGCAATGTACTATGTGAAGGGAGAAGAGCATCGAACGGTAGATCTGCACTAGAAACCACGGGTGGTACAACCACCACCATAGCCATAGTTTGTACCATATCCACAACCGAAAACACAGTTCTCTCCACCATAGCCATAGTATACTCAGTCGCAGTATACTCAACCACAACAGTATGTCTAGCTGCTGTTGAATCCCCTGCCACAATAGCAGTTGAACCAACCGCAATATCGACATCAAGGAGGATTTCACAGAGGATTCCGAGGAGGACGAGGTGGAGGTTTTGGTTGAGGAGGAGGATGAGGTGGTGGACCTGTGAGACAATTGCAGAGTACTGGGACATTACCAGAGAGATTGCTTGAACATACAAGCACAATGTACTTACAGTATCACTACGGATCACGCTGTTTAGAATTGTGTGCAATTGATCGTGAAGTGGAAAGCAAGGAACATTCTGTAGTTACAGAACCAAAAGCAGAACCAGATTCAGAATCAGAACCAAAATGCAAATTAGAATGTGAACCAACCAGTGAATCTGCCACCTACCCAGAACCAGGGACCGACAGTTGTGACAATCTCAGCAGAACCTAGAGTTCAGTCTGTTGATGTTGTTGTAATCACTCATGGAGGTGCGGCGACAAGAGATGATAGCCTGATTCCATAAGTCTAATTGGCTGGGAAGAAGAAGGCACAATTTGACATCAACACTGAGTGGGACACATTATTTGAAGCACGTGACGAGATAAGAAAAGATACGGGAAAGTCACCTATTTACAAAATGCCACCTGTTTTTTATTCCACCATGGTCGCAGGACCATCGTGGCAACATAGTACCTTGAAAAACTTCTTTGAAAGTTGCTTGTCATTGGAAAAAGATCCTGATGTGTTCACTGAGATTGTGAGTCTATTGCATCGACTAGAAAAAGGGCAAAGGAAGTCTGCCGTGAAATCCCTGCACAAGAGGAAAACTGGAAAAGAGATGAGAATGAATATTCAGATTAGGGATTATGATGTATATTCTGTTATTCTGGATCTAGGTTCAGATGTCAACATTTTTACCAAGCAGACATGGCAGAAGATGGAGAGCCCATAGCTAGTTTGGTCCCCTGTGCATCTGTGACTCGCTAACCAGGCCAGAGTCACACCAATTGGGCGTTTTCTGTGTCTAGCAATGGAAGTTGAAGGAATGAATACTTATGCGGACTTCGATGTGATTGAGGTTGTTGATGGTGGAAGTTCATATCCCACACTACTATGGATTGGATGGGCCAATGACATTTTGGTGATGATCAATTTCAAAAAGCACATGATGACTTTTGAGAACCACGACATCATAGTCATAGCCCCGATGGATCCAAATTATGAAGGAAGAAGATACGTTGAACCAGTTAAGGAAGAAGTTGTTAGGGGATGGGATCATGTGTACAACATATCAAAAGACTATATCCAACCTACTGTTGATGGAGAGTTGGGATGGAAAATATCTAGCTACGCATATTCGGAATATGATGATGCTTTGGAAAATTGACAGAATCCGATGCATGAGGTATCACTTCGAAAGTGTGAGTTAATCACTCAATCGATGTGCTGAGTCACAACAAAGAATGTTGAGTTCCCAGTATATGAAGGATTTCCTTAGTTGTCTGAGTTTCTTATTGAATTTGAAGATAAGGTGTCCAAACCACAGATATTGTTGGTGTTGGATGAAGCGTTGAAGGCTACCCCAGCATGTTGGTGGGCGACGCATAAGAATTTGATCAATGGACGGTCACAATGTCACGGGTTGATGACAATTCGCTTTAAATAAGCAGAACAGTACAAAGTAGAGAGGTATGATGGGTGGAAAGATCCCTATGGTCATTTGATTGCATGTTAGACCATGTGGGTATCACGACCAAAGGATGAGTGTGTACATTATTTTGTACACACGTTGGATGAAATGCCATGACAGTGGTATGTATCAGCTTAGTTGTGCAGAGAGATCACTTCCTGGGAAGAGTTTTCGATTTTCTTCAATTTCACAGATACCATTCCATCCAATCATAGTGCACTGCAACATATCTGCGACGTTGTTCGGAAGGTAGTTCCAATCGCATATCCGGTGGACCTGCATGCAATACATACGATGCAGGCAATGATGGAATATATGCTACAATGTAGCAGGAGGGCCTGAGGATGAAGATGACCCAAGGAACGTCAATATACCAGAATCTTAAGGAAGTCGGGAGATTGTGACATCTAAAGTGCCAATAGATCAAGTTAACCAACCATTGAAAATTCAGAAGGTCAACATTAGCACAAAGGAGGAACCAAAGTTCGCGAATATTGGAGACTACTGGGATGAAGAAACCATAACGATGATCATTGATTTGTTGCACGAGTTTCAGGATCTATTTCCTATGAAGTTTTCTTAGATGAATGGGATACTAGGAGATTTGGGAGAGATGGAGATCCCTCTGAATCCTTATGTGAAGCCAGTGCAACAGCGTTCATATCGTCTGAATCCATGATACAAAGAGAGAGTAAAAGCTGAACTCAATAGAATGTCGGATGCGGGAATCATAGAACCAGTTGAAGAATCAGAGTGGATCAGTCCCATGGTTGTGTAGGATAAGAAGACAGGCGAGGTCAGGATCTGTGTTGATCTCAGGAAGCTGAATGATGCATGCCTTCGTGATCCATTCCCGACCCCATTCACTAATGAAGTATTGGAAGGAGTGGGGAGTCAAGAAGTATATTCGTTCATAGATGGTTTTTCTAGTTATCGCCAGATCAGGATTGCAAAAGAGGATTGACATAAGACAACGTTTGTGATTGAATGGGGATGTTTTTAGTACATTGTGATGCCATTTGGACTGAAGAATGCACCTGTGATATTCTCCAGGATTGTAGTTGCTATGCTCAAGGATTTTATTCAAAAGTTTCTGGCAATTTACATGGATGAATAGACAGTTTATGGGCTGATAAAGGATTATCTTGCAAATCAGTGATTGATGCTGGAGCGGTGTCGACAACATCAGATCGCACTGAATTCAAAGAAATGCATATTTTGTGCACCTTTTGGGATGTTGCTTGGGAACATTGTATGTAATGAAGGACTGTTGGTTGATCCCACGAAGATTGCGCTGATTCTAAACTTTCCAGAAACAACTTAGAATGACATTAGGCCATACAAGGTATTACCGCAAGTTCATCAGGGGCTATGTCGCGATCACAATACCTATGGAAAAGTTAGAGAAGAGGGATGCGCAGTTCGCATGGAATCAGGAGTGTCAAGGAAGTCTCGACACATTGAAGATAAACATGGCTACAACACCAATACTGGTTTTTCCAGATTGGAAAAAGGAGTTCCACGTTCATGTTGATGCATCGTCAACCATGCTGGGAGTGGTGATGGCACAACCAAGTAAAGGAGACATTGATCACCCAATCACTTTTGCTAGTTGCAAGCTGTCATCTGCGGAGAAGAATTATACTACGAAAGAGAGGGAAGGATTGGTCATGGTTTACACATTGCAGAAGTTTCGAAATTATCTGTTGGGAGGTCATTTCAAGATGTTCATGGATCATTTTGCATTGAAATACCTGGTGAATAAGCCTGTTTTAGGGGGGAATATATGTCGTTGGCTACTTCTCTTTCAAGAGTTTGATTTTGAGATAATTGTGAATCTAGGTCACTTGAATGCAAGCCCAGACCACTTATCGTGAATTAAGACAAACGAAGAACCGATGAACATTGAAGATGGGTTACTCGATGCGAAACTATTTAGAGTTGGAATGGTTGACGACTACTATGAGCAAATAGTTTAGTTTTTAGTGATGAAAATAGCACCAGTAGGGCTCACTACAAATAAGAAGAAGCATTTGGTTGTCTGAGCTGCGTATTTCCAGTCAATTGCTAGAGAACTCTACAAGATAGGACCTGATGAGATCTTACAACAATGTGTCCTACTGCATGAACAGGAGCAGGTGTTGGCAAAAGCACATGCAAGAGTTGCAAGTGGACACTACAGAGGTCATGCTACTACCAGGAAGGTACTCTGCGGAAGACTATGGTGGCCAACTCTTAATGGGGATGTGACATTCTATGAACAGACTTGTGACGTTTGTCAAAGGACTGGAAAACCATCTAGGAGGGATGAGATGCCGCTAGTACCTCAGGTGACGCTGAAGTCATTTGATAAATGGGCAGTGGACTTTGTGGGAACGATCAACCCACCCGAGAAGAGAACTAGGGCACGTTATATCATCACAACAACAAGTTATTTAACAAGATGGGAGGAAGTCACGCTAGTTGTGGATTATACCGATGTGAAGGCAGTAAGGTTCCTGTTTGACAATGTGGTCACTCATTTTGGTTGTCCAAAGATATTGACGAGTGATTAGGGGAGTCACTTTATCGATCGTACCATCAATGCACTTACATAAGAACTTCATATATAGCATAAGAAGAGTACCCCCTATCATCCACAAGCAAATGGGACAGTTGAGACGTTCAATAAAGTATTGGAGCATGCGCTCACAAAGGTATGTAATGCAAACAATGATGATTGGGATTTGAAGATTCTAGTAGTCTTATGGGTGTATCGCACCACTTGTAAAAGACTGAGAGTGCAGACACCATTCAAGGTTGTGTATGGGAAAGAGGAAGTCATGCCAACATAGTACATCGTTCTGAGTTTGTGCATTGCAACAACGACAAGAATGGATGACGAAGGAGCATTAGAAGAATGCCTGGCTCAATTGGTGCAGCTAGAGGAAGACCGCTTTGTTGTCGAATTTCACCAGTGTGTTGAGAAGGATCAACATAAATCTTGGCATGATCGACATATCAAGAACAAACACTTTCAGCAAGGAGACCTGGTGCTGATGTATGACAACAAGTTCACCAAACATCTAGGTAAGTTTCAGATGCATTGGTTTGGTCTGTATGTTATCAATTCAATTACTACGGGAGGCGCAGTACAACTGCAACAGTTAGATGGTGTGATGCTGCCTAAGTTAGTAAATGGAAGCAGACCGAATCCCTACATGATGGGTCTGGTGTTGCGTGATGCTTGAGGCATTGCACATGAAAAAAATCTCTTTGTTTTTGCATAAGATGGTAAGTAGGAGGATGGCACACCAAGAGCTCGGGGATGCGCAAGTAGAGGAGTCAAAGTCGTAGTTAGGGATTCATGTCGCGATGTCCGTAGGGCCACGACAAAGTCAATTCAGCAATAAATATAGTAGTTAAACTAGTTAACCCACGGTGCTCTTGGACGAGATGCGCATTAATGGTGGATTCAAATGTTAGATTGGGAGGATCAGCGACAAATTCAGGTGATTAATGGAGGATTTGGTCATAACGATTAAGAGATCATTCACACGGTCGAATCGATGCTATAAGAATGGGAAGGACGCGGTCTGAATTTACCACTGTGAAAATTGAGTTTCTAAAGTTGTTGTTGAGTTGTTGTGTTGTGTTGTGTTGTGTTAAACAACTGAGTTACAGAGTTGAGTGAGGTTAAGGTGTCATGTTGCGAACTTGTTGGGAGATTATGAGGAATGCCGAGTGAGCCAATACTGGTAGAAATTTCAAGTGGGAGAGACTCATAGATTGTAGGGGTGACCATTGAGCAAGAAACAACCAGCATGCCGATGGGTTCCTCATCAATCCCGAAGAAGAAGAGAGGGGCACAGTGGCCCAAATCCCTGGTACAAAAGAAACGATCGACCAGAACTTTCGCATGGGAATAGGAAGAGGCGGTTGAGCAGGTGGGACCATCAACATCAGGAGCCAAGGAGTCCACGACCGGGACTCGGGTGTCCACTACGGATATCCCTGGCTATGTTCCTCCATGCTGACCTGATGCAAGGCTGCGAAAAATAACGAAGAACCAGAGGTATCCGCTCAGGATGTCGACAATACAGTGGGGAATGCAACGCACCATGGACATCGTTCCCTCCATCATGAAGATGAATTATGAGGATCATGACCCACTAACGTCGACTGAGATCATAGCAGACCCACTTGCACTATTGACAGGGGCATGCAACAGCCCAGTAGTGCACACTCCACATGACTGGGCGTGGGGATTGGAAAGATCGGGGTTGTTAGGCCTCATTAATATGCCACATTTTGGAAGGTTAGTGGAATACAACACATGGGCGAAGCAGCTATTATCATGCTTTGATGGAGGTTATCTGTGGCTAGACCAACCGGTACCAGTCACCATTGAACTGATTTCACAGATGACAGGGCTGCCTAAGGAGGGGCATGACCCATCGCAATATTTTCGGGGGAAGGACAACGATAAAAGACTGGCGACAAAGCTGAAGAAGAGCTATAACTTACATCGCAATAGTCACGCATATGTGGTGGACATCATTAATGAGCAGGTTGTCCATATCGCAGCTAAGATTCTTATGAGCAAGGTGGTAAGGAAGAACCGACCCAACCAGTGCACTTCTAGGGTCATAGCATGCGTTGAGCAATGCGCACAGGGTGTGCAAATGAACTGGTCCTTTTTCCTAATGAACCTATTAACAAATTATGCACTAGTGGTATAGTTAAGGCAACAACCATTCAATTATAGCTGGTTGCTCATTTTGATCGTGCTAGCTACTTGGATGGAGCCTGAAGACTACTAGGGCATGGACGTTGAGGCTGCCAAAGTATGCAAAGGGGAGCGCTATCAGAACCTCTGGTATGTTAAGGAAGTGGAAGGACTAAAGGACTTCTAAATATAGTTTTGGTTGTATTGGGATGCACTACAGGCTGTAGACACGAAGATCCCATGCTAATCAAAAGAGGCGGCGGCTAAGCATCAACGCATTGTCCGGTTTGCAATGGGGCCACATGCCATTCATGTGCAGGTGCGAGGAGACCCCGATAAGCGGTGGTTCCTCACACTTTACAAACATTCTGATGCAGAGATGGAGGCCATGATGGATGACTGGCATGTGGAATGGTGAGAACATGTTAGCGCAGATGAAGTGTTGGACGTTGGGACAGGTCCACCAGCCGATGCTCCAGTGGATCCTACGCTCGACCCATAGAGCGAGCATGAGTCAAATGAAGCATCGACAAGAACCCCAATAGACTCAGAAACAGATCGAAGGTTTGAGGAATCCAAAACAAAGAGGCAACAAGAACAAGGTGTGGCCATCAGCACATCGCTAGTGGCTGAGGAGCAAGTGAGTCGTATTATTGCGGCTATCACGACGACCACTACTATGATTGAAGAGAAGTTGAAGAAGCAGACTCTTGAAGGATTTGGTGAGGTAAACACTCGTATAAATTCTTTAATTGACGCAATTTTGCAAAGAGTGCCCGATACAAATGTTTTGCAGAAGGTATGAGAGTTAAGTATAGGGAAGCAAATCCACCGCATGCAATCGAGACAAACAGTGAGGATGTCAACGCCTCACTTGATCCAGGAGGATATTAGTGGCCACCCACCTATTCCACTTGGACCCCACCATTGTTTCTTTCAGTTTTCCAGTTTCCTTAATTGTAGCACAATTTACTATTTTTCGCAGTTTTTGGGTCCTAAACTTCCGGAGCTGTTTTGAGGCCCTAAACGACGTTTTTTCGGCATCGAATGGTCGGGAAAATATGAGTCCATTTCAGACTTGATACTTGCTATTTATGGATGTAGTCCTTGAAGAGATATTTCTAACGATGTATCATGCATGTCAAATGCAGGTAGTATGCCAAAGTTACGACCCCGGGAAATTGATGTACCAAGTTACCCAACAGGGCCCACATTTTGGCCTTTCACCTCCTAGGGTTAGGTTTTTGGATGTGTAGGGTTTCCATTGTTTCTCAATAATATATAGGCCTCCGAGACTCATTGTAACACAAAGTTCAGAGGCATGAAGCCGCAACATCTCTTCTTAGAGATAAGCTACCAACACTCTAGCTAGTTTATTTCCATTCTGTATGTAAACAAGTTTTAGTTCTTTGATTAATGAAATGAAGTATTATTTCCACTGCATATTTGTTTCTATGGTTATTTGTGTATTCTGTTGCATTCTTGCATAAATCCGGATTATCACTCCAGCAGTTTCAGGACCTCTCACTGGACATCAATGAACTATCAACTCAGACATTGGTCCAATTGTAGAGGGTCACAAATCAAGAGTTGGTTGATAGAGAGAATGTCATTGGCAACCACCTATTGCGGTCTCAGGAAAAGAAGCAGCAACAACGAAGGAGATTGAAGAATTGAAGAAGGAGAAATATAGGTTGACGATGGAAAAAACGCAACTATGGGACGACAGGGCGCTCCTAGAACATGCAGTTTCTGTTGCATGCCAAGAAGTGCTAGAAATCACTGTAGACATGGATGATGATGCAAAGGAGAAGCGACTTAAAGATGTTATTACACAACTTAAGTGCGACATTAAACTGACTTCAGGAAGATGACTCTCGGCGCTGGGGAGGTGACATAAGGGGAGGGGTGACATAGCCGGGTGCCCTAGGATAGTGGTGTTAGCTCAACCTCCTTCTCTTAACTACCTCACCAAGAAGTTAATATGGGATACCAAGAATCAATCTTGGGTTGTATCCCTGCCCCAGCTCTGTACGGAAGCAAAGAAGATTTGTCTTTCTCTTTTAACCCTAAAGCCGTAAGAGTAGATCTGCATGTGCTGTTGAATCCAGGAACACCACTAGAGTAGGGTACGGGAATAAAAGTGCCATTGAAGACTTGGCAACACAGTTGTAAGAGATGGAGAAAGAGGAAAAACAAGTTACAGATGCGGCTACACAATTTTGGGGAAGTGTAGTCCAAGATGAGCAGTTGGAGCAACTCACCACACAGTTGCAGGAAGCAAAGGGACAACTGGTCATGTTGAGGACATTGCTCTAAGAGATGCCTCCAGTTGTGCAGATAACGAAAGCAGCCAAGCTGAAGGACTTACAATAGTGCATCACAAAGGCAAGGGAGCGTTAGTATAGGTGCACAGTATAGTTGGATGAATTCCATGACATTGGGGCACAACTCTCAATGAAAGCGGTTTCGGTGTTGCAAGTAGTCCATGATGGCTGACGAGATGTCACTACAAATATTGTTGAGCATCCACTGGAGCACGAAGTGAAGGAATGCAGAGAAAACCGCGAGAAGGTCAAGGAACATGTCGAAGAGGTCACCCAACAGTATGAAGATTTTAAGGTAAAGATCAACAGTTATACCATTTCCAGTTGACGTGGCTTGAGGGCGAGACACAAGATTGTGTTGGGGGCTTGTTGGCAGGTATTTTTGGAGATAACTATTTACGCAACATCGAGGATGATGCGCAAGGAAAATTGGCCACATTTTGTGGACTTTGGTCATATTTTGGATATTTTGGTCATTGTTTTGTAGTCTTTGGTCCACGTAGTTAGAAAGATAAGTTAAGTGAACCATCGATGTAAAGGCGCAAGCCTATAAGTAGATTTAGGATTGTAAATGAAAAGAGAAGGATGTAGAGCGATCTAACCTTTGAGAGATCATGCTTATGAGAGATTGATGTATCTAGGTGTGAACTGTGAAACTGTTTTGTGAACCTGCGGTTTTGATGCGAAGTTAATATGACATGACGGGGATTTGATGGAAACATTGCGTCTTTTTACATCTTTATGTTTTCCTATTTTCTGCGATGTGATGTGAATGAATGATAATGAAATATGATGTTTCTCCGTGAATGATGTGATGCTTCTATGTGTTGAATAATGTTACATTGATAGATTTGTTTATGCATCACTACTTATGCTATGAAATGAATATGTTGATGTGATTTGGTGACCAAATCTATGTTGAATGTATGAACCAATGCTTGGATCTGCTAAGTTATGATGTGATAATATGATAGTAGATGCACAACCCTCCTTCTTACTGCAGAAACTTAGTTTCGACAGTTCTCCCTTGAATATCTCAGGCGAGACCTCATCTACTCTGTAGGTGTTGCTGGAGGGTAAAACATGTCTGGGCCGATGCTCAAGGAGATCGTTGTGTTAAGGGTGTCATAAGAGAGTGAACCCCTGTCGACAGATCTGTGTCAACACAAGCCCCAAAGGATCGATGATCTACAATGTGGCATATTAGAATAAATAACTAATACACGAGCATGCATTTGGAGATCCAAGACGACAACACAACCCTATTTTGGGACGACTCCTGGAAACAAAGTGCAATACTTTCATCTAGGGATTTTCTCCACCCCCTAATACTTGCCACCCTTTCGAAAGGATAGTTCCTTGCTTCTCACTTATGGGAGAATGAGGCTAACCACTCTCAGTGACGTCTCTAAAATGGATACCCTGCTTGGCTAAATGCTATCACAAAGGAAAATGGAATCTTTTTTAGGAATAATTACAAACCAGATAAGTCACCCAGCAAGAAGGACATGATATTCTCCATTGGGGCCATTCTAGCAATGGTTCTTTCAATATCGAGGAAGTGTACTCTCTTCTTGCAGGAAATGAACAAGATAACTCCAATGGAATTTGGAAAAAGATACAAAAACAAGATGTGTGGTCGAAAGTCTCCACCTTATTATGGCTCATTGATTGCTATTGCACTCTCACTTGAGACAGACTCCTCAAAAAAGGATTTGAGGGACCCTCCACTTGTTAATTATGTTGGGAAACTACAAAATATATTGAACACCTCTTCAACACTTTCCCCATTAACAATCAATTATGGCATCTTGGCGACAATGCTTTCTTCTAAACTGATTGTAACCAAACCAACATCAAAGATACACTTACCAACATGAGGGATCAAATATCCTCAAACAACATTGTGAACAAAAGTTGGAAATTCTTCCCAGGCTTCTTACTTTGGGAAATCTGGAAAGAAAGGAATCGCATAATATTTTAGAATGTCAGCTTCCCCATTCTACAGATCTGGAGGAAAATCCAATCAAACATTCAAGAGACAATCGGCTCCACACAATGGGATCCCTCGGACTAGGAAGGATCTCCACAATATCGGGCAATTCTTAATGCCTAATAATTAAATCCAAACAACATGCCACAACAAAATCCACCCAAACAAACTCCTTTTGTCAGCCCATCAACATGGAATCCCCCAAACACAGGATTTGTGAAACTCAACTTTGACGGCGTGAGTAGAGGTAACCCTAACCCGACTGGATATGTAGTGGTTTTCAAATATCATAACAACTGAATAATAAGATTTTATGCAGGATCGACGGGAACTAACAATAACAATGCAACATAGTTGTTTGCAATGCTACAAGGCATCATAATAGATAAACATGAGTAGCTAACTAAGTTGGTAGTTGAAGGTGATTCTACCTTGATGATCCAAATACTAAACAAGCTCCTCAATGGTTCCCATCTCAACAAAGTTAATCCTAGTTGTTAACGTCTAGCCTCCAAGATGGAACTTCTTACTGCCAATCTGGACAGTGCAACAGTTATAGTCACCCACCATGTACGATGGGAAGCCAACAAGTTGGCCAACTGGGGAGTGTATCACCCTAGGGAAGAGTGCAACCAAACATGGGAAGCGGCAAGTCGAGAATATTTAAAAGAAGAATGCCAATGTGGGTTTTGTTGCTACTACTGCACCCATAGTCCCCTAAAGAGAGCCATTTTCCATTGCAATTGTGGTAGGCTAAGCACCTTCATCAACCTGGATGCTCAAGTGTTTTACAATATTTTCAATCTTCGAGTCAAGGGATTGCGGGGGAATCCTCCAATTCATACTTTTTTCTTAGAAGAGTGTATGTAAACCATTACTTCCACATTTGCCCTGTCTTTTCTCTTGTGTTAGGTTAGCTACCTTTAATTCTAGTCATCTTCTAACTACCAGTGTTTGATTAAGGAAAAATACCTCCCATGCCTCCTCTACTTCCCTCTCGCATTGCCGAATCCCATGTTTAACCTATGTCAGGTTACATAACATACAACATCATGACACACAATGATAACGCACCATAGTTCTAGTGAATTTGCAAGGGATAATGATGCCCACGAATGTAATGATGCAATTCACTGGGAACTAGTTAAGAGCCATAACCTTCTGTTTATATATTTTTTGTAATGCTTTAATGAAAACCACCTCAAGGTGCTAACCAAACACCTATAATCCACCTTCAAATCCCCTAATTCTCAATCAGGTGTAGAATCAAAGCACCATCAACCCTCCTCATTGCAAGACTCCACACTAGTTATAGCTACAAACCTCAAACACAAACTAAACCCACATTCATCCATCAAACACAAGCCTTGAGGGTTTAAATGATCAAACAATGACAAGGATAAATGTATATCATGCGTGCGAATTAATTTCTTGTTACCTTGCTTCACAAACATTTCCATTCGTCCTTTTTGAGTGATTAATCATGGAATCAATTTGAGTTAGATGGTTACATTGCCAAAGTCTATAATACTTTCGCTCCATTGGACACCTAGATTTGTTTCAATGTTTGTTTGTTTGTTTTGTTTTTCTAAATCTTGTAAAAATTTGATATTATGAACTACGATGCTATGTCTAGGGATCTTTCGATCGATTTAGCTAGTCAATTGTCCCTTGGGATGGTTATGGTTGTGAGTGCCCTGATAATTATTGAAAAAACTCCCACTACCTTAGCATTCATAATTTTTTGTCTTTCATCGTGCTAAGGCCTTGGAAGATTGTGATTGCTTCTACCTCATTGTTGTTGGCAATGCCCAAACCCGTTATGAATTTCACTTCACTTTGTCCCTCGAGATCATAAATGACCCCCCTCATTCTTGCTACCCTTTATTTTAGCTGACACATTAGTACCAAGTGTCTTTTAAAATAATAGGTTGATTTGATCCTCTATGTTGTATACGAGAAACATGACTAGTGCATGTATTGTATATAAAACTTTTTTTGGCTAGTGAGATGGAAGTGACAACTGATTTAAAATTCTCAATTGTTGTAATTATTTCTTATACTTTTTATTTCTTTGAAGTAGGAGAAGATCATTGGTATCCTACTTCACTCAATCGTTTCTATTTTTAAAGTAGCAACTTGAAAGGTGGTTGGAATTCCTATAAAATTTGGTAATTGTTTATTCCATAATTGTTGACACCCTTGGGTAGCTGGGTGGTTGGGAGGAATGATTGTTACCCTCCCCACCCAGGTTCAATTCTCGTAAGTGACATGATGCTCTTGTGAGCCCCTATGTAATTATTAATATTATGTAATTTTGGCCATACCTTGATTCATCGGAATAGCAGGTGTTGGCATAATTCTGGTGGAGTATCCCTCTAACAAATGGTGAACCACCTTTAAAAAAATAAAAAAGGTGCAATTCCCAACGTGTATTGGTTCTCTCTTCGACATGTTCCTTCCTCTGTTATCAATTTGCTAAGAAAATACATATTCAATTTCTTATGGGCAGGTGGCATTAAGAAAGGTAACCTTATCATGGTTAGCTAGGAGAAGCTTTATTTGCCAAAGGAATGGGAAGGCTTAGGTATAATTTTTTATTTTATTTTTTATCTTGGTTTAGTTATGCTTTAAGATTGAAAATCTTTTGGAGGGGTCTGACCGGTAATGCACTTTGGTCTTCAATTTTGTAAAGATAAATCTTGTTGATTGGGTAAGAAATCCAAATAAGATGTCCATAAACATTTCACCAATTTGGAAGGGCTTCTTAAAAAATTATCATTGGATTGGTATGAATCTCACTTGGAAGGTTGGGAATGGAAGGAATGCGATTGTTGGAATTGATCCTATCATTGGTTTGGGAGAGGATTTTAAACTCTCTACTCACATCACTAACTATCTGGATGATATTGGTTATTTTACTCTAGCACATATTAAAAGACCAATATGGTTGAATAGTGACTGCTCCTATTGGTTTACTGCAAAAGACTTGGGTTTGGTCCATGATTTAGCCAAGGAGTGGGAATCATATATTAAAATACTAAACTGTGCAGGTTGTAGACTGTCAGAAGAAGAAGACTCTCTGCTCTTGTCAGCTAATCTAAATACTAGAAACATCATGTAATGTCTCCTTTTTGGAATTTTATTAAAATGCTCAATTTTCCAATTTTTTCACAATTTTGACTCTTGACTAGTTTTAGTGTCTTAGTCTTAAAATTAGCCCAATTGCCCCCAAATCTTCAGAGAAGGTGTATGAATTATATAAGAACTTAATTATTGTGTTTAGGTATGTATTATGGTCCTCCAATATATTTTTCAACTCTATATCAAATTCTGAATAAGACATATGAATTTACTAGCAATTTTGGGGCTCAAATCCCTCTCGGGTAATTGTCGGAATGGCTTCTGAAATGTACATAAACTCACTCAAATTCTCAAATTGAAGTAGGGGATGTGTAGAAGACATTATCAGAGACTCATATGCATAACCAATCGAACTCCCATGGCTGATATCAGTTCCTTCAATCAGATATAAAAAAAAACAGTTTTGGACCCTTGGGGATATGAGATGTAGTTTGCCCCAAATGCTATGAAATTTGACCCAATGGCCACAAATTCTTAGTTACAGACCATGAAAACCATAATATACTTTAATTACGGTTCATTCATTCATAAATCATCAATGGTGCACACATATATTCGATTCCATCAAGATTGCAAGAGTTTACAACAAGGTACTGGGGAAATGGCATTATTTCTTCAATATTGGACAATAATACATGATATATCTTGGATTTTCGACCTGAGAGATTTCTGAACTTAAAGAATAGAGCATTTACATCAGAATACAAAATACTAGAACAAGAGAAGCTCCCTCAAAGATATGAATAGTTCACAAAGTGCGCCTCACTCCATAGAGCTGAAATATGGTGAGAAAACTTGAGATGAATGGAAGAACAAGCTGATATTGAGATGTCCATGAAATTCCTGTAGCTTGCACCTGTAAATAAGAATCCATTAAATCTCCATGAAAGAACTAAGTGGCATTTCCAAACACCAACTAGGATGGGAATCTTTCACCCTCGAAATTGGCTTAAGCAAGAAAACTAGTCATCCACTAGCTCTCACAATTCACAAATGAGCAAAAGCTTCTTCTCATGGCTAATCCTTGTATTTTATAAACACTATTGGTATTCTAAGGTTCCAAATCCATCCATGAACCAAATCCAAGTTGAATTGGTGTGGTTGCTCATGATATGCCATGTGGCCTCTCTCTTCACCTTCCATTTCTCCCAAATTTGAGTAGGGGCCTCTTGGTCTTCTCCAACTCCCAAATTCGACCTCTAAGATGCTCTATTCAGGACTGACATGTCATTATGTCAGTATGTCAGCCTTCAGATCTTACTTGTGTCATGACTGTCATAGAATCTCTATCATTGATGTCATAGATGTCATAAATGTAAAGGGAATCTAGCCAAGTGTCCATGAAACTCTCATTTGGCTCTTCCTCTCCCATGTAAGTTACAATTCATCCCAAATTCGACCTATGAAGTATATGGACAATTATATTAACCTCATAATCCATCCCAAAACATTAGGCGTTCCATATATTCGAAATTACAAGAGGAGGATGCCATTTAACATAGGAATTCTAACTTGAGTGGGCCCCATAGTCTCCATGTGTCTCCATTCTCCATAGTCATTTCAATTTTCTCTTGTATCTATTTAATAAGCTACATTATTAAATATTTATCATCTCCTAATGTCTAAACATCATTTATTATCCCCCTTATTCAAAATCTCAAAGCTTCCACCTCCAACCTAGGAAACTAGTGATTTTCCTCCTTACAATTATTTGACTTTTAGCATCCATTTGACAACTTTCATGAATATAGAAAATGTGATTTGGCCATTGTGACCCAATGAAAATTTGGGACATTACACATCACTGCCAAAATAACTTATCAGGCAATTGTAGAGAATAGTAACTCTACATCACAAAATGGTGGTATAAAGTTCTATGGAAATGGATGATTCATGTAAAAGTTAAATGTTTTATGTGGATGGCTTTACAAAATTGTTTGAAAACTTGGGATAATTTAGTAAAAAAGGGTTGGTCTGGGCCAGGTCTCAGGTCTCTGTACTTTATGTAAGAAGGATTCACAATATGTTGAACATTTGCTGATAAAGTGCAGGTATATTGTTGAAATCTAAAAAAAGGTTTGTCTTTTACTTAAAATTGCTCAAGTTCGGGAGGGTGAAAATTTTGATCAATGTGTTTTTCAATGGTATAAAAACTGTAAAGTCTTTCATACTTTGCCTGCTATCATTTCCTGGAAAATATGGAAGGTAAGGAAAGTCAGTATATTTGAATACCATCTCCAAGATACAGACTCTATCTGTCTCCAAGTTATAAATCTAGAAAAAGAGTTTAGTAACAGGTCTGATGAAATTGTTTAGCCTAGACTTTTGAAGGATATTCAATTTAATGGTGTGATCTGTTATTTTGATGGTGCAACCGAAGATGGTTTTTGTGTTGTGGGTGTGGTTTTATTGATCAACAACTATCATACATTCAACTTTAAACTACACTGTGGTATTGGAATAAACATGGAAGCTAAATTGTTAGCTCTCTGGAGTTTGTGTAAGGTGGCTACAATTTTTGGCATTGTGACTCTTCAGGTATTTGGTGATTCCAGAGTCATTAATAAATGAGCAAAAGGTGTTTATAAACTTAAAATGCTCTCTTTATCACCTTGGTGTAACCAGATTCGAAAAAAGCTAAAGATTTTCTACAATATCAACTTTCATCATATCTATAGAGAACAAAATCAGTGGGATGATCATCTTTCCAAATCAGCTTTGGATGGCAAAGAAGGGATTTTTTTTGGGAAGAAATTGTGGAAAATTTGCAAATTGATTATGACTCGATAAATATTTTAGATTTATAATCTACTCAGGGTATCATTTTTATAGCAGTTTTGTGTTGTTTTTTTGTTCTGGATTTGATTCGGATCTTGGGGGTTGAGACCCGAGAGGCTTGGATGCCGAGAGAGGAGGGGAGTAAACCTGCAAATTGTTATCATTTAATGCATAGAATAATATAGAGTAAATATGTGACATGGAGGGGTGAGGCTCAAAGAGGGTTCTTTGAGCCTCACCTCTCAAACCATACTCAGAAAGACACTCAGCACCAATAACTCAATAACTGAATAAAATAACATAAATGTAGGATGTCAAAAATCCTTCCATGCCTTATTGAAAAGGCATAGAGCCTTTTTATAACATTATTATAATGTGCCTTGGGGCAATACCATGTGTCAAAACCATGGGTTGTGAAATACCATGGATGAGAGAGGTACAATGTGCCTTGAAGCCATACCATGAAACAAAACCATGAGTTGTCAATGACCATGGATGAGAGAGGGTGGCCTCTCCGTTTAATGCTTTTATGATGACTGAGAGCATGTGGCCTCTCATTAAATGTTTTTATGACTCATACATCCGAATTTAGACCATATTCTCCCTTAAATTCAGATCATTCTTTCCCCCTTAGGAAATGATGGTCCCCATCATTTCATACTAAAATAGACCCATGATTACAATGTGTCAATTGCCAATGACGATAAGGGTTTTATGTGGTTAACCCATAACCATAACTGTGGGTTTTGTGTGGTTGACCCCTAACCATGGGTTTTGTGTGGTTGACCCATAACCATAACTGTGGGTTTTGTGTGGTGGACCCTTAACCATAGGTTTTGTGTGGTTGACCCGTAACCATAACTGTGGGTTTTGTGTGGTTGACCCCTAACCATAATCTTGGGTTTTATGTGGTTGACCCATAACCATGGGTTTTGTGTGGTTAACCCATAACCATGATTAAAATAAGATTTCATAAAAGTAAAAAAAAAAATGGTCTTTGGTGAAGTTGATGTCTTGTTGCAGTCCATTCATATATTTTGATACAAGTGATGAAATTGAATTCCGTTGAAGACCCATTTGAGATATTGAAGAGACATTTCCATCCATATAACATACTCTCTCTGTGGTGGCCCAATGAATGAGAAAATGGTTGCCGAAGCTCAAGGGACGCGTGCGCACTAGTTTTCCAGACACATGTTGCTTCAATCGATGATATCTCTCAAACCAGAGATCCAAATGAAAAACCGTGAGATACCCATTTTAACTAACGAAAATATCTTTCCAATGAGATATGGTAGAGCCTCTGATATGTTTTGTGGAGTCCGTGGTACTTGTTTGAAGTTGCAGTATGTGAGGTCGCACTGTGTACAAACATAGATTGCTTCAAACAAGCATATCTCACAAACCAGGAAGGTAAATGAGAAACCAAAAAATACCCATTTTAGATGACGGAAACATATTTCCAATGAGCTATGGAAGAGCCTATAAAACTCTCTGTGTAAGTTGCATCATCCATTTGAATTTTGTAGAGGACCACAAAGGATGCCAAGGGTTTGTAGAACAAAATCAGATGTTGTAGAGATCATGGAACTTCCTCTTGAAGCTTAGATATCCTGTATTGCCTGAGGACCAACTGTGATGCTTACAGTGTGTGGCCCAGCAATGGACTCTGAGTGTGCCAAAAAGAGGCTGAAAATCTCTGTAGTTCTTTGAACCCGAACTATGCTCAAACCCTCGTTCCCATGGAGAGTGTACCTGCTCTGATACCACTGATCCGGATCTTGGGGGCTGAGACCCAAGAGGCTTGGATGCCGAGAGAGAAGGGGAGTAAACCTGCAAATTGTTATCATTTGATGCATAGAATAACATAGAGTAAATATGTGGCATGGAGGGGTGAGGCTCAAAGAGGGTTCTTTGAGCCTCGCCCCTCAAACCATACTCAGAAAGACACTCAGCACCAATAACTCAATAACTGAATAAAATAACATAAATGTAGGATGTCAAAAATCATTCCATGCCTTATTGAGAAGGCATAGAGCATTTTTATAACATTATTACAATGTGCCTTGGGGCAATACCATGGGTCAAAACCATGGGTTGTGAAATACCATGGATGAGAGAGGTACAATGTGCTTGGAAGCCATACCATGAAACAAAACCATGAGTTGTCAATGACCATGGATGAGAGAGGGTGGCCTCTCCGTTTAATGCTTTTATGATGACTGAGAGCGTGTGGCCTCTCATTAAATGTTTTTATGACTCATACATCTGAATTTAAACCATATTCCCCCTAAAATTTGGATCAGGATTCCCTATTGTTTTGCTTTGTTGTGTGTGGTACTGTTGGTTTGGGGCTATGTCATATTTGGTTTGACTTTAGACATTTGTATGATGATAAGATAAGACCTTGGATTGTTGTTTTGCAAAGTCACTCATTTGACTTTTTTTGGCAAGTTTTTGTATTTTTTTATTCAAATGAATAGCAAAAGTATATTTTTTCTGCTGAAAAAAATGGCTACTACTCCCACTAGCACCTTGTGAACATTTCAAGATCCTAACTAAATCATCACTAATATTAGTAAAATTTAAATTACTTACAAGTTTTAACTATATCAATTTTTCCAAACCCTCTTTACCCTCATTTTGAGAATGATACTCGTAATAAAATCTAAATTCTTTACCCCAGAAAAACAATCTAAATTCTTCAAGCCACAAAAACAAGTCAACAATTAAATTAAGCTTGAAGTTCTTCCAACCACCTGTTTATTCAAAAATCAATATATCAGTTACACAACATGATTATCATTGCACCAAGAGAAGCGAGGTGGTCTCCAGCCCAATATAGAAGTGATGTTGTCACGTTTGTACCTGATGCTCTAATAAAATAAGAATAATAAATTTTATACCCAACATGTCGGCCTACACAAAAGTAAAACTAAAAATAAAAAATAAAAAATTTAATTATTCCACAAAACAACTTGTGCCATACAAACAACCCAATATGGGGATATGTTGTAATGTTCATACCTAACAAAATACTAATAAATTAATTAATTAATTATCGACAAAAAAATGTTGACACCATGTGCAAGGCCTCCTAAACAACCCATGGTTTTATTGTACATAGTTTAGTAGGGCCTTACAAATGGTTTTAAAACCATGTGCAAGGCATCCTAAACAACCCATGGTTTTATTGTACATGATTTAGTAGAGCTTGCAAATGGTTTTAAAACCATGTGCAAGACATTCTAAACAACCCATGGTTTTATTGTACATGGTTTAGGAGGGCCTAGCAAATAGGTTTAAAACCATGTGCAAAGCCTCCTAAACAACCCATGGTTTTATTGTATATGGTTTAGGAGGGCTTTACACATGGTTTTAAAACCATGTATGAGGTAGATGTTTTGAATACTAATATACTTTAATATATTCAATAAGTGAGAACCATATTAACATGATCCTAGATCTCACTTGAATTTATATTTAGGATAGTATTAAAATGTATGTAATATTTAGGTTTGAAACAATTTAATGTTTTCATTTATGATAGTATTTCAAGGTTTAAAATAAGGGTTTTTAAATTATGAGACTATGAAATATAACTATTAAAATATGGTTTTTTAATAGTTAATTATTTATAATAATAAAAAATATTGAAAAAAACATATTTCAATAAGTTTTTTTCAATTATATTTTAAATATGACTATTGAAAATATAATTGAAAATATAGTCAATTTATGGAATAATATAATATTATAATGTTTTAATAATTATAATGTTTTGATAAATTGAATAGTAAAAATGTTTTTAAAAAATAATGTTTTTAAAATATAATTGAAAATATAGTCTATTTATGGAATAGTATAATATTATAATGTTTAAAGAAATTTAATGTTTTAATAATTGTTTCGCCGAGAGGCGCTCTACAACCCAGTATGGGGGATCTTGTAACGTTACCTAACGTTATTTTTATTAATAACAATTTTTTTTTTTAATTATAGGCCAAAATAAATTTCGGCTAGAAAAACCATTTAATATGGGAAAGATGTTGTAATATTCCTACCTAACAAAACAATAAAAAAGTAAAAATTTAATTATCCGTAAAAAAAATGGAAGATGTTGTAATATTCCTACCTAACAAAACAATAAAAAAGTAAAAATTTAATTATCCGTAAAAAAAATGTGGATCAGAAAAAAAAACACAATATGGGGAAGATGTCGTAATGTTCCTACCTAACAAAATAATAAAAAATAAAAAATTCAATTATCCGCAAAAAAATGTTGGCCTTGCACATGGTTTTAAAACTATGTGCACATGGTTTTAAAACCATGTGCAAGGCCTTCTAAACAACCCATGGTTTTATTGTACATGGTTTAGGAGGGCCTTCCAGATGGTTCTAAAACCATGTGCAAGGCCTTCTAAACAACCCAGGGTTCTATTGTACATGGTTTAGGAGGGCCTTGCAAATGGTTTTAAGACCATGTGCAGGGCCTTGCATATGGTTTTAAAACCACGTATGGGAAAATGTTGTAATGTTTGTTCCTAACATAATAAAAAATACTATATGTCAGCCATAAATAATATTAAATATTAATAATAAAATATTATATGTGGACCTTAAATAAAAAGATGTGTATTTTGGTTTGAATCAAATCAATGGATACCTAAGAAAAAATTTGATCCCTCTCGGCGCTTGATAGAACCTAGGATTTTGATCTACGCTGATAATGTTTTAATTGCGTCGAGAGGCGCTCTACAGCCGAGTGTGGGGGAGATCTTG
This sequence comes from Pseudotsuga menziesii, assembly GCA_001517045.1. Classification (NCBI taxonomy): domain Eukaryota; kingdom Viridiplantae; phylum Streptophyta; class Pinopsida; order Pinales; family Pinaceae; genus Pseudotsuga; species Pseudotsuga menziesii. The sequence goes on along the minus strand of LPNX010817630.1, from coordinate 228,841 downwards.
TAACGTTAACGTTATTTTTATTAATAAAAAATAATTTTATTAATTATAGGCCAAATTAAATGTCAGCCAGAAAAAAAAAACCTAACATGGGGGAGATGTTGTAATCTTCCTACCTAACAAAACAATAAAAAGGTAAAAATTTAATTATCCGTAAAAAAATATGGGTGAAAAAAAAACACAATATGGGGGAGATGTTGTAATGTTTTTAATTAACAAAATAATAAAAAATATTGGCCTTGCACATGGTTTGCACATGGTTTTAAACCATGGTTTTAAAACCATGTGCAAGGCCTTCTAAACAACCCATCGTTTTATTGTACATGGTTTGGGAAACCATGTATGGGGAAATGTTGTAATGTTAGTTCATAACAAAATAAAAAATAATAATAAATACTATATGGGGGCATAAATAATAATAAATATTAATAATAAAATATTATATGTGGACCTTAAATAAAAAGATGTGTCTTTTGGTTTGAATCAAATCAATGGATACTTACGAAGAGATTTGACCCCTCTCAGCGCTTGATAAAGCTTAGGATTTGGATCTACACTAGTAGTTATAAAGTTTTAATAATTTAAATAATAAAAAAAATTTGCGTCGAGAGGCGCTCTACAGCCCAGTATGGGGGAGATCTTGTAATGTTACGTAACATTACATAGCGTTACATAGATGTCAACTATAAAAAACAAAATTTTTAATTATATTACAAAATAAATCTCGGCCACAAAAACAACTTAATTTGGGAGAGATGTTGTAATATTCCTACCTAACAAGATAACCAGCGTAGATCCAAATCCTAGGCTCTATGCGCCGAGAGGGATCAAATCTCTTATTATGTATCCATTGATTTGATTCAAACCAAAAGACACATATTTTTATTTAAGGTCCACATATAATATTTTTATTATTAATATTTATGGTTTAAAACCATGGTTTCATGGTTTTAAAAACATGCACATGGTTTATGGTTTTAAAACCATGTGCAAGGCCAACATTTTTATTATTTTGTTAAGTAAAAATATTACAACATCTCTCCATATTGTGTTTTTTTCCTCACCCATATTTTTTTACCGATAATTAAATTTTTACTTTTTTATTGTTTTGTTAGCCAGGAAGATTACAACATCTCCCCCATATTAGGTTTTTGTTGTGGCCGACATTTATTTTTGGCTATAATTAAAAAAATATTTTTTTATTAATAAAAATAACGTTACGTAACGTTACAAGATCTCCCCCATACTGGGCTGTAGAGAGCCTCTCGGCTCAATAATAAAAATAAATAAAAAATTTAATTATCGTTATAAAAAATGTTGGTGAGAAAAACAACACAATATAGGGCAGATGTTGTAATGTTTCTACTTAACAAAATAATAAAAAATAATAAATTGAATTATTGGCAAAAAAAAATGTTAGTCATGCACATGGTTTTAAAATTATGTGCAAGGCCTCCTAAAAAAACCCATAGTTTTATTGTGCATGGTTTATGAGGGCCTTACAAATGGTTTTAAAGCCATGTGCAAGGCCTCCTAAACAACCCATGGTTTTATTGTACATGGTTTAGGAGGTAGTTGCAAATGGTTTTAATAGCATGTGCAAGGCCTCTTAAACAACCCGTGATTTTAGGAGGGCCCTGCACATGGTTTTAAAACTATGTATGGGGGAGATGTTTTAATGTTCTTTCCTAACAAAATAAAAAATAATAAAAAATATTATATGCAGCCATAAATAGTATTAAATATTAACAATAAAGATATTATTTGTGGAGCTTAAATAAAAAAATGTGTCTTTTGGTATGAATCACATTAACGCTGATAGTTGAGTGCAATACTTAAGAAGATGTTTGCACCTCCAAAGATTTGATCCTTCTCGGTGCTTGATAGAGCCTAGGATTTGGATCTATGCTTGTTAAATCACATTTTTTCTAAATATGTTTTAAATAATTTTTTTTAATTATAATTGCAAAAATAGTCAAATTGAAAAGTGTCATATTTGAAAATATATTGAATTTCAGTAACAGAATTTCATTAGCATTTCATTAACTTGCAGACTAAGTTTTTTCTTTAGTAACAGAGTTTCATTAGCATTTCATTAACTTGTAGAGTGAACAGGGTTAGTGTATGGTGTATTAATATTAATGCATAAATTAGTCGCTATATTGATTGGTTCTAATGGTGTATTAATACTCTGAGAGGTTTGCACTTAGAAAGTTTGATCCCTCTTGGTGTTTGATAAAGCCTAAGATTAAGATCTAAACTCACACTTACAATACTCTGATTCATATGTGAGCATAATATAAACAATCAAACTAGATATTGACAACTTAAAACCAGGCATCATCAGTTCCATCTCATGTGATTTAACATAGAATTTCTTCTTATGTTTCATGAGAATCGACACATTCAAAATTGAAGAACAGACTTATCACATCATTGTTCATCTTTGTTCTTTCCTATTGGTAGGTTCCCACAACAACCATCACTTCGTCGTATCAGTTTTATTTTACCTTGGGCTTAAGCTCCGTATCCTCCCGTAAACCCCAACCATGGCCCGAAAACTCCTCTGTGCTTTCGAATTCCACGCGCCCCTCCGTCCACATTATTCTCTTAGATCTGTCTGCAGTTTCCACACATTCCCCGAACTTTTATTGGGTGTTAAAAAAACCTCTATTGAATCGCCCGGGCGTCGCCGGCTGGGACCGTATGAGTACCTGAGCCTTCTGAAATTGGAGAAAGACCCGGACAGGCTTGTAAATATCTTCAAAGAAGCTTCAGAGCATCCCCGCTTTCACCACCACCGTTCGGCTTACGAGAGTGCAGTTAAAAAACTAGCCATAGCCGGCCGCCCGGACGCCGTTGAAGAAATCCTGGAGCACGAGAAGCAGCAGAGCCGAAGCCGTCCATACAGCGAGGGTTTCATGGTTCGAATCATCACGCTTTATGGCCGAGCTGGGATGCCGGAGCAAGCCGTGAAGACTTTCCGGCAATTGCCGGACTTCGACTGTGGACCCTCCGTGAAGTGCTTCAATGCCGTACTCTGTGCTCTGTATGCGACAAAGCAGCATGAACGGATTCTCGATCTTTACTCTGAAATCAAAGAAACTCTTGACATCAAACCTAATTTGACTACTTTCCTTACTGTTATTAAAGCTTTGTGTAAAGTTGGCTCTTCAAATAGTGGTTATTCAATGCTTGATGAAATGGTGAAACATGGATGTAGTCCTGATACTGTAACATTTAATGCGGTCTTGAAAGGGTTTTACAACGAAGGGAAACCGCAGGAGGCTTCTAGGGTCTTAGAAAAAATGACCCAAATGGGTTGTTATCCTGATTTTCACACTTACAATAATAGGATTTTGAATTTATGTAACGAGAGCAAGTCACTCGAGGCTAAGGAGCTGTTGCGTGTTATGCGTGCCGAGGGCATAAAGCCGACTGCTCGAAGTTATAATACGGTAATCGAGGGTTTCTGCAAGGAACACAACTTGGTAGAGGCAAATAGGGTTTTTGTAGATATGGCCGGCAACGGATGTGATCCCAATAATCAGAGTTACTATACGTTTATTTATTATTTGTGTGTCGAGGAGGAGTTTGACTGGGCAATGGAGGTCTGTGATGAGAGTATGAGGAAAAATTGGGTTCCGAATATATCTGTCATGCAGATGCTAATTGAGGGGCTGGTTAAGATTTCAAAGGTCGACAGTGCGTGCAGGATTATTGGAGAAGCAAGGTCGAGGTTCCCATCTCGCTGTGTTGGGCTTTGGGATGACTTTGAGAACACTTTGTCTGAGGTGACCGGTGCTCGCAGAGTTAACGGTAGCGGAAAATAGATTCAGACTCAAGGACTATCAAAATCGTCTTCATTTGGGTTTGGTTTTGAACTGACAAAACTCGGGGTTGAAACATAATTTCATGCTTATTACGGGCCCATGTTCTTTATGTGGCTTGGTTGTGTTACTATTGACATTAGCTTAAATCTTGGTATGCAAGTGATCAAAGCTTTTCTGACTAAGTCAACCACACTATCACTTGAAAACTTTCATGCATTGATCTGGCTTATAGGTTAATTTGGCATGGGTTCCATCAGGAGACTGTTCAGTATGCAGTTTCACCAATCAGCTAAGAAGCCAAAAGTCCGAAAATACGCAAGAGACAAAACTGGCAATCAAAATGCCTTTTAGAATAACTACACCAACAGTGGTCTGGACTTTGTGCTTATCTAAACGAGAAATCACTAAAGTGAACTAGGAAGGCACTTACTGCTCAACATATGCTTTCACAAAGTTGGGGTTTCACGATCCCGAACTCAAATGTAAGTATTCGTAGCGAGTGATTGTATGGCCCGTTCAGTGGATGGTCTTAAACCGTGCTCAGCTGAAGTGCACATGTTGTCCTGTCGAAGGACGATAAAGCTAAAGTTGCACAATATCTTTTGAGGTGTGAAAACAATCAGAATTGTCATCAGAATTTTTTTTACCTCTCGTGTTTTATTTGAATTTTATTTCATTCTCATGCAGCTATTTTAGAATATTTTCAGTTGTTGCCAAACATTAGCAATTTAGGTTTTCTATTCTTTGTTTTACGAGGTTGCCTGTGTTTTGCTCAGTTTGTAGATGGCTTTAAATTCTTTCGAAGTCCTTTTTCATGTTTTCATCATCCTTGATACACTCCACTAAATATATTTTTGTATTTTGACAATATTATTCCTGCATGGGTATTAGCACAAAGGATTTTGTTCAAATTATATTATGTTATACAATATATACAAATATGTTATTTTGATTAGATTAATGAGTTCAATCTTCCTACATAAAAAAATTGGGTGCTACTTGATGCTCTCATGCATGAAAAAATGGGTTCTAGCAAGGCACAATTGTCTTCTTTTTGTTCCGAGAGGAGTTTCCATGCGATCCACATTATTATATTTGCATGAGTATTCTTCATATCAGAAGAGATTTCATTATGTTCTGCTCTGTAATCCCTGCAGTGCATGGATTCCGGCTATCTTTCAAGTTATGCTGTCATTACTCGTGGAAATATCTTTCATGGAAGTCATGAAAAAGAAACTGAGAGAGCTTTTCACACATTTTTTATGAATTGTATACAACCCCAAAGTAACAGGAGTGAGGCATCCCTTTCTCATTTCAAGAAATTTGGAGAGGTTCTTGGCATTCATATTCCTAAAAAATTTCGAAGAGATTTTGTACAATTTGTTAACCAAGAAAGTGCTGAGGCTGCCTTTACTTCACCATATGTTGTCATTGGAAACTGTTATACAATTTTGTAGGATTGCCATGGATAAATTGAGATGACATATTAGCAACAGTAGAAAGTAGTGCAGCAATAGCGTCCCCAATAGCAATTTTCAGTGTTGCTTTCAAACTGAGCAAATACATACTGAAAAAGGAAAGGAAAAAGTTCATGTTGTTGCTTTGGCTTTCTCTTCAATTCAACATTTGAAACACCTATTATGGAGGGAGGTTCTTTGAATCATGTCACAGCAAATGACATATCCACCCATTTTTTTCTAGTGTGCAAAGAAGCAAGAAGTGTATAACTTTGGGAGGCACTCCGCCAAAAGCAGGAAATATTGGCTGAAAACATGGTAATTCTGGTGTTAATTGGATAAACTTGAGAAACAGGTCAGCTTCCTAATGGTGTCAATAAGGAAAGGATATTCTAGGTTACTTGGATGGTACAATTCCTTAATGTATTTATTGGTTTATGATGTTTTGAACTCTTGCAGAGAACAGCTAGTAGAGTTGAGGTATCGGATATAGACCAAAAGACAGCGAAAGAAAATAGAGGTGTTGCTGAATTTTCAATCATAGGCAAATCATGCCATCTTAACCTTTACTCAACTGCTAGACTAGATACTGGCCAAAATAACGGGAATTTTATTATTAAGAGCAGTTCTGGAGATGTTCCAGGTCAGACAGTAAAGTTCATGCTTGTCACTGATTTCCAAGACATCACCAAAGCAATTGAAACTACCCTTTCCCTGTTTACCAACGCTGCTGGAAGCACCAATTTTCGATCCAAATTCCATGTCTACTTGTGGATCTAAGGGATGTAAGTAAAGTAATCTTGAACTATGTTTCATATTTTGAAATTTGACAAAACCAACATTGACAGCATTGACAATTCTACCTTTTTGTTTTTTTATTTGTTTAAATTTAAATATCAGATTGCTACCTTGAAGGAACATTTTGCAATGTATGGTGATCTCTCTATTAAGGTTTTTACTTGGTTGCTTGAGAGTTGTTTCTCCATCCTCATGGTGTAGTGGTGACAAGAGATCCATATCGTGGCTCAACAGATCCATACTTCGGGATGTGAGCACATCATCGATGATTGATGGAGCTAGGCATAACACTAGTTGTTTTGGGAGGTGAGTTGTTATGTAGGGGTGAGGTAGGTTACTTGGATCAAAGCATATGCAGAGGTGAATTAGGAGGATGTAATGCATGCATCGATCTCTAATTTAGACTCAGTTTAGTTCAACCTTTAGTTCAGTTTAGACTCAACTTGGTTTTGCATGCAATTTTATTTAGTTAGGGTGCACACTGTGTTGATGTAATTGTAACTTCGGAATGTATTCATCCATATTTCTTATGTATTGTAATGTATTTGAGTCATGTCATACCCCAATGTTTATTCCGAGAAGTTTCTATAATGAGAAAGTCATGTCAAGTCGTTGTGGGTAACCCTTCTATTGGTCAAGGGTTAAAGTCCCCACAGTTGTGGGGCCCTTGGGTTATTAGACTATCCTAGTGAAGTCGACCCTAGGTGAGTCATTGTAAGTTGGGGCAATAGTCCCCACCATTGTGTTACCCTCCTATTGGTCGGAGGAGGCAAAGTTCCCACAAGTGGTGGGGCACTAGGGTTATTAGACACTCCTAAAGATGTCGGCTCTAGTAAGTAATTGTTAAGTGAGGCCGACATGATGGAGTGGGTTCCAAGTGAACGGAAGAATATAAATAGAGAGTGAGAGCCTCTCTATTCATTATATTTATACACACACACTCACTCATTGGGGTGCATGAGTGAGAGAGGAGAAGCTCTCTCAGTGTGGGAGAGAGAGACTGCTGCTGTCGGGAGTGCATCTTACTGTTTTGGGGTCTTACCATTTTGTGCTGATTCTATCTCTGGGGAAGTTGCGGGGTTTTCTCCTTTATGGTTTCCCCGAGGAAAATTCTTTGTCTCTTGTCTCTTGTGTTATGCTTGTGTTTTATTGCTGTGCATGTTATTCTCTCAGTTAAAGATCCTAAGATTGTAATGCTAGCTTAGAATGTTGAAAAACTAACATGGTATAAGAGCTAACCTGAGAAGAAGACATTGTGCAGCTGCAGAAGCTAAGGCTTCTTACTTTTTGGGTCTCTCTCCACAATCCATCAGCAAAAGTATGCTAGGCTGACTCTCCATTGAAGGGCGCATCTTTCAGTCGAAGCGGAATTCGATTCCAAGCATTTTCAGTTTTCGATGCGGAAATTAGGGCTTTCTACAAAAGAGGATTTTTTTAGTGAGCCCAGCATAGGATTGTTCTCTTCATCAAAACCGAAGTTTAGAGACTTGGATCAAGAAATTTGGTTGGGTGAAACTCCGGAAAAGTCAAACCCTAGTTTGACCCCAAGCTAGAAAAACCCTAAATACTAAAATTACTAAGTTTTGGTACATTCGCTATATTCGGAGATTGGCGAAGGCTCAGGAGCTGGAAATTGCAGAGGCAGAAGGTAAAATCTTGATGTACACTGTGTCCAAAAATCAGCCTCATATTCGCTATATTCTGGGAGATATGATCCCTCCAAGGTAGGGTTCCAGCCTCTTCCAGAATTCATTCCTAAACAGGACACCTGGGGAGAATTGCAATATCTTGGGCTATAGAGGTCCAAATGGAATTCCTGAAGATGTTCCAAAAAGGGCACGGACGGTACTTTCGGTGTTCTGAAGATCAGACTCAGAAAATGAACTAGTGACACGTGGCATTCCGTACAACTTCGTTGTTCTGAACAGTCCTGTAACAGGTCACCTTGGGAAAATGATCATAAATCCTAATTGGTGAAACCAATTCTGATGAAACCTGTGGTGTTGGATCAAGGACATGCGAGGTTACCTCAATGCGAAATTTCAGACACAGAGGAGCAGTACTTTCGGATATATTACAGAAACAGTGACAGGCATTTCTGCAGAAGAAATTGGAAAACTAGGGCTTCTTGTTTCGGGAGCTTCCCTCCACTGTTTTCAGAAAAGGAGTACATTGGACAGCTCCATTTGAAGAGATCTATCTTTCTATCCAATCAGATCTGAAATATTCCAAGTTTTGAAAATCAGGGTTTTTGTGACAAACCTTAGATCAGCGAGCTCCGGAACCAGGACGGACACCTCAAATCGGTAAGATCTAATCCTTTGCTATTTTCATTTGAGGTTCTCATTTCAAAATGATCTATCACATCAGCTTGATGATAAGCTTGATGAAGTTGACAAATTCCAAGCATGGAAGTATATGATCTCTCTGAAGAAAATGAATTGGAGACCTACATGAGTAGAGAGGTTCCAGTTCCAGAGGGAGATGAGGTTAGAAGTCTTTTACAAGAAGAACTTGGTCAAGGCCAAGAAGATCATTGCTGATTCAGTCACGAATCAACTTGTACTACAAGTGTCTTCCCCAAAGACACTGAAGACGTTTGATTCCTTGACCAAGCTATTTGAAGGGAAGAACATCCATCAGAAGATAACCTTAAGAAACCAGTTGAAGAAAGTGAAGATCCAGAATGCAGAGACCATGCAGTCATACTTTACAAGGGTCTCTCAAATCAAAGAACAACTTGTAGCGGTAAAAGAAGAAGTGAATAATGCAGTAGTGGTGATGTCCACCTTGAATGGCCTCCCAGGATCATGGGATTCATTCATTCAAGGAATGTGTGCCAGAAAGAAGTGATTACTTTCAGTAGACTCTCGGAAGAAGAAGAAGCTCGACTCATAAGAAGAGAAGAGAAGATGTGAGCAATTGAAGATCAAGCTCTCGCCATCCAAAGAAGATCCCTCAAGCAATGAGGAATATGAAGAACTCAACTCTTGAAGCACCTCTTCTCCACCTTGGCATTTGGATAAGAAACGATGCTATTATGAATGAAGAAGATGATGAAGCTGAAGACTCAAGAAGGAATATACCCATGAAACAAATAAAGATAAGTATTCAATTGTCATTTCATGATATTATTTTGTTATGCATTTGTTTATATTCAGTTGATGTATTATGCATGATAAGATGTTTGCATTAACAACAATATACTACTGATATGCATGTGATGGGTAAGTAGCTCATGGTGCTATACAACTCTCCATTGCTACTTATCTAGAATGAAACCTCTTTGCTGACATATTGGATTAGTGCACAATCTCAATGTTGTCTTGGTAGAGATGGAAGGCATCTAGAAAAGCTTCTGTGAGATATGGATGAATGTTGTATTGGCTAAAGTAGTTGCATGATCATATATCTATGCATAAGAATTTGCCAATATGAATATTCCTTATGAAATGTTTCTAACCATACAAATGCATTTGACTTGTAGGAAAGATCGCATACATAATCGCCTACAAGCAAAGAAGGATGAGACTTGTTCTGAAGAACAAGTGACGACAGTTCAAGATGAAGAATAATATGACGAATGCAGCGACATCATTGATACAGAACCTTCTAGCTATGAAGAAGTTCAAGAAGAATGATGTCTAAGATGCAGTATCGACACATGAAGAGAAGTTCGTAGTTCCATCATGCAGTAGATGGAAACATTGTGGGATACAAGGCAAGATTCGAAGAGACATTTGCAGCCAGTGGGAGCTGAGACACATGACAGGCAAAATCATGTGTGCAAATGAAAGAAGACCTTGTACAAGCTCAGAGGACACCCATGGGATAACACATACATGATGAGCTTGATGAATATCTTAACCTTTGCTACAAGGTTGATAAAGGATGACAAGCTCATAGATGGATGTGAGAAGAACTTTTGAAAAAAGTTCAAAACAGAGGATCTTAGTATCCAATGATCCTAGATGGATACTACTTGTCACTCCAATACAGAATGTTTCAGTGCATAGAGTACGAAAGACAGAGGGAGTATGATGCTCCGCTTCAGAGGGAGTGTATGCAGAAGATCCTGACGTTCGACATGGTACGTCAGGATGGATAGATTACTGACGGCTCTAGGGTTTACTGAGAGTAAAACGGATTCCAACCTTTGCTTCAAGGTTGAAGATGGAAGACTAGTGATGCTCCTGTTATGTGTCGATGCACTATTGTTCTAGGCATGGAGGTGTGGACAAGGGAAGTATGCAGTAGAGATCCTGAATAGGTTCAGGATGACGGACTGCATGACCACACCTATGGCATCGAACATGAAGCTATTGAGTGATGCTTCATCAGAGACGGTTGATGCTACGATGTATCGTCAGATGATTGGGTCCTTGATGTACCTGAGACCAGATATTTGCTTTGTTGTGAACACATTGAGACATGTTCACCTGATGGTTGTAAAGCATGCAGGGATACAGTTGATTATGGGCTCAAGTACGATGCGAATCAGAAGATTAACCTGGAGGTTTATGTTGATTCAGATTGGGTAGGCAGTGCCATCGATAGGAAGAACACTTCAGAGTGTTGCTTCAGTATGGGATCAGGTGTGATCTCTTGGTTTAGCAGGAAGCAATCCTGTGTGGCACTGAGTACAGCTGAAGCAGAGTATGTCGTAGCTTGTTCAGCTAGTTGTGAGGCAGTATGGCTGCGGAAGCTACTGTCTGATTTATTTGATCTCCAGATGGATGCTACTTGTATACATTGTGACAACCAGAGTTGCATGAAGTTGTCAGAGAATCTAGTGTTCCATGACAAGTCGAAGCATATCGAGATCAAATATCACTATATCAGAGATATGGTGTAGAGAGGAGCAGTGAAGCTCCGGTATGTTGCGACAAAGGAACAGATAGCTGATGTGTTGACGAAGCCATTAGCCAGAGTGAAGTTCGAGTACTTCAGGGAGAAGCTTGGTGTTCTCCATATCGAGGTTTCCTCCAAGGGAAAGTGATGAGTCCCAAAGACATTCTGACGAGTAGGTCAGATGTAATGGCTAAGCCATTCTGTCATGGTGAGAGGATTCAGTTCCTTCCATGTCAGATATGAGTGCTAAGATCCAAAGCCATTTTGACGAGTAGGTTAGATGTAAGGGCTGAGCCATTTTGTCATGGTGAGAGGATTCGGTTCCTTCCATATCAGATATGAGTGCTGAGATTCATAGCCATTCTGACAAGTAGGTCAGATGTAAGGGCTGAGCCATTTTGTCATGGTGAGAGGATTCAGTTCCTTCCATGTCAGATATGACTGCTGGCCATTCTGTCGAGTAGGACAGATGTAAGGGCAACTGCCACTCTCCGGGAGAGTGGAGGCACCTGGTCCGTTACCAGGTAGCTCAGTCTGGGACTGGGGGCCTTTCTGACGAGGGTGGAGGATTTAGTTCCTTCCAGGTCAGATGTGAGTGCAGGCTATTCTGGCGAGGGTGTAGGACTTGTTTCCTACCAAGTCAGATATAAGGGCAACTGCCATTCTCCGGGAGAATGGAGGCACCTGGTCCGTTACCAGGGATTGGGGGCCTTTCTGGTGAGGGTGGAGGATTCAGTTCCTTCCAGGTTAAATGTGAGTGCAAGCCTTTCGGGCAAGGGTGGAGGACTTGTTTCCTTCCAGGTCAGATATAAGTGCTGGAGCCTTTTCACGGATGATAGTGATGTGATGTCCTATCATGCTAGTGAATGTGAGTGCTGGGCCTTTCTGATGTGATTGTAGGTTCCTACATGATCAGATGTGATTATAGGTTCCTACATGATCAAATGTGAGTGCTGGGCGTGCCTTTCTTATGAGTAGGTCAGATGTAAGTGCTGGGCAAAGACCTACATGATGGCTAGGCCTACGACTAGCATGAAAGAAGGCTGGCTCTGTAGAACTTCCTATGATGAGATAACACACATGATGATGACCAGATGAGATCCAAATCGAGCTATGATCTAGATCCAGTTATGATGACTCCGAGAGATCTAAATCGAGTGATGATTCAAATCGAGAGATGATCCAGATCTAGTCCAGTGATGATGATCCAGATCGAGAGAGGATCCAGATCCAGTGATGATGTCCCATGATGATCCAGATCGAGAGATGATCCAGATCCAGTCCAGTGATGATGATCCAGATCCAGTGATGATCTAGATCCAGTGATGATGATCCAGATTGAGTGATGATCCAGATCCAGTGATGATGATCCAGATCCAGTGACGATGTTCTAGATCGAGTATGATCCAGTGACGATGATCCAGATCGAGTGATGATCTAGATCCAGATGAAGATGACCTAAAGATGAAGATGACGAGAAGTTGACGATGATTCAAATGATACAGAGAAGAAGATTTGTGTTAATAAATTGTGTCGAGAGAATACCTTCCTAGTTAAGAGGGAGTGTTGATGTAATTGTAACTTCGGAATGTATTCATCCGTATTTCTTATGTATTGTAATGTATTTGAGTCATGTCATACCCCGATGTTTATTCCGGGAAGTTTCTATAATGAGAAAGTCATGTCAGGTCATTGTGGGTAACCCTCCTATTGGTCAAGGGTTAAAGTCCCCACAATTGTGTGGCCCTTGGGTTATTAGACTATCCTAATGAAGTCGACCCTAGGTGAGTCATTGTAAGTCGGGGCAATAGTCCCCACCATTGTGTTACCCTCCTATTGGTCGGAGGAGGCAAAGTCTCCACAAGTGGTGGGGCACTAGGGTTATTAGACACTCCTAGAGATGTCGGCTCTAGTAAGTAATTGTTAAGTGAGGCCGACATGATGGAGTGGGTTCCAAGTGAACGGAAGAATATAAATAGAGAGTGAGAGCCTCTCTATTTATTATACTTATACACACACACTCACTCATTGGGGCGCATGAGTAAGAGAGGAGAAGCTCTCTCAATGTGGGAGAGAGAGACTATTGCTGTCGGGAGTGCATCTTACTGTTTTGGGGTCTTACCATTTTGTGCTGATTCTATCTTTGAGGAAGTTGCGGGGTTTTCTCCTTTATGGTTTCCCCGAGGAAAATTTTGTGTCTCTTGTCTCTTGTGTTTTATTGCCGTGCATGTTATTCTCTCAGTTAAAGATCCTAAGATCATAATGCTAGCTTAGAATGTTGAAAAACCAACACATTGCACATGCTTGAAGAGTTCTTTTTTACTTATTTTTAAGTAGACGATGCATATTTTAAGGAGGGCATGCATGCAAGCATGCTTCAGTGCGTTCTCCATTGAGTTGCTCTTCACTTGGCACTTTTATCCATGCAAGAGGGTGTACTAGGTGATCATATAGGGTTAGGGTTTGATATGGTGAATTGATTTGTTTTTGCACATGTCCGGATTCATGTTACTTTCTTCCTATTCTACAGTGTTACACGGTGACGCGTCCCGAAGGGTCGGGAATGCGTTTCGGCGTTTCTCGCGTCCCGGGGACTCCGAAACTCCATCCGAAACGTTTCAGGACGTCCCCCTTTTGGCGAAACTTGGCGAGACGCGGACCGAAACGTTTCAGTGAGCGGTGAAACTTGGCAAAACTTGGGGGGACTTCTTGGCGTCCTGGCCGAAACTTCGAAACTTCGTCGAGACTTGTGTTGATAAAATTGTCATTGATGCCAACATGGACTTGATGTCATTGATGCCACCACTCTGCTGAAGATGTTGAAGGCTCAGCTAATGATGCAGAAGTCTCTAGAAATGGTATTGAAGCCCTGGTAGATGTTGAGAAGCCCATGATGCCTCCTGCTTGATGAAGTTTGCCTCCCTTCGAGTGAAATCATTTTATTCACGATGAGCTAGCATGCAGGGATTGGATCTTGGTCCCATATGAAGACATGAATTGCCCCTTAGGGCTGGTTTGTACATGTTCTTGTAGCTGCCCACACAACTATCAAATACTAGATGGTAGATGACTGAACAATACAGGAATTCTGGTTGCTGTCCTAATTAATTTAGCAGGGCATGTTCAAAGCTCAGACCTCACAGCAGTATAACAGCGTTCTGAACCAGCACATTAGAGTACTGTTTCTAAGGGAAGTTTCGGGCATTGATGGAAATGTCATTCTTCGCAAAGCAGCAGCATCATTTCTCAGGCTCAGTTTGAAGATGCCTCATGTGCTCCCACTATCTCTAAGATAAAATACAAAGTCTAATATATATATATATATATATATAGTCCTTGAAATAAGGAAATGTAATATTTGAATAGATAAATTTTTTAAAATAACCTTTTATTTAATATAAAAAAAATATATCCCAGTGAAACAAGGAAAAATCTAATATGACAAAAAAATATATATTCCTTAAAATAATGAAATGCTCCCTTTCCTTTTCATATAAAAATATACCTATATTTTTCTTTGATGAAGGGATAAGCTCTTATGGTATGAGTCGTATTATTTTTTTTGCCGTGGGAGTATGCTTTTTGAGCAAGCTTGGAAATCTCGGTGGAGTTCTAAGTTTTTATGTCTGAGGCAGCAGCGTGGAGTGAAAATCTTTTTGACAGCAGCGTGGAAATCATCTTGTTACCAGCAACGTGGAAATCATCTTTTTACCAGCAGCGTGAAATAAATTTTTTTCTCTACAACAGTCTGATCAATTCCGATTCTTAAGCAGCAATAGAGCCATCAGAAGGGCCATTCTCTACAAAATGTATTGAAGAGATTTACTGTTTCACGTAATTAGAGTTCCAGCCTTGTGCGTTTTTTCTCAGAGGGAACGACATTATACCAGCATAACGAGTGGGAGGCCAGGGCTTGCCTCAAGGCGATTTAAGTTGAGAAATTTCTACAATTTCTGCTTATGCCGTTAAATTCTTCAACATCTTGATTCTCAGAATGCTCTTATGGGCAAATTTCATGTGAATTGATGAGATTTTCGAGGTTAAAGGACTACCAAGCAGGCGTGAAATTTTTGGAACAGCAGGGTGAATATTTTTCTTCAGCGTGGAAATTTTCCTTCAGCATGAAATTTTTATTTGACTGTGGCCGCTGCCCATATGAACTGTTTTAGGGCTGTCATCTATCAAATAAAGCTGCAATCGGGTGTGTAATGCTGCCAGATTCATCTTATGGTGCTTTACTACTGGGCGTTTGGATGCTCAATGATCAAATGTTCGAGTTCTGTTCCAGATTAGAAGAGCTGGGCCTGTTTTGGGCACATTTCCAGATCTTTGTTTTAAGGGTTGAACAGTCTGAAATTGCGTGCCAAGAGAAGGCAACGGAGTTCTTGCAGAGTTTATAGAATTGAGACGTAGAGGATTGAATGTCTTTATAAATCGAATTGCTTCTCATCCACAGCTGCAACGTAGTGAAGATATGAAGCAGTTCTTACAGGCAGAAGAAGAGGTTGCACCAACATCCACATGTTGGAGCCTGAATTTCTTCTAGAAGATCAAGTTGATTTTGATTCTTTAATTGCATTACCAGAATCCGTTCATTTTATTAGCTGTCTATATATTCTTCAGCTATCGCTAACAGTGATTTAAGATAAGCACGATAGAGCTTATGAATTACATAAATTTATCCCATGAGGTGAAAGACGTGAGCACTCAATCCACTTACAAATTTTGTGCGATTCTTTGTATTGCTGGAGAGATGATGATGAAGTTAATCTGAATTCTGAATGTTAACTCCTTTGGGCATCTAAAACAACAGTTGAAGGAATAATACCCTGTGCCAGCAGCCTTATGATATTTTGGGTTAGCATTGATAGTGGGCAGCGTTGAGACAGAGCAGAATTGAGGCCCAAACAGTTTGTGGTTTCAGCGAAACAGAGTAAGAGGATGACTAGTATCTCTGATATGGACGAGTGAATGGCTCTGTGGGCATGAGAAGATAAAGGAGCAGACTCTGATTTGCAGCAGCTCAATTCTGGTATGAAATATCCCAAATACTGATATTTTCTATTTCTGAACAATTATGCGGATATAACTGGGCTTATAGACTGCCAGCCAAAAATCCCTATTTTATAGGAAAATTTAGGGTTAGGGTTTGTA
>LPNX010817630.1:187115-203314 GCA_001517045.1 Pseudotsuga menziesii | reverse complement strand
TAGACACATGACAACTAACAAATTATCTTTGTTCAGACTAGAAGAATGATATTTTAGCATGTAGGCTTAGCTTGTGATGATGCTAAGTACTTAGTGATTGGGATGGGTTCTATCTCATTCTACATGCCAACATGGAGGGTTCTTGAGCTACATAAGGATTGTATGTTCTTGGTTTAACTAGGAATCTTGTTTCGGTTTATTGTCTGACATATTCAAAGTGTATGGTTGAGTTTGATGATAAACAAGTGATCATCATAAAACAAAACTTTGATCTTGGTTGAGTTTTGTCCTAAGGCTTATAGAGGATGCTAGCAAATCATATGAAATATGGAGCTTTGGTTCCTAAGAGTGACAATTTGTGTGAGCTTTAGCATAGATGATTAGGTTAGTTGCACTATGGAGCTTTGCCTCTCTTGAAGGACATGGCAGTGCAAGGTGGAGAGTGTAGTAGTGTGCAAGGAATGTGCACTCGACAAACATCCCAAGGTTGCTTTTCCAAGTAGTGAGCATTGATTTAGATGTGTGTTGATCCACGTCATATATGATGTCGATATATAATATCTATTATGTTTTTTCATTGATAATTCTTTGAGGAAAACCTGGATTTATTTTATGAAGACCAAAGATGGAGTCTGTTAGTGCTAAAGTTAACTCTTGACTGCAAGAGAGCCAAGCTTAACACATCTTTAAAGTATAAGTTGATTGATTTGAATCTTTGATTTTATGGTGTATAATAACGGAAAGGGAAATGAAAGGGTGGATAAATGATTAAGCCTAAAACACAGACCCATAAGTATATAAGAGAAAAAGTAAACACGAATGATGTACAAGTATAAGCCTACAGACAGTAGACATACATGAACCAGTTTGGGAATGAGTTATATAACCACATGGCACAAACAGTTGATTACATATCCAAATAATAAATGCCTTGAAACAGAAAAACATTCTGTATAAAAAGAGACACATACATCTGCAATGAGAAACTAAAGACAGAAACACTATCCTTCATAAAAATCATCACAAAAATATATCAAAGACATTGAACCGTATTTGTATTGATGATAAACAAAAAACGGCTCAAATAATATTTCTCATCCTCAATACCACTCTCAAACTACACTGACAGGCACAGAAAAGAAATTTCAGATTGGTAACTCAACCCTTGCAATCACACACAACCCCTCAGCTGGAAAACTCTCGTCTCCTCTTTACATTCTAAATCATACTATTTATATAAAATATACTATTTAAACTGTTACCAGGTTTTTAGGAAACTAGGTCTATCAGTATTCTAAAAATAAAATAAACCTTGAATTGTCACAAAAAAAATCTGGAACTGCTCGAATCATCTGCCTGGGAATGCCCTGTCACCTGTCATAAAAAAATCTGGAATTGAACGCAAATCTGTTGCTTGAAGAGGTGGATCTGTTGATTTCGATCCCTGAAATTTGGAAATAATATTCGATCTTAGCCATTTGGACGTAGCCCTCTGTTTTCATTATTGGGCAATCATAGTTCCAGGATGCATTCTCCTACTTGCTATAAGACTGCTGCCTGGAAATGCTCATCATAATAAGCTACCAAATCTGGAAATGATTTAAACGCTCTGCTTAAAATCTGGAAATAGAAAAATTAACAATAGATTTGTATATTCTTGTTATTCCCAGCCCGAGATCTCTGTACAATTATTACCAATCTTGACCGAGTGTTCTGTCACTGATACTCTGGCAATATTAAACAAATCTGAAGTTGTTGGTACTCGATTTGATTGAATCCTGATTCTCTGCTTTCAATCTAAAACTAATTGGATTGACTGCTAAAAATGTGGATCTGCTGCCTTTATTCCTAGAAACTCTGCCACTAATGAACATTTGTCATTGATTCTCCGAAAAATATGTAGCTGCTTGAAGATGTATTTGTAAAGATTAAGCATGATCCATATCTTTTATCGCTGGACGTTCACATGCCCTGCGATATCAACTCAAAAACTGTAGCATACTATTTGCCGCTAGATACTCTACTATCTCTGTTCCAGATAAAACATCCCCAATGTTTTTATCAATCAATAGCTCGTCCTCTTTCATTTGAAAATAGCCAATGGAACTTGGAATAAAACGTTGGCATATTCATTAAAGAGAACATCCAAACAAATTATATGTATAACAACCATTGACCATAACATACAAACAACGTCCAAACTGCATTTCCCTTTTTTATTATTTTTATTTTGCAACACTTGAACACTTGAACACTTGAGGATGATTTTGAAGTGTCATGATAATCTTTTGTAGCAATAAGAAAACATGAGGGGGTTTTTGTATCTCAACCTCTACCATCAAGGCCAACGTCACAACCCTGTCCAACTAGTGCAGTTACTTGGTTTGCAAAGTTTAAACTTTACATTCCAACTCTGAGATATATCACATTCTGAATAAACAGTTTTGGAAAGACCATCAAGCATTTTGTCTTCTTTAAAGGAAAACGATCAAAGCCAGTTCAATACAAATAATTGAAAAGCTTTTCTGTACTTCATAAGTCTCATATGGGTAAATGGATTATCATCTGGTCTTTGCATTTGGTAAGTGCTCTGACCCTAGATGCATGGATTCTGCATGTCTAAGATATATATCCCACATGCATGTGCATAAAGATACGACATCCGTTAATACACACCACTGTTTGAAATTGTTTTCGACTCGTAATATAGAAAGGCCTAGTGGACTCTTCCCTTGGTGCACGATCCTTGCCATAACAATTCGTGTTGGATGAGTTTGATGGCAAGTGGAAACAATAATTTAAAGATGGATGGGATTTGACTTCAAAGGGAAGAAACCTCAAAGCTTTTTACATAATATTACTTGATCTCCTTTTAAAGAAGAACACGTAACATTTACATAATATTACTTGATCTCCTTTTAAAGAAGAACACGTTACATATGGATTAGAAGACAAATCTTTAAAGGTGAAAACAAAAAACAATAACAAAATAAATATAAATATTATTTTTAAAACTATATAAATAATTTTAAAACCATTTTTATTTTACATTTATTTTGTTTAAAACCATATTTATTTTGTATTATTATATATATTTTTAATATTTGGTTTAGTTTTCAAATAGCTATGGAAACTTGGTGGTTCTGATATAATTAAGGAATTTGAATTTTGAAAGGAAAGGAGAAGAGACAAGATCTTACTAAGATGCAGGCTTGAGGTGAAGGAAGACTAACTAGGTTAACAACAACATTTAGGCTTTGGTAAAAAGATGTTGGGTTATGAGCTTTCGACAACGAAAATCACGATCTTTCTTTACATGCATGTTGTTGGAATTGTAAACAATTTTGCTGGGGTAGATTCTGGTGACAACAGTCTTTAGTAGGCTCTTGTAGTTCAAAGCTTTGAAGGAGAACTAGACAAGTAAGAAGATGAAGCTACCAAGATCTAATAATGGAAGAGATTATACCACCAAGGAGTTTGATTTCTTTTGTAGAGTGGGGATCAGGAGGGAATCGACAGTGTCTTACAACCTGTGTTAAAATGGGGTTGTCGAAAGGAAGAATGTGTTCATTGTTGAGTTAGTTAAGGCTATGGTTCGTGACCTAGATCTACCTATGCTCATTCAGCAGAGGCATGTAATGTAGTTGTCTACTTCTTGAATAGTTGTCCTCACAAGGTATTAAAGGGCAAAACACCCAATTTTTTTTTATTGGTGAGAAAACCTAGGGATCACACTTTCATGTTTTTGATTGTCTTGTATATATTCATATTCTTGAGATAAAAACTAAATTAAAACACACCATTTTGAAGGGTGTTTTTGTTGGTGGATACAATGAGTTCTCCAAGGCTTATAGAGCCTACATTCTCTCATAATGGAAGATAGTAGTGGGTCGAGACATGAAGTTTAATGAGGATGCATGGTCTTTTAGGTCTCAAGGGTCTCCAACATAGTCTGAGGAGGGAGAAACACTTGTTCCAAATGTTGATATGGAGAAATTAGAAATTTTAGAATCAGATAAACAAGGTTGAATCAGATAAACAAGGTTGCAGAGGTGAAATCGATGCTTTAATACCTTCTAGTCCAACCAAGACGCCTAGGTGGTGTACCTAGACATTGTAGCTTGCCTAGGAGCAAGTGAACCTCCAAAGACATCTTTTCGGTTGAGTCATTCTCCCAAAAGGTTTTTGAATTATGTTGCATTATCATCATTGATTAACAACCTTCTAGTTATGAGGAGGGAGCAAGGGAGTAGGTATGGCAACATGCCATGGTGGAATATAACTCCATCTTGAGGAATGATGTTTGGGAGATTATGTGGAGACTAGTGCGAAAGTTGATTTATTCCGAGTGTTTGTATTAAGTGAAGCATGTAGTCATTTATAGCATGGATAAATATAAGGCTTGGTTTGTAGTGAGAAGATTTTTCTAGAGAGAGAGAGTTAATTAGAACCAAACCTTTGCTCTAGTAGTTAGGTATACTTTCTATTAAATCATGATATGGAGAATATGCAAGAGACAAGTGAGAGATGAAAAGAGAGATATGTATCATTATTCATATCAATTATATATAACGTGGTGTGTGCGCATGTGTGTGTAGCAAGTTCCATTATTCTTGTTAAGAACAACTCACCTAATCTACTTAAATTCATAAGTACTTTAAAATAACTGACATTTATTACATATGAATTATTTCCACTTTATGACATTATTACTTTAGCACATAACCTTATTTTCTGAGATAAAATAATCATTGCAATATCTAACACCCCCTCTTAATGTTTATTCATTTTCCACAACTCCGAACATCTCTCATTTGTTTTTGAGCTTATCCTTCTTGAGTGCTTTGGTGAAGATGTTTGCCACTTGAACATGGGACTTGCATCAAATCAGTTCTATCTTTTTGTCCTGCACTTGTTCTTTGATATCAGTGATGATAAATTTCAAGTTGTTGTTTTCAAATGATAAAGTTGGATTCTTCGTCATCTTGATTGCATTTTGTCACATTGTAAAGTTGTTGGTTGCATTTCTAAAATCACATAAAATTCTATGTAACCAATTTGTTTCACGTGTTTCTCCAATTGTTGCTTTGTATTATGCATTTGTAGTTGAAGGAGCTATCGAAGGTTTCTTTTTACTTGCTCATGAAATCAATAGATCCTCTTAGTATTCTGTAGGGCGTCTAGGATGGAACTCAGCTCTGAAAAATCAGTCTTTTACAGGGGCTATGGTGCAGAGGATCTGGGCTCGGGTTTGACTAATCTCTTTCCCTTCAGGATGGAATCGATGGATTCCGGGCTTAAATATTTGAGATTTATGCTCAAGGCAAACAAAAATTTTGCTGGGGATTTTGCTAGGGACTGGGGATGGTTGTTCGGGCGGGTGATAAACAGATTAACAATTGGTCTTTATAGATTTTTGTCTCTTGGCGAGTGCTCGACGCTTGTCAAATCCTTCTTGATTGCCATTCTGATTTGGCCGTCTTACCTTAGTCTGTCCTTCACCTTTTAAGACAAAAGATTTTTAATTTTCTTTGGTCGGGTTCGTTGGAGAAAACAAATTCCATTTGGTTTCCTGGGAAAGGCTCTCACTGCCTCAATCTCTGGGAGGATGGGACATAAAAAATCTTAATTGGTTCAATAGTGCTCTGGTCATGAAAAGTTGTTGGTGGGCTCTAACAGGCTTGGGACTCTAGCAGCAGGTTTTAAAAGTCGAATATATGAGAGGCAAGCCATTCTTTGTGCGGATTCATAGTATTCAAAAATATTGGAGGAATGCATCGTAGTATGTTTGGAAGGGATTTATGAAAGTCCCGCTTTGGATCACTGATAGAATGGGTTGGAAGATCGGGAGTGGTTCTAGTATCCTTATTGGCATCTATCCTTCTGTTGGCTGTAATGAGTCTTTCGTCCTCGGTTCTAATCTTTGTGAATATCTTGCCAATCTCGACATTTTCACCCTTAATCAGGTTATCAGGCCTGGGTGGTCCATATCTCTTGACTCATACTGGATGTGGGATGTTGATTTGGGGTTGCAGGTACCTTTGGGTTTCGAATGGGATTTTTATATATCTCTTTTCAATAAGGAGGGCATTAAGCTTTGGTCTGAGGAGGACTCTATTGTTTGGGATTGGAATAGGTCTACAGGTCATTTAACAACGAAAGAGGCTTATCCGTTTCTTGCTTAGTCTCACGCAGAATCTGATTCTAGTTGGTGGACCACATTGATCTGGAAATGCCACTTGCTTACCAAGCTTAAGTGTTTTTTTTGGCTGTCTGAGAAATTGCATTCTTTCCTAGGAAAATCTGCAGAAAAGGGGTTGGTCTGGTCCTGGTGTCTGCTGTCTATGTGACAAGGACCTTGAATTGGTTGATCATCTCTTTTTCGTTTGTTGCTTTAGCAACCATGTTTGGTTGGAGATCTGTCTTTTATTGCAGGTGAAGGGGACATGGGGCTCTGGCAGTTTGGAATTCAATTTTGCGGACATGGGGTTCTGGCAGTTTGGAATTCAATTTTGCGGACCGATACATGGTTAACTTATCTTTCAAACTCCCCCCGATCTTTGTGTGTTGGTAGTTGTGGAATATGAGGAATCGATCTATTTTTTAATGGGCCAAACCAAATTTGCAAGTTTGTATCTTGAAGAGTATCAGGATGTTTAAGGAGTTCGAGGAGGAACCTGTACCTATCAAGGTAAAACTTTTTAGGGGTCCTTCCCCAAAGGGAGAGCTATTGGCTTGTTTGACGGTGCTGCCCAAGGGGCCGTGGGGGGATATGGCGTTCTTCTTAAGGTTAATGAGGATCACTATTTTCAGCTTAAGCTTGGTTGTGGCAAAGCTTCCAATACAAAAGCTGAGCTCCTTGCTCTATGGTATGGTGTTTGCTGCAATTTGTTTGGTTGAATGGGATTGTAGCTTTTTAGATCTATAGTGATTCTCTAGCTATTATTAATTTGGTTTGAAGGGAAACAAAAGCTTGGGAACATCTCATTAGATCATTGGTGCCTCAGAATTGCTGGTTTTCTCTCACTTTTTGGAGACCTTCAAATAGATGACATCCACAGGGAGTATAATGTAGAAGCTACAGGCTGTCTAAACTGGCATTAGGATGTGAGGAAGGATGCTTAGTTTTCGAGGAATTTATTGAAGGAAGTCTCTCCTTTGAGGGTGTGTTCAAGTTCTACTGATGACCTGGGTTTGGGGGAGCTGAGCTTTGTTTTTTTTTCTTTTGTGTCCATATTCTTATGGAGCAAGCTTTTTTCTCTGGGGCTGTTGGTGTAGGCTCTGTTTTTTCATGAAGCCTTGTGTCTTTTATTTTTTGTTGGGATTAGTGGCGAGCTGGTATTTTCTCTTACTCATGTTGATTTCTTGGGCTGGTTTGGAGGCTAGATTGTTGTTTTGAGGAATTGATGGCATGTGTACAATATTCATCTCTGACTTGGAGGTGTTGTTTTTGTAATGACCCATTTTTTTTTATTCAATATGAATAGCAAGAAAATATGTTTTTTTTTTTTAATTTTCGGGTGAAAAACAAAGAAATCACTCCACTACCAAGGGTAAAAACATAACCTATTGTAGATTTCCTTTCAATGTATCACTTGCCCAATTCACATTTGAAAAACCTATCTAGATGAAGTTATCACTCTTCTCTAATACAATGCCAAACTGTGAGGTACCTTTGATTTACCTAAGTACTCTCTTTGTTGCATTTGAAAGTGTCTCCCAGGGACAATTTAAGAACCTTGATAACATTGTACTTGCAAAACTTATGTCTAGTCTAGTTGTGGTAAAATATATCAATCCTCCTACAAGTTGAGGATAAAGCAATTCATTAACCACCTTCGATTTATCATCTTTTGAGAGATTTAAGTTACCTCCTTTGATTGTTTTTTGGGATTACAATTTTCCATTCTCAACTTGTTTAACAATTCCAAAGCATACCTTGCCTATGAGATTAAAATCCTATTTTATTGTTGCCAAAATTCAATGCCCCAACAGTAATGTAATAATACAATTTAAGAACCTTGATGACATTGCAACTGCAAAAGTTATGTCTAGTCTAGTTGTGGTAAGATATATCAATTCTCCAAGTTGAGGATAAAGCAATTCATTAACCACCTTCGATTTATCATCAATTGAATGATTTAAGTTTACCTCCTTTGATGTTTTTTTTGGATTACAAATTTTCATTCTTCAACTCATTTAACAATTCCAAAGCAGAGCTTTCCCGTGAGATTAAAACCCTATTTGGTTGTTGCCAAAATTCAATGCCCAAACAATAATGTAATAATCACAAGTTAGTGATATCAAATGATTTGCAAAGACTTTCTTTTTTCTTCTTGAATCAAGTCATCACTGTTACTTGTAATGATTAAGTCATCAACATATACAACCATAATGATAAGTTCTTCACCTTCTTTTCTGAGATATACAATTAGGATCATAACCACTTCTCTTGAAACCTCTTAATCTAAAATACTTATTAATTTTTTTTACCATGCTTGAGTGACTTGCTTTAATCCATACAAAGCCTTCACCAATGAACACAATTTTTCTTCTCCTTCAACTACAAGTCCTTAAGGTTGCTCCACATACGCTTCTTGCAAATCCCCATTTAGGAATGTACTTTTAACATCCTTCTAGTGTTCCTGCCATCCAAATTGTGCTACAAGCGCCAAAACATTAGGATTCTGATCAATTTTGGGAGCGAATGTTTCTTCATAGCCTATACCTTCTTTTTGTGCTTATCCTGTTGCAACTTTATATTTATCAATATAACCATATGATTTGAACTTAGTGCGATATACCTGTTTATAGACTATTGGATTATATTTGGAGGTTATTCAACTAACTTCCAATTGTTGTTTTGCATTAAGACATCATATTTTGCTTTCGTTGCATCTCTCCATTCTTGTTTTTTATTTGTTTTTATCAAAAGTTGCATCTCATTTGGCTTTGCATCTTGAAGAGTCCGATAGAATCATTTTTGGCTGCTTTAGAGATTGACTACTTTCTTTTTGAGAGTAACTGCCATCTTTATGACACTGACTTCTATTGAAATTTGTGTTAGGTTAGGGTTGGAGATAGGAAATTTCAAAAATTATACTTTAATGTATAAAACAAAATCTAAAATCAATGCTAGATCTAGAACAGTATTGTTGTAATAATTTAAAACATATTTTTCATCTCTTTCAACTTTAACACTCCAATGGTCACTATGTTAAAGTTGGTCATTAAGATACAATTTATCAACATAAAAAATAAACAAAAGCAATAGTACTATACAAGACAAACTAAAGAATGTAATTAGCAAATAATCATTAAAGATACTAATGCTGGTTTAGATCTCCCTTATACTTAGATACCTTTAGGATCGAATCTTGTCTTTGAAAGGACAAGTCATTAAATGAATAGTGGACTTACCAGATAGAGTAAGATGGGAGGGTTACATTAGTGTAGGATATAGACTTCAGAATGTTAAGCAAAATGAATGGAAACTTCAACCCTTTTCCCAAACTACAAGAACACTCTCATGAAGGTAATGACAACTTTTGATTAGGCCCAAAAACTCACAAATCAGACTTGACAAAGTCACAAATCAAACACAAGCAGTTTACTAGGGTCACAATTTAACTTGCACAGTTTACAGTCTAGCCAAGGGATATTACCACAGTCCTCAACCCACCCCTAGATGACTGTTACACATTCACAGTCCAACCTAGATGGCTGCCAAACAGTCACAACCTAGATTTAGGTTTGCAAAACAAGTCAAGACTTAACACATGAGGGTTTAACAGGTCACAATTTAGCCCTAGGGGCTTCCAACTAGTCACAACCCAACAAGAAGGTGTCACGACCCAACCTTAAAGGCTTCCAAAAGTTACGGTTCAGCAAGGAAAGACCTTGACCCAGCGTGGAAAGGCCAACAGTAGCCATGGCCCAGCTACGAAGTGGGTTTCACAATCACGACCCAACCTTATAAGTTGTTACAAGTCCACGACCCAACAAGAATGTTGAACCCACATTCACGACCCAACCTGGGAAAGCTGACAATAAACATGACCCAATAAAAAAAGGTCACAAAATAGGTTTAGCAGCAATAGAAGAATGGTGCCCAAGTTAATAGTTTAAGAGCAACTCATAATGATTGTCACAACCTACACTTAGGATGTCATCATAGTTACAGAACAGCCAAACAGAGGGACGACACAGTCATGACCTGACCTTAAGGGCAACAAACAACTCACGATTGAGTCAAAGGAGCAACATATAGTCACAACCCAATCCACAAGGAGATAGAAACAACAAGAACAAAAAAACATCCACTGAAAGCAGTAGTAACACTAGGCGTCAAGCAAAACCAACAACAACGATTTCTAAAGCAGACAAAGATCAAATCTGAACTTTTCGCATGTCAAGATGTATTCCAAAATTGAAGTTATGAACTTAATCTATAATCTTGACAAGCCTTCTAGGAGGGTCACTTAAACACTCCTAGGGTTTAGGAGAATTACCAAATCAAAACATAAAATAAAGTTAGGTTGCCTTAGAATAGGGCACCAAAAGGTCTAATGGTCATACACGACAAAAACAATAAAAACAATAAGGTTAAGTCATCATAGCAAAGGTGGTCAGGGTACCACAAACAATAAGGGCACTAGGACCAAAGGAAGGCATAGGACCATAAGTCAACTAGAGGGGACACAACAAGGTGGTAAAGCAACCCCCTTACCCACAAGACCAAGATGTATCATCAAGGTGGGGAAACAACCCTTTTACATACAGGACCAACAAGACCAAAGACTTTAATCTTTTCTCTCTCAAGGTAATTGTGCACCTGTGTTCCATATATTTTTATCATCACTGTATGAGGAAAATTCAAATTGGATGATGTGATCCTCTAGTCCTTCATACCACTCCTAAGTGTTAAGTGCTAGTGACATCATCAAGGGGTGGTTAGTCCCTTGAGAAACAACCTAATAATAACCGTTTAGGAGAAGAGGACATCACACATCATCATCTTGGTCAACTGACCAAGATCCACCTGGTTAAATGACTAGGTATGTACCTGCAGGAATTGTTTGGTCCCAGACCAAGAATATGTCTAGTCCTAAACCAAGAAGTCTGCCTCAATCCTGTAGGATTCGCTTGGTCCCAAACCAAGAAACTACCTGGTCCCAGAGCAGGATACCCTAAAGGCATATAGGGGCCCTAACCACATGCTGGGGAGTTTGCCATGGAATCAACTTGCTTGGTCCTAGACCAAGAACCCCAGGAGACTACTGGGGGCCCTAGGGTACCTTGTAGAGACTTACTCTGTCTGGTTAACTGACCAGAACCCCTAGTTAGCTAACTAGGGTACCATCATTCCCGAGAATGGGTCTCGTGGCTGCACTATCTTTAAAACTCCCTCTCAGTAAGAGAGACATTCTCAACAATCACTAAGCTTGTCTTAGAAGTTCTTAGACTTTGATAGAGGCTTAGTCAACACATCGGTAAACTATCTACTTGGCAGAGCATACTGCAGCATGTCCTTGACATAATGATACTTCCTCTTGATGTGTTCCTACCTGTCATAGAGCACAGGAATTTTTGAGAGCTCCAAACAACTCTAATTGTCAGCAAGAAGCTTGATCTTTATAGATCCACTTGGAAGTTATAACTGACTTCCCTTGATAGCCGATAACCACTTTCTGCACATCATTAACATCTTTACCTCTTCCAAATGTGATGTTTGTCTGCCTCCTCATAAATGGAGGATTCTAAAACAGTGACGTGGCTCATCTGAGATATCAAACTAGAGCAATCACGAAACCTTTCAATAGGCTTCTCAAAGAGATCAACTGAAGACTCCCTAACCTCCTCCTCTCTGCTCATTTGAGAAAGATAACTCATGGATTGGGCTTATTTCCATGTCTATATCGTTGGGAGGCTTCTCTGGATAACTTTCTCAAGGGATATCACATCTTTATTTTGCAATCCCATTATGTTGGGGATTGAGGAGCACAGTTGGATCCCTCTTCATCTTTGAACCTTATCAATTTTTTCCACTCTAGGAAGGAACAAGCCATCAATAACAAATGTCTGGCAATTTTCTCTTTTGTTGACACAATGCTGACACCTGGGAGGGTGAACATCTAGCATAATTGGTCATGCATTTTGTGGAGCCTCTTTCTCCCTCTTGAACCGTGCATTTAATTCTGAGCATAAATATGATCGACAAGCCTTCCTCACTTGTCACATCCTCCTCCTCTTGTGGATCTTACCTACAAGTTAAGTTTGATAGTCAACAATAATCAATTTCACACAATGACATGGTCTTATCATTCATCCATGTACTAAGCAGCTATCTAGATGCTATCACAGGCATATCAACATGTCATGACAATACAAAGAATCAAAACAAGTTGGTATAGAAAGTCCTCCCTCTTTATGTCTGCCCTTATGCAAAAGTCAAAGTGTGCATCTAGATCTTAACATCAAATTGAACATGTACTCTTAGAGGTGCAAAGGTATCAACATCACATCATCCTCATGCATTAGCACAATCTAGGGTAGATCATAACCCTAGATATGAGGTTATGATAAATTCATACATGGATGAGCTCTAAGCTTCTTTGCTCTTGCAAATTCAGATTATAGATGCATCACAAAATTCAAAAAATGATCAAGCACTCCACATCAATGTCCTTTAGACCCGAGCATGCACTTCTTAAATAATATCATTCTCAAGATCTCATGCATCATCACACTTGTTAGTATATTTTAAAACATATGATCATGATCATAACTAAATTCTAACTTCCTTAAGCTAACAAACTCTTATCAGAATGAGTCACATAACTCTTTTACACAAAAATGATCAACTAGAAGGTATCATAATTATGATCACAAGTCAAGATTCAATCGTATGAATAGTTAAGTAAGCTTTCTCACTTATCATAGAAAAATATGCTTGGGTCAAGCCTTATGGAATTTGCTGGTTATAACTGACAGACCTCTTCAAGGGGTCATCAAGTCCACATTATGTCAAATCCATTTTTTGATATAGACTGTCAATGCTACTAAAATAACACATCTTTTTCTTCAGTTGTCTTAGAAACATTGATTTTAAATCTAGTCAAATAGCGAGGTCAACCAATTGTGTAAATATCATATCTTTACCATCTTTATCATTTTGATGGCCAATGAACCCCTATGGCCAAGATTAATAAAGTTCAAACCCTTACTTCTAGTTTGATAATGTTGAAACCCTTATCTTCATAGCATTGTAGACTTTGTTAGACTACAAAATAGAGTTAACTACAACCCCTAAGCTCTGATACCATGTTGAAATTTGGGTTAGGTTAGGGTTAAAGATAGGAAATTTCAAGAATTCTACTTTTATGCATAAAACAAAATCCAAAATCAATGCTAGATCCAGAACAATAATGTTGTAATAATTTAAAGTAGATTTTTCATTTCTTTCAACTTTAACACTCCAATGGTCACTGTGTTAATGTTGGTCCTTGAGATACAATTTATCAACAGAAAAAAATAAAAAAATGCAATAGTACTATACAAGACAAACTAAAGAACAGAACTAGCAAATAACCGTTAAAGATACTAATGCTGGTTTAGATCTCTCTTATACTTAGATACCTTTAGGACAAGATCTTGTCACTAAAAGGACAAGTCATTAAATGAATGGTGGACTTACCAAAGAGAGTAGGATGGGAGGGTTACATTAGTGTAGGATACATACCTCAGAATGTTAAGCAGAGTGAAGGGAAACTTCAATCTTTTGCCCAAACTACAACAACACTCTCATGAAGGTAATGCCAACTTTTGATTAGGCCCAAAATCTCACAGATTAGACTTGACAAAGTCACAAATCAATCATGGGAAGTTTACTAGGGTCACAATTTAACTTGCACGGTTTACAGTCCAACTAAGGGATAGTACCATAGTCCACAACCCAACCCTAGATGACTGTTACACAATCACGGTCCAACCTAGAAGGCTACCAAACAGTCGCAACTTGGCTTTAGGTCTGCAAAACAAGTCAAGACTCAACACATGAGGGTTTAACAGGTCACAATTTAGCCCTGAGGGCTTCCAACTAGTCACAACCCGATAAGAAGGTGTCACGACCAACCTTAAAGGCTCCCAATAGTCACAGTTCAACAAGGAAAGACCTCGACCCAACTTGGAAAGGTCAACAATAGCCATGACCCAACTAGGGAGTGGGTTTCACAGTCATGACCCAACCTTAGAGGCTGTTACGAGTCCATGGCTGAGTAAAAACGCTAAACCTACAGTCACGACCCAGCCTGGGAAAGTTGACAACAAACACAACTCAGTAAAAAAAGGTCACAAAATAGGTTAGCAACCCTAGAAGAATGACGCCTAAGTTAACAGTCCAAGAGCATCTCATAAGGATGGTCATGACCTACACTTAGGATGTCATCACAATCGCGACAGATTAAACCAAAGGAAGGACAATACAATCACTGACCTTAAGGGAAACAAACAACTCACGACCTAGTCAAAGGAGCAACATATAGTCATAGCCCAATCCACAAGGAGATAGAAGCAACAAGAACTCAAAAACGTCCATTCGAAGTAGCAGTAACCCTAGGGGTCAAGCAAAACTAACAACAACGATTTCTAAGGCAGACAAAGATCATATCTTAACTTTTCTCATGTCAAGATGAATTCCAAAATTGATGTTATGAACTTAATCTATTATCTTGACAAGCCTTCTAGAAGGGTCACTTAAACACTCCTAGGTTTTAGGAGAATTACTAAATCAAAACATAAAATAAAGTTAGGTTGACTTAGAATAGGGTACCAAAAGGTCAAATGGTCACACACGAAAAAAACAATAAAAACAATAAGGTTAAGTCATCATAGCAAAGGTGGTCAAGGTACCACAAACAATAAGAGCACTAGGACCAAAGGAAGGCATAAGACCATAACTCAACTAGAGGGGTCACAACAAGGTGGTAAGGAAACACCCTTACCCTTAAGACCAAGGTGTATCATCAAGGTGGGGAAACAACCCTTTTACCCACGGGACCAAAAGACCAAAGACTTTAAAAGTTTCTCTCTCAAGGTATATTGTCCACGTGTGTTCCATATATTTTTATCATCACTATATGAGGACAATCCAAATTGGATGATGTGATCTTCTGATCCTCCATCCTGCTCCTAAGGGTTAAGTGCTAGTGACATCATCAAGGGGTGGCCAGTCCCTTGAGAAACAAACTTGTAATAACCGTTTAGGAGAAGAGGACATCACACATCATCATCTTGGTCAACTAACCAAGATCCAATTGGTTAATTGACCAGGTATGTTCGTGCAGAAACTGCTTGGTCCTAGACCAAGAATCTGCCTGGTCCCAGACTAGGAAGTCTCTACCTTGATCCTACAAGATTTGCTTGGTCCCGGACCAAAAAAATGCTTGGTCCCAAACCAGGATACCCTAGAGACATATAAGGGCCCTAACCACATGCTAGGGACTTTGCCATGGCATCAACCTGCTTGGTCCCAGACCAAGAACCCCAGGAGACTATTGGGGGCCATAGAGTACCTTCTAAGGACTTAGTCTACTTGGTTAACTAACCAAGACCCCTTGTTAATTGACTAGGGTACCATCATCCCTGAGAATGGGTCTCACAATTGCACTATCTTTAACAACTTCCATCTTTTTTGTATTCCAACTCTACTTTTTCTTCTTCCTCTTCTTTGCCTCCTATATGTGACAAGAATGTTGAATTCAAGCTCTTTATTATCACCTTACAAAAATTCACCTTTGCATTCAATTGTATGCACATGTGGGGATCTCTCATAAGATCTCTACTTATAACAACCTCTCTATTTATTGATCATATAGCTTGTATGCATTCAATTTAGTGCTCTACTCAGTTAATATGCATTTCCAACTTTTAGCTTCCAATTTATTTTTATCTGTATCTTGAACATGAGTATATGCCAAGCAAACAAAAACTTTGAAATTTTTACTTTATGTTTTCTTTCCTTACTCACCAAGCTTCCTAAGGGGTCTTCATTCTTACCATGAACCACCTTTGTCAGATTGCAATTTACCTTGAAACACTATTGTTCGAATTGGTTTGGCCTAAAACTGATCACTGAGATGACACCCTTTCAACATGCATCTTGCCACGTCCATAATTGAGCACTTCTGCTTTGCTACACC
>LPNX010817630.1:101831-186330 GCA_001517045.1 Pseudotsuga menziesii | reverse complement strand
CTCTCTATTTATTGATCATATAGCTTGTATGCATTCAATTTAGTGCTCTACCCAGATAATATGCATTTCCAACTTTTAGCTTCCAATTTATTTTTATCTGTATCTTAAACATGTGCATATGCCAAGCAAACAAAAACTTTGAATTTTTTACTTTATGTTTTATTTCCTCACTAACCAAGCTTCCTGAGGGGTCTTGATTCTTACCATGAACCACCTTTGTCGGATTGCAATTTACCAAAAACACTACTGTTCGAATTGGTTTGGCCTAAAACTGATCACTGAGATGACACCCTTTAAACATGCATTTTGCCACGTCCATAATTGAGCACTTTTGCTTTGCTACACCATTTTGTTGTGGTGTTTTGACAATTAAGGGTTGTCTTTGAATACCATTATGATAGCAAAAATTACGTAATGCATGAGATTCAAACTCACCTCCTTGTTCGGGTCTTAACACCTTAATGCAATAACCACTCATTTTCAACCATAGCCTTAAATTGCATAAAAAATGTAAAAACAATAGCTTTGTACTTAAAAAAAATACACATATTTTTCTCAAAAAATCATCAATGAATGTTATGGAGTACTTAATTCAAATACCTAAGTTGCTCTAGTTTTGTTGTTATAAAATTTGAAATGATGTTGGTTTCTTGCCAAACATGCTTCACATACATCTTTATCTTCTTCAATGTTAGGCAATCCATTTACCAAATTATGTTTGTGAAGCAGCTTTAAATAAAAGTAGTTAAGCTGACCATATATGTCGTGCCATAGTTGATTTTCTAAAGGAGAACATGTCAAAAGAGCTTGTTGTTGTCTTGGGATACCATCAGCCTTGTACATATCATTACATTGCAATCCTATGACAATGATGTTGTAACAATCTTTAATCAAACACCATTTCTTTTAAAAACAACTGTATAATTCTCATCATTAATTTTACTAACATTAAGCAAGTTTCTTTTGAACCATTAATATACAAGACATTAAGTATATTTTTTATACAATCTCTAGAAACTCTTATAGGTACCTCACCTTGTCCTTGTACCTCATGAACAATGTCATCACCAAGAATAATGATCTTTTTATCATAGGGAACAAGTTTGGAGAAAACTTCTAGCTTACCAGTCATATTTTTGGTGGCTTTCGAATCAATGTACTAGACACATCGAGAAGTAGAAATGTTAATATGAGAAGCCATAAACAGATAATCAATGGTAGGTTCAGTTTGTGGAACCATTGTACTACTAACAATGATTTTGATGCCTTTTCCCTCTACTTCTTCTACTATGGTATCCTCTACCTCTAGTTTGATTCACCTCATCATGTTTTTGCTTAAGATAACATTCTTCCTCATTATGATTACTCTTGCGATAATAATTGCACTTAGAACTTTGAGAAATACCTCTCGTCAAATTTGAAGAAGTTTGCCTCCAATTTTTATGTCAACTATACTTTCATCTTTGATGAACTTTGTCATGACTTATTTTTCCGTGTCTTCTTGTAATAGCTCTATACGGTTTTGGAAGTTCATTTTTCTTGAGTCATTGCTCTTTTTGGAGTAGTAAACCTGAAATTCTTCAGTCGGAGAAGATACACAAAATGAAGTTACAAAATTTTGATACACATCAAGTAGGTTATTAAACAAAATGGTTATGAAATCCTTCTCTTTAATGTCTGTGTCAACGACTGCTAATTCATTTTCCAATCCCTGCAACTTCTGAACATGATCTACAATGGAATCTAGCTACCATCTTCAAACTAGTTAATTTGTTTCTCAACAATAAAATTCAAATGTCATTTGAAGCTTCATATAAATTCTTTAACTTTTTCGAACATCAATACAATTAGAAAGATTGTGAATGTGGGGAAGAATATTGTCCTCCAAATCCAAGCTAAGAAGTAGTGTTAACATAGTAGTGCCACCAATTGAATATGATACATTTAATGATTCCTGCCCTTGTTGCATTCATCATAGTTTTATGCACTCCCTAAACAATTAGTAAGAAAAGTAAAGGAGATGAAGGACAACCATGCCTCGAGCCTATAATAGGCTTAATATTTTTTAGGTTGAACCATTAATAAGCACAACAAAAAAAACTAAAGAAACATGACCCATTCTCCATTTTAACCACAAGACGACAAAAACCAACATGTGGGAGCATCAATTAAGTAAAGCCAATAAATAGGTTATGTCTTTCTTTCTTTTTTTGTTGGCAAAGTGGTGGAACCCCCCTGACTAGCAGGGTTGCCATTGGCTGAGTGGCCACGAACCAGGGGCATCTAAGCTGTCAAAATCACCCGGGGATCGCACCCGGCCTGGACCGCACCAACCCTTAACATGGTTGGATTTTTTGGTATCCGACGGGATTAGAACCGGTGACCTCCCAGCTTAGGGGGCGTCTTAACCATACCCCGCCACCAACTGTTCTACATCTCGCGGATAACCAATAAATAGGTTATGTCAAATTCCTTTGATAAATCCAATTATGTGATCATGGATTGATGTTTCTTTTATTTGATCAAGTGAAGACCCTCTTTAATTTCCCTTATTGCTTCTTGTATCTACCTTCCAACTAAAAACCAAACTTCTCCTAATAGATAACTTCGGAGAAAACTCTTTCAACTCTTATAACCAAAACCTTAATAATGTTTTTTTATACATAATTGCACAGAGAAATATACATGAACTCATCAAATGTCTTAATATTATCATTGTTTGGAATCAAATCTAAGAAGGTTGAATTGGAGTCTCTTAACATGCTTACCTATGCTTCTAACATCTACTAAGACTGTCATTAAATCTTCCTCCACCAAATCACAAAAACCAATAAAAAAACTCAACAATCCAACTATTTGGACCATGGATTATATCTTTCTTGAATGAATCTAGCATTGTTGATAATACCTCCTTAGATATTTCTTCAATCATCATCTGTTTTTTTTCATATATAAAATTGGTAAAATAATTGATTACGCTAGTACAAAATGGGTAATTAATGACTAAAAAATGACTAAAATTTGGAGATAAACAACTAAATTTGAGGCGGCTACCACTGGTAATAAATTATAAATCTCTTATCACCCGACCAAATTAGTCATTTATCACTTGATCGTTAAATGCTTGAATTGCTTCTTCATTTGGTAATATATTTAGTCGTTTATTTGGTCATTAACTACCACTATTTGGTTGTTTATTTGGTTATTAATTGTTGCTATGTGGTAGTACATTTAGTCATTTATTCAGTCCTTAGTTTCCACCATTTTAGTAGTACAATTGCTAGTTTAATTAGCCATTAATTGTTGTCATTTTGTGGTAATTTTAGTAGTTTAATTAGTCATTTTTTTTAATCTTTTTTACTCATATATTTAGTCGCATGCTATAAAGCACTATGCAAGTAGTATATTTTGTATTTGTATTTCTTTTATATTCATTTTAGTTTTGTTCTTCAATATTATTCAATATAACTATATGGCGTAAATAATTTTAAAAATGTCATGAATTTGTATAATTGTGTCACTGTGCAATATTGGTGTAAATCTTATATAAAGAGATTAAATTTATATAAACATTTAAAATCACGTATAAACATATATACTTTGAACCACATAAATAATATTGATATATAAAATTGATAAAAGTCAAATAGTGCAATATATTTAAGTTTCGAACTGAACATCCACTAATACATTATCATTGATCCATTAGTCCATGCCAATAATTGTCTCTTCGCTCTCGAAAATATCAAGCTTTCCAACGTCAAGTACTTGAAAATATTCTACATCGACGATGAATTTTCCAAATATTTTAGTGGCCACTGAGTGAAGCTTCATGCCTTGTTCAAATGCTTTCAGCTATCTAATTTATCTTCGGGAAGGGGACATATTTATAATCTATAGTTTGTGTCCTTTTTGGAATTTTGGCACTGTCAAAAACAAAAAAATACATAAATATTAGAATTTTCTTATTACAAGTAATTTTAAAAATGTACATAGTTATTGAAACTAGAGCCACATGGTAGCATGTCTTTAAGAAAAAAGTAAATTTGTAGGAAATATTGTGGACTATAGACCTACAAACACTATGGTATGTATGACTTCCTCTAAACTGGGACTTCTTGAAAAATACCTTCTTAATCTATGGTATTTACAAAAGAAATCTACCATTTTTATCTACACATAACCAATAGCCCATTAAGAAAACAATTTGCCATTAATCTTCTTTAAAACATATCTTTAGAGCAACTGGATTAATAAAATAACTCGACTCAAAGATAAAATGTATGTTTAAACATAAAAGAGATGTCAGATAAACAAATCGATTTTTTGTAATGGGTAAAGATGCCAAAGACCAACAGAACAATGTGTTCGGGTTACTAAGATGAAAGAAAAAGAGATTAAGTGTGTCAGTACATGTAGTTGATTCATAAGCTTACTTAAAATCCAACTTTATAGTCCAACTCTCATCTCAACATAACATGTTTTTTTCTTCATCTTGTGGTTTGATTCTCAAAGGGGAATATTTCTCTCCCTTGCTCACACCATGAAGGATTTCCAAACTGAATTGTCTGATTTATTTTCAATATCACATATATCTATAGTCCAAAAGTGACTAACTTTTATTGAATGATACCATTTTTTTCAACTAAATTTCCTTTAATGCCTATTAGATTCAATCCACAAATAAAATACAAAATTTAGAGCTTAAGCTTGGACACTAAGAAACTTTTTTTCATATTCTTATGTCATGTTTCCCTCTAGATCGAAGTAAGCTAAACATTACCAGAATTCATATTTTCATTTAGTTTCTGATTCAAATGCTCAACAGATTTGAATTTTAGCACGTGGACACTACAATTTAGTGCTTTATAAATTATTTACTTGGATTGTACATAGTGACCAATGGTTCAATTACATAGTTGCTTTGATTCCTCTATCGTAGATAGAAAAAGTAAGGCATGCCTTCATAATTATGTCTTTCCCAAAACCATAGGGTTGATCATGTGACTAGAGGGTTCCATTGTGTGACTAGAAGTAAACAAACAAACAAAAACATGTCACCATCACCATCCATTCATATGGCCAAGGTCAAGGAAAAAATTGCTCACATAGGAAAATCATACACAAACCCTAAACAATTTGATGATGAACCCTTAATAATTGCCCACAAATTTGAAAACCAAATCCTAATCACCAAGAAACACCCTTAC
Organism: Pseudotsuga menziesii; assembly: GCA_001517045.1. Classification (NCBI taxonomy): domain Eukaryota; kingdom Viridiplantae; phylum Streptophyta; class Pinopsida; order Pinales; family Pinaceae; genus Pseudotsuga; species Pseudotsuga menziesii. Next base: position 181,120 of record LPNX010817630.1, on the reverse strand, counting down.
TCCCTTTCTTTCCTTTGTAGAGCCCTCATTGATAAATGTTCCTTTTGCACTATTGCATGCGTCCTTAGGGAATTTCATGAAAATGGTAATGCACTTTTTCGTTCTATTTTATACATTTATCTACCAGATAGGTAATTTTTTTTTTTGGTATCTGGAGTAATCGGCAACTAGCTGGTTTCGTACTCGCATGACATGGGGTTGATTCCGATCGCTACCACTATAACCTCCAGGAGAATATGCTGACCCCCACAACGCATCTCAGGCTGCAACGAGGTTTGAACCCTTGACGTGATTAACAACCTGTACACCTTAACAAGTGCACGGTTGCCAAGTGGTCTACACCTTGGGGGGTAAGTAATTTTTTTTTTAAGTAAGAAGGAAATATTCTATTACTTAAATAAGCTGAGAATATTTACATGCACTACAGATCATTGTCTGCTAACCAAATCAAAACAGAAGTAGGTAGAAATACAAAGAAGCTTGAGAGCCGCCCAGCTTTTAAGCTTGGGCGCTCTATCACCGTTACAAATAAAACATTGCTCGAGCCAATGGGACATGACAAAAAGAGGCAATTGCTGTTAGAATGTGCAAAGCGTGCAATCCTCCCATGCAAGCAGTCTGCCATGCTTTTACCCATCTCTTTCACCCAAGCATGCTTGAGGATGCCACCTACCCGTGATTGCTTGGCTCTTCGATTAAGGAGCCTACACCTGTCAAATCGCTATCACTGCAACTGTCGGTGTTACCATGAGACTGTTCACCTGCATCCGAGGACCAGATAGGTAACTTAAACATTCACCTTGAGATTGTTTTACTGACATCATTCTTTAGCACATTACACCAACACTCTCAGGAAATGTAGATACGATTTATCTTCCCTGACTCTTGACTTTCAATCACTTGTTTTTCATATATTATATCATGTTTGAATGGATCATGTGATAGATAGGCTTGCTTCCTTATTCTTCCTACTTTTGTTTCATCTTGTACTTCCATATTTGCACCCATTCCTTTCATTGACATTTGATCAGTTAATTTTGTAGTTTTTCATACTCAATATGTAGTTTTTTAATCCTTTTGTTATATTTTCCTTCATTGATTTTTTGCATATGTATGTACATGGAATATTTGTAGTTCGCCCACGTGCCATTGAAAAGGTGAGTGGGTTATTCGTGTTACTTCATGGATTTATATTTTTTACACAATGATGCTCTCCATACATTGGCACACTATGGCTTACTAAGGTTAACACACTAATGACTAATTCCTAATTCTTGATAATTGCTCAAAAACCTAAACAACCCCATAAACCAAAATAAATGTAATACCATGCAACAAAAAATGAAAAGAAAACAAACGACAACCTAAGGATTGTGTACTCTAGGGTTTACTCACCGCAAGGCTACAAATTTTACTTCAAAATCCTCGAAAAAATTCATCCACACCAGTAAACAGAATTTGGATCTGACCATCAACACATATGTTAACGTGATATTGCTATGGAAATGTCAAATTGATATATAAATTCCATAATCAATAAAATTCTCTTCAATACCATTTAGTCCACGTATTGGAACTTCACATTTCATCTCTTCGTTGTGTTCTAACCATCATTATTTGCACAAATTCTATGCTACATTGAATCCTGCAAAACAACCGTAGTTGCCTTCAAGTGATCCAAGGACAAATAAAATTTATGAGCTACTAGAGTATATTGATCAAAATAGAGCCCTCTGTGGTAGCTTAGTTGGTTGATTCCCCACTGACCAAGCCTTTGGTAGGTTGAGTTCATGGGTTCAATTCTCTAGGCCCTTCGAGGTTAGGCACCCAAGTTGGTGTCGTGGATAAGCTCCAAAATAACCTAACAAGGCGAGGCCCCTTCGGGTGGGCCCCTTGGAAGCTTTCCTAGGATGTAGTGACCTGGTCTTCGTGTGTGAACCACATTACAAAAATAAAAATAAAAAAAAATATTGATCGAAATATGTCAATATTTCAAGAAATCTCGAACAACAACTCAATGTAGAAATGAACAATCTTGAAGTTATTTACAATAAACTATGGTGAAACCCTTCAAGCCTCCAAACATTGTAGAGTCATTGATTCCATTGCTACTGCAAGACTTGTCATAAAGTTTGTGTAATAGGTTTTGTATGAGATGGGAAGGTGAGTATTCAAAATAGTGAAGTTTACTAGCATTTGGATGTGGTTGGATTCCATTGTATAAACCACAGAAATGAAAGGGGTTATATAACCTAGCCCAAGCTTTCAAAGAGTGAAGTACGAGGATGAGGATTGAGAGGATTTGGATATCCACACAAACATGGAAATCTGGTGGGACGATTGACTCAAAAGAAGTATAAATTGGAGAAACTATTATAATGGGAGTAACGAAAGTGGTCTCACACTAGGAAATTCCAAAAGCATCCGCAAGAAAGTTTAGGAGGCAAACCAAAAGTGTCGACAAGAAAGATCATTTTTTTTATTTTCCACTATGATTATTTTCTTCTAGTGATGGGGTGATTCCATATTTTATTTGGAAAGAGACAATGTAACAAAGACAAATAGGAATTCATGAACTCCAAATGACCATCACCCATCTTGATTTCAACATTTTTTTACATCACATCGAAGCCCGCATCATCTGGAATTTGTTGTTTAGATATGATCACTAGCCCCAAGACATTATCCATAGAGTATGTACTTCCTCTCAGAATGACACTAACATAAGGGTGATCCTAGATTACCACCCATCAATCCTCAAAGAATCATAAATCCAAAACCATAGGATCTCTCAAGAACCAACCATTTGAACCCTAAATCTCAAAAACAAGATACCCTCTTTCTCATATAAATCTAACCGTGAAAATACCCATTTCAGTTCCTCCATTAATCCAAACAACAAAACTAAGCAAATGAAAAATAAAATTGAGATTAGAAAATTTTAAAAATCACATAAACAAACGCTGTAAAAGATATTAGATTTTTTCACGTATAGTTGCTTCTTGAGAATAGAATGCAGAATATAGAACAGATGTCGGACACTCACCCAAAGGAAGCATGAGAGATCCGGTTATCCCTTCTTCATTCAAGAAGATGATTTTATTTTAACAACTTCCCTAGAGAGCCTCTTATCCTACAACGAAGGAGACCTCTACCATTAGAAATGGAAAACATATGAAACTATTATGAAAATAAATGAATAAGAAAATGATGGCATGAGACAATAGAAAAGTAAATAACCTATTAAAAAAGGAAAAAAACACTTTAATATTTCCATTTGAATAAACCATGAAAAAATGAAACCCTAGCATACCTAGGGGATGGAAGGAAGGACTCGTTGAGAGCAAGAGAGGCGTATGGACCTGGACCGCATCCCTCTGATACATATGATCGAAGAGTCTGTGAGCCTTGACCACAGTTATGAACTTGAAATATAAGTTGACAAGCACATTTTATAGGACTCAGCTCAACTTAATGAAACATTTAGTGAATAGAACAATTAAAACATATTGCAACTTGTTGGTTCAAAAAAAAATCCCCTCTTTTTTTGTTTATTTTCCCTCTTTTCTCTTTTTAAAAATTTCACATATTTTTTTTTTCTAAAATGTGGAAGCTTTCCCGCCAAAATGTTCATTATATTTGTTTTATTGTTAGTGTTTTTATTATATTTTAATTTTTTTATTTGCTAATATTAATATATTACTTATAATAACTATTTTAAATTAATATTACATAGTATAGAGTATATTGACATATTATCTATATAATAGCATAGTATTTATTTTATATTACCTATATATATTATAATACTAAATAGTTGAGTTGGGGGTTCGAGTTGGCCCAGACTTAGGGTTTTTGGAGCTAGAGTAGTCGATGCAAAGTGGTTTTTGTAAGAATAAGAGATGAGATATGAGTGTCAACAAGTCTGAGAGTCGGTATCCCCCTCGCTGGTAAGTGGTCGGAGTAATGGTGAACCAGGGAGGGGGCATTTCGCCCTCTTCAACCTCCGGTCAACCATTTCGTCTCACACGAAGGATAACGGTGTTCAGGAGGATGGATCTGGGGAGATTAGAGGTGGAGGTTGGGATGAGACCACCCTTGGGGCACCTAATCACGGTTTTGGTGGGTGTCTCACATGTGCGCAGGCCATCCCTGCTCTTCAGATCATATTGGATTTTTTTTTAGAAAAGCTATGGAAGGAAAAAACATTGATGGGGAAATTTATTGGGATCTGGCCGAAAGTGAAATATATGATCAGATGGATCAAGCATACCTGGAATCCAAAAGGGAATTACGATCTGCATCTAGTTTCCAAGGCATTTTTCAAAATAATTGTCTTCACTCAGGAAGATTGGGATCGGATCTTGGAAAGGGGGGCATATTTTTTCTTTTCAGCGAGCCTCTACCTGCGTCCTTGGAAAGCAATATTTAACCTTGAAAAAGAATACATGAGGGTGGCTCTTGTTTGGATATATTTGTATTCGCTCCCATGCGAATACTGGGACTAGAAATTCTACAAGACATTGGGAATACATTAGGAGAGTTTGTGAAAGTAGAGGAACATACTAAACAACAAAGGTATATGAATTTTTCTTGAATCTGTGTTTACATGGATCTGTTAAAAGAGATTCCTGTTAAATTTGTGAACCATAGATCTATAGGCCAATATGAGAGCTATTGCAAAGGAATTATGCAGTGGAATAATTGAGATCAATATACACTGAGCAAAGAATTCATGCCACAAATTTCAGATAAATCAGACAAGAATTTATAAGATAATCACAACATTAATCTTCATTCATTAATCAATAATACAATGATTATACAATAATTAGAATTTGAATACTGTGGATAGGACTCAAATATACCAGATCAAGCTGACTGAATAGCTAACTCAGTGTGTCGAAATCATTGTTGGAGCTCACTAGTCTAACTCTGGATGTTTAAATCAGTCTACAATCAGTTAACTGATGAGGTAAATGGGAAAAAGGTGCCACTCTCCCTTCATGCATGCGAATATGGTGCTAGGCTAACTGAAAGTGATCCAACTGATTGTAACTAGAGTTTAAGTTAGCATAATTTCTTACCTACCACAACCAACTAATGGAGATTGGTGGTGGCACTCAGAGTGGGATCCTATAATGTAGGGATTTCTCTAAGAGGCACATAAAACCATGCATGCACATGTAGTAAGTGGCAAATAACCTATAGATGTGTCCCCCATACTCTAGTACAGTAATAATAACTCCCTAAGTTATGAAAAATGACCAAATAGACTATACTGGACAAAGGAGCATTAATTAATCATTACACCCCCCCTTAATCCTAACTTTTGACAACTTGGGCCCTAACAACTAGNCCCCCCTCCCCCCCATCAAAATAAGCAGGAATCATGAAACAAGTTATACTTAAGAGAAAAAAATTCTCTTTGAGCAAAAACTTGTGAAAAAATTGTTGTAGTCTACAATTTTGTCGAGCATCCATGCAGAATCATGGTTCTTCTACGCATCAACATCCTGGGACTATGCATGTGGACCTCTAAATATTTTTCCAATTTGATGAATGTTGCTTTTGTTTCTTCTTTCTGGAGGAGGAATAGAATGATCTATTTTGTTCATCAGTGGGCCAAATTGTGGATCAATCTTCATCATCAAGTAGTATCTCTCTAGAAGTTTGTTGCGCCACTCTATAGGTAGTGAATTTGTGTGAGAGAGTGCAACATGTTCATTCTGATACTAGGAACGTGTTCTTCTTGTCATCTAGATTCCCAACACCATTCTCAACTGCTTCAATGAGATTTTGGGCCCATTTAGGCTAGGGGCACTGATTTGGAATGGGAGTTGGATCTGGATCTAGATTCTCTTGAGGTATAGGCTCAATATCAAGATCATGTTGATCTTGTTCCTCATCATTTGAATATGAAACATGAGACAATATATCATCATCAAATGGAAATGTAAGAGTGTTTATACCTTCTTCTGCTTTGGATTGTGGTGTATCATGCAACTGATCTTCTTCAAATTCCACACCGCGCTCTATGAAGCACTTCCTTGTTGCACACTCCATCAATTTTATGCCTTAGCGTCCTCAACATATCCCAGCAGTATGCATTTGCTACGCTGGGCTTGGAAGGCCTTTCTCTTTTCAAAACGAATTCTGGCCTAAGCTTTGGAACCAAAAACTCTCAAGTGCGAGACATTAGGATTATGCACCAATAGTGCTTTGAAAGGAGTGGCCCCACTCATTGATTTGTGAGGCACCCTATTATGAATGTATGAAGAACAGTTTACATCCTCAGCCCATACAGAAGGAGGAAGATTATTTGCTTTGATAAGACATGTTGTCATCTCCTTCAATGATCTATTTTTCCTCTCAGCCACACCATTCTGTTGTGGTGTGCATGGAACTGAGTGTTCCATTCGAATCCCTTATGATTCACATAACTGCTGAAAATAAATTTTTATATACTCACCTCCATTATCAAATCTAATGGACTTGATATTATTTTTGAAGCGGCTTTAAAAACTTTGAAATTTTCAAATACCTATGATTTATGCTTCATAAAATTTACCCAGAAAAACCTTGAACAATCATCAATAAAATTTAGGAAATACCTAGATCCATTGATGGATGTTGTAGGAATTGGTCCTGAGACATCACTGTGTATAAGATCAAGTGTATATGCATCTCTAGTTTCCTTCCCAACTTCATATCACTTCTCTGGATGCTTACCTACCAAGCAACCAGGACATACTCCATCTAATGATTTCAATCCCTCAACCAATTTGTCATTGTGAATTTGCTGGAGATATTTGAAATTAAGATGCCCAAATATCTTATGCCACAACTTGCTTATGTTATTGGCATGAGTCAATAAAGTTGTCGAATGTGAATTAGGTAGGAAATGGGAGAACTCATATGCCTTGGAGGCATGATTAGCAAACCCTTTCGCTATGATATTTCCAGTAGATGATTCAGGGTTTTCTACTATGTCAGAATCGAATGTAACTCTCTTGGGAGAGCCTGTATGAGTCATCTGATAAACAGTCAACACATTTTCTCCAAGAGAGGGCACATAGAGTACATTCTTAAAATCTCCATGTTGGAATTTAATAGAACCTCTACCAACAACTAGGATTTGAGAGCCATCTCCCATATGAATGCTAGGTCCTCCTGAGAGATAAAGAGTGGTGAAGGATTCCTTGGAGGTAACCATGTCGTTGGATGCTCCAGAATCTATCAAATAATGCTTCAACTGAGTGAGGCTTGCCTTCAAGGTATGGAATCTTTCATGATATTATGTCGGGTTTCCAGCATCAGACTTCTTTTCTCCTTGTGGAAGGGAAATATTGTTCTATTCAAGGAGGGTTGACAGCTGGTCGATGGTCTTCTTCATGCACTAACTCTTTGGATGAAAGCCTCTCATATAGTAGGGACACTCAGTCTTCTCGAATTTCTTCTTTTTCTTGGAACCTGAGGCTCCATCAGAAGATTTATGGTTCTCCTTTGGCTTCGAGTCAATGTTTTTTCTCTCTTTCCCTTTGTGCTTCCCTCTTGCTTGCACATTGTTTGAGTCTAATACTAAGAGTGCTTGATTCTTGGAGGTTTGAATCGCTCCCTTTGAACTAATTTGTTTTGCTCTTGTATCACGGACTCAACAAAAGAATCTAGAGAAGGCATCTTCCAATTTGGAATGGAAACTCTTCCAGAATGGAATGTAGAGACAAATACTTTGAACTCCAAGCCAAGCTTACTCAGCACTAGCAGCACAAGATGCTAATATTTCCTCTCTATTCCACATTGTTTTCATTGCAGTACTAATGCTTTTTACTTTGTAAAGAATTGATGAATAGTCTCGAAACTGTTGAGTTGTAGTGCAATGAGCTCATTCTCTAGAATATGCCCTTGAAGCTCATCTTGTTTTCCAAACAAAGACTCAATATTTTCCCATGATTCCTTTCGAGTCTTGAGCCCCTAAAGATGGAACAAAAGATCCTGAGAGATGTGAATGCACATGAAGCCGAAGGCTTCATCAAGCCGATTCAGAAACTTGTTCTTCTCAAAATAGTGTTGGGGCTCAGCTTCTCTTCCCATTGTCATCCTAAACAGGCCTTTGTTGCGCAAGGCTACTTTCATATCTTCCCTCCAATCAATGTAATTTAAGGGTGTAAGGATTATAGGTACAAGAGATGAAGAATTCTCCATTTTTTTTATGTTGATCAGATAATTCTTCAAGAAGCTACGTAGATACCTTGAAAGAACACTGCAAAACCAATTCAATTCGCAATCATATGTCAATTCAAGCCTTTCCACCTTAACATGTGCACTTTCTCAAAGTTTGTCACACCTGCAGAGACTTCTCTGGACATAATCCATAGTTAGCAAGGCAATAATTGCAGGAATTATGTGGAAACTCAGCTACTTCTGGTGCACAATGGAGGTCAAACAAGGTTTTTTGATAGCCTGAACAAGGCTCTGATACCATGTTAAATTTGTGAACCATAAATCTATAGGCCCATATGAGAGCTATTAGAAAGGAATTATGCAACCGAATAATTGACATCAATATACACTGGGCAAAGAATTCATGCCACAAATTTCAGATAAATCGGACAAGAATTGCTCAGATAATCACAACGTTAATATTCATTCATTAATCAATAATACAATGATTATACAATAAATAGAATTTTAATACTATGGATAGGATTGGAATCTACCAGCTCAAGTTGAATGAATAGATAACTCAGTGTGTCTAAATCACTATTGGAGCTCAGTAATCTAACTTCGGATGTCTAAATCAGTCTACAATCACTTAACTAATGAGGTAGGTGGGAAAAAGTTACCACTCTCCCTTCATGCAAGCAAAATTGGCGCTAGGCTAACTGGAAGCAATCTAACTAATTGTAACTAGAGGTTAACTCAGCATAATTGCTTACCTACCACAAAGAATTGATGGAGGTTGTTGGTGGCACTCATAGTGGGATCCTATAATGTAGGGAGTTCTCCCAGAGGCACATAAACTCATGCATGCACATGCAGTAAGTGGCATATAACCTCTATGTGTGTCCCACATACTCTAGTACATTAATAATAACTGCCTAAGCTAGGAAAAATTACCAAATAGACTGTATTGGACTAAGGAAGATTAATTAATCCTAACATTTCCAGAATCCATCAAACTAAACGGGGAAGATGAAGAACAGAAACAACCGATCAATTATGGACACATCCCATTTAGATGTAGACAATTCCATGAATATGGGCACCTTAGTAGGAGCTTCTCAATGAATAGTTGACATCCCCCGACCAAAAACCGGGTACAAGAGAAGACGGAGGACATGGAGGACTTCACTCAAGTTCAGAGTAGAAGAAGAACCCCCTCCCCCTCGATTCGGTCCTACTCAACAACAAGGAATATCTTCAAAGAAGGGAAAACCAAATTCTATGCCCTTAGTGATAGGGAAGAGGACGTGAACACTCACAAAAAGGAAAAGACCAAAGAATTCCATACTAGTTTGGTGGTTCCCCAAGGGGCAGAAGGTTAGGTCTAGGAGGATCAGGAAAAAGAAATGGAGGATGATGGGGCTAAGGATATGGATCTAGGAGAGCTAGATCTAAATGAATTTGAGAAAGAATGTGAGAAGAAGGGGAAAGGGTATGTATCCAGGCATCAACTAGAGCTTCTATAGGAAGCCATCATTAGAACGAAGGCCAATCAACAACTTAGGGTAGTGTTAGAGCCCTATAAAGGGAACAAGAGGAAGCAACCTGAGGAGGATCTGTGATGAGGGAGGACGATGAACAAGCAGAGGATTTCAGAGATATGTGTCAATCTCATTGAATCGGGTTAATATCCCACTATTGTGGCAGTTTTTTTCTGAAGTCAACATAGTTAATCAATGAAAATAATATTATGGAATATTCGAGGTTGTAACCACCCCAGGAAGATCAAAGTGATAGCAAAGAATCTTAAAGTTGATTATTCAATTGTTCTGTTTTTTCAGGAGACAAAGTGCAAGTCAGAAACATTAGAACAAGTAAGTTAGAGGATATGTAAAGGATGTAAAACAATAGCAACATATGCCAATGGGGATGCGAGAGGGTTAGCGACACTTTGGCACCCGAAAGCGGTAATTTTATCAAATTTCTAGGCGACTCGTTTCTCCTTGACAATGGATTTTTTTATCTAGGAATTTGGAGATAAGTGACATCTAACTAATGTTTATGGTATGAGCTCGTTTGCACAGAAATCTTATTTCCTTGACTTCTTGTGCTGGGTTAATGTTTGAATGGATAACATCCCATGGATAATGGGGGGTTTCAACCTGATCTCCTCCTTGACGGAAAAAATGGGGGGGGAAGATGAAATCTGGATAGATTTTAGGAATCCTTTAGGGATTTTGTAGAGGATAGTCAGCTAATTGACTTAGAGACAGGAAATGGATGGCTTACTTGGAATAATCGACGTGGGGGGGAGTATCATGTAGCATCAAGACTAGATATATTCTTGGTTTCCAAGGGCATAGCTAGGGACGCAGGAGAGGTGTCTGCAATTGTCCTTATGATGGCAGGATTGGACCAGCGGCCAATTTTTCTAGAGTGGGACAAGACATGCACACACAGTANCCCCCCCCCCCCCCCAAGGTGTCAGGGATGTATCATTTCCAACAAAAATTGAAGGCACTGGAAGATAGGATCCATATCTGGAACAAAGAAGACTTTGGAAACATATTTCAAGATAAGAAAAGATTATTGCCACAGCTGGAGTTTATCCAAGGGAGGGGATGAATTATGGCTACGGGGAAGAACTCAAACAACAACAAGAAGACCTCCTATCTCAGTTAGCCTTGAGAGAAAGGAAGGAGGAAATACGTTGGAAGCAAAATTATAGGAACCAATGGCTTTAGGAAGGGGAGCGTAACACAAAATTCTTCCACAACTTAGTCATTCATAACATACATCGATCAATTACTTATAAATTGAGAGTGTCTGATGGGCAGTATGTTGAAACCAGAGAAGTGACAGAAGAGGAATTGGTCAACCACTTCAAACATGTCATGATGGAGGACATAGTGAACAGAAGATAAGACATTACAAAAATAACACAACACCTCCTGACGACAATCTCTCAAGAACAAAATGAGATTCTACTTAAACTAGTGGAGCTTCGAGAGGTGGAAGATGCTATGCAACAGATGACATTGGGAAAATCCCCCAGGCCAGATGGCTTCACCTCCATTTTTTTCCATTTTTTATAGGACCTCATAAAACAACAAGTTTGGAAAATTATAGAAGAGTCATGTCAATCCCATGGGGTTATGAAGGCTTTCAATGTGATCTTCTCAACCCTCATCCCCAAACTGGAAGGAAAATACGCTCCTGGTAAATTCATGCCTATAACATTATGCAATGTCATTTATAAGATAATCTCCAAAGTTGTTGCTAATAGACTAAAGTCATACCTTCCTCTTCTGATCATGTTATGGGTGCCAAGGAACATGATGGGGGACAATAGTTCAATTGAATGAATCGAACATTGTTATGGTAGAAACATATTAAGAATAAGAAAAGTAGGAAGTACACTACACACACAAAAATACAAACACAAACAAAATGCAAGAGTCTGAACCAATCTCAGTTAATTCATTATTGTCGTATGATGCGCAATAGTCTCTTGTATATTACAATAGTGTACATGTTTATATAAAGTGCTGAGAACGCTTGGGTGTCTACCCATTGCGTTCAGTTACAAATAAGTTGGAATAGTTTCGAATTTCAACCTTTACAAACGACTAGAAGACAGAGAGACAATATGTTGTAGTCACGTCGAGATGTTGGTGTCAACGATGCATGTCGAGGGGATAAACCTATCGAGGTTTGGACTTGTGGAATTCTATGTTGAACCTTTCAAAGTCGATAACAATGTCAACTAATGGGTGGATCATTCCTCCTTCCTTAAGAAACAATGGTCCCCATTGTTTGTTCATTTAGATGAGGAAACTTGTTGGTTAGTTCATAAGCAGAGTGCCACTTTCCTTGTGCTGAGATTTGTTCGGCTTAAGCCACTTGAAACAAGGGAATTGCATTCGTCCTTGTATTGTGTATGTGTCATCCCACAATGGTGACACAAGGAAGAGGCTACTGAACATCTAGATGGATTTCTTCGGGTTTTTCTATTTGCAATTTGTTCTATTCCAACAGTGGTGCAAAGTATGGTCGAAGTAGATCCACAATGAATACTGGATGCAGACCTAAGCAGGAAGGAATGTGAGTGGGAAAGTGTTTTCTCCAATCTGCTTAAGGATACTATATAGACCATATCTAAAAGGATTCAAATTTCTCTATGGACTAGTGAATCACTCCTTCTTTAGATGCAACCAGACCTTATACCCAATTTGAAATGAATGAGGATTGCGATGCTTATCGTGTCGTTCCTTAGCTTTTGCATTAGCTCATTGTAACATTTCTTATGCTTGTTTCTGGATGTTGTATATTTGGTCTCGAAACTTCAATGATTTTTCAACTTCTTGTTGGTTAGAGTCGGTGAAGTTCGATTGTGTCAATGAACTGATCAAGTTGATGGGCGTTGAAATCCATAACAGATGCTTGTGGTTATACATGTGAAGCAATTGTACTACCAAGCGATTCACAACTTCCATCTGTCTGAGGATGGAAACATGTCGACAAAGAGAGTCTCATGTTAATTTATTTCCAGAGAGTATTCCAAAATGTGTTGACAAATATGAAATTTCTGTCGAAAATGATGGTCATCAAAAGGCCATATTGTTTCCAAACATGTTCAAAGAAAAGTTGAGCAGTCTTTTGTGTTGTTGTAGACTTCTTACATGGAATGAGAATATCCATCTTGGAAAATATGTCGACTACTACTAAGATCACGTCATGTTGATGTTTGGTATTAGGATATCCCATCAAGTAGTCCATATAAATATATTCCTATGGTCGACTAAGAACCGGCAAGGGTGTGTACAATCCTTGTTGTCGATTTAGAGGTTTAGCAATGGCACAAACCATGCACTATCAAATGTACCTGTTGACGTCAGATTTACGTGAAGGACAATAAAAATAAATTTGGAGGATGGAAATGGTCTTTCCTATTTCAAAATCTCCAGTAGGCTTACTATAGTGCGCATCTCAAATGAGCTTATGTCGATGCTCACCTATCGGTACACAAAGTTGTCCAAGCTTGTATAACAAGGTATATTTTAGGAAGTAGTTGGTAGTAGATGGAGGATTAGTTTGAAGTTGTCGATAAATTTCAGAAAAAGTCACAGTCTACTAAATACAATTGAGGCTAAGTAGTGGTGTCATAACCCTGCATACTCATCACTATGAAAAGTAGAGTAATGGGTGGTCGACATAGACAATCAATTGCGGCATTGGCTTTACCTTTTTTATACTTAATTACCAACTAAAATTGTTGTAGGTAATTAATCCACTTGAGTTGTCGAATTGTTTGTAACTTCGACTGGGATGGGGAAAAGTGTAATGGCTCGTGGTTAGTAAGGATGATTGTTTCCTTCCCAAGGATGTAATGTCTCCATTGCTTAAGGGTTTGTGCAATGGCATACAACTCCTTTTCATATGTCGAATACCTTATGACAGTGGCGTTCAAGGTTTCGGAATGAAAAGCTGATGCAAATCAGGTAACACAAGTATTGGTGCATTACAAAGCTTGTGTTTGAATTGCTCCAAAGCTTACTGTTGTGTTGGTGTCCATTTGAAGACAGTTTTCCCATTTCCCTTCATCAACTGATTCAAAGGCCAAGCTATGTGACTAAAGTTGAGTATGAACCATCTATTAAAAAAAAGAAAAAAATTAAGAAGAACGGGTAAGAGGAATTTGTATTAAAAAAGAAGTGAAGATTTACAATAGCAAGTTTGTGAATTGAATTCAGATGGCTTCAAAAACCATAACATCCTGCTCCTCTCTTACAAAATGCATCTTATCTTGAAATAGTCCAAGTTTGAAATGACTGTAAATTCTTACAAATTTCCCGAGGATGAGAATACAAAAACTGAACATAACATAAATTTGCTTGCAGTTGTCCTAAAAATTGATTATGGCAATAGAATTAGATTCTTTAATGTCTGAAAACAAAAAAAAGGCTCCTATATTAAGGGGCCCAGCAGTGTTATGGATTGTTCCCATTGCAAATTATGTAACCAAAGTCAAGTTGTGCCCCCTTGTTTTCCATTGATCTACAGAATGGTTATTTGACTGGAGGATATGAAGAAATTCAATGGCATTAAATTCATTGATCAAACTATTGAAAGTGTGATGCATCTTATTGGAAGGGATTTAATAGTTTCTGACTAACTTTCTTACCTCTTTGATGACCGGTAGTGACTCTCCAAACACTACTGGCTCTTTGATTCCAATAGTGATAGCAATTTACAACCCCTTCAATAAAGCTAACCATTCTGCATAGTTGTTGGTGTTTTTCCCTAGGCCCCAAGCAAAGTCATTTTGTCTTATCCCCCCAGATCAAAAATTACCCCTCCCACACTTGTCCATCCAGGATTTCCTTTAGAGGCCCCATCAAAGAACAGAGTATGATAATCCAGCTTTGTCCACCAATTGTTGAAATGTTCGGGGTTCTTTCAGATCTGCTATCTTAAAGAGGTGGGTTTCTTAGCATCTCAGGGGGTAGGCTTGAGTGGGCAGAGAAGTTCACTAATCCATCTTTTTTAAGTGGAATTTAAAGGCTCAAGATTTAAGTGATGTAATCCATTGGAGAGAAGAGCTCATGTCCATAAATCTTTGGCAGAAGAGGAGACTCTGGCAGGAGAAAAGGGCAAGTTTTCAAATATTCATTTGTTTCTAGCGATCCATGTCTTCCAACAAATATACTTGGGGAGAGAAACCCACACTCTTGAGGAATCTGGTTTCTTGAATAAAGATCCTTGCTACTAGTCCTTCCAACAGGCGAAGAAGTCTTTCCAGTTTGTAGGGAAAGTGATATTAAATTGAAGTTCTTTGAGAGCTGAGCACCATACCTCATTAGCGAAGGAGCAATCTAGAAAGAGATGTTGCAGCGTTTCTTCCGTATTTTCGGAAAGAAAAAAAGCGAGATGGTCCTTCAATTCCCCTATTTTTTAAATTCTCCGTTGTCAGAATTTTATGGTGAGCTAAGATCCAACAAAAAAAAATTGATCTTAGGGAGGTCGTCCTTACTCCATGCATTTTTCTAGATGACATCTTTCCTACTGATGTTTTGGAGTGAATTATATCGATCTTCCATTGTGTAACTTCCAGTTTTTCCCCAGCTTTTGGAATCTGACAGATTGAGATGGATCGGAACAGACCCTTGGAGGAGCATTTGCAACATAGTATAATCCAGCTTAAGGCACTCTAGAGTATCTAGGTTTCTCCACCATGCCCATCTTCCATTTCTATGCCATTTTTGAGATATCATTGAGCGTGGAAATTTGTTGACTTCCCATACAGCTCTTAAGTTCAACAAAAATGTCAAGGTGACGCGTAGTAGAGGATCCCATGATGTCTTCCCAAATCCGAATTCGCTTTCCATTGCCAGTGGACCAACGGAGGTTGTCTTGGATGATGTATGCAGCATTTTGGCATAGATTCCAAATCGGGGAAGGGTTTTTGGGTTTAGGAATCACAATCAGACACCTTTCTCTGCTCCCTTTTAGATATTTTTTCCTCAACGCGTCCTTCCACCTGGATTTGTTCCTAGAGATCATTTTCCAAACTATTTTAGCACCCAATGAAAAGTTCTTTGTAGCCAGATATTTGATTCTCGTTCCTCCATTGTCTTTTGATCTGCACACGGTTTCCCATTTGATGAGATGAAATTTATTTGTTCCACTGTGCTTCCTCCCTTACCAGAGGAAACGTCTGAGCTCTTTTTCAATATCTTGTATAATTGATTTAGGTGCTAGAGAAATAGGGCAGGAGAATATTGGGTACACTACCAGAACAACGTTGATGAGAATCAATTTCCCAGTCGGGTTAAGCCAGTTAGCTCCCAGAGAGTGAATTTTATTTTTAATTTTTTTCCATTGGTCCTTTCTAGTCAGCTAGCTTCTTTTTTCCTTTGTGGATAGGTATTTTGAGGTATCTAAAAGAATTCCAATTTGTACTACTTTCATATCCCAATGTCTTGGAAATCCTGACCATGGTTCTTTCGGGACAATTCCAACCATAAATTTTAGGTTTTAAGGCATTTACTTTCCCATCTTAAGCTTTGAGGAAGATGGAGATGACTTCTCTGAATATTTCGACAATAATGACTGAGGCCCCTCCTAAAAGGATAGTGTCATCTGCGAACTGAGCGTGATTAGCATTTTTAACTCCTTTGGCAATTTTTAAACCTTTGAGTTCTCCACTGTTTTGCAGGGCCTGAAGCCTCTTGCTTAAAGACTCGACTACTATGATATATAAAAAACGGGATAGAGGGCAGCCTTGACGGAGTCCTCGAGAGGCTTAGAAGAATCCAGCAGGTCTGCCATCAATAAGAGGTGTGATCCACGAGCTGTTGGTGTGGGCTTTGGTCCATCTACAATTTTTTTGGGAAAATTCCATTCTGAGCATGATCTCAAATAAAAAGAAGTGATTGACCATGTCGAATGCATTTGTCATATCCAGCTTGATAGCCATACCTTGTTGTTTGTGTTCTAGGCTTTAATGGATAGCTTCTTGAACAATGATTATTTTATCCATGATCTATCTACCGGAAATGAAACCTCCCGGAGTTTCTGAAATGATATTTTCCATGATCTTTTTCATTCTAGTTGTAAGGATTTTGGTAAGAATTTTGTAAGAGGTGTTACATAAGGAGATGGGACGAAACTTTTCAAACGAGAGAGGATTTTTTTCTTTTGGGATCAAATCCAGGAAAGTGGAATTGGTAAATCCTTTGATTTTATGGTTTTTCCTACTCCAGTTTAGCATTTTCTTTAGATCTTCTTTGATGATGTCCCAGGAAGCTCGATAGAAGTTTATCATAAACCCATCTGGTCCTGGGGACTTGTCAGGATGGAGGGTCCAGATTGCTTCTATAATCTCATTTTCATAGATTGGTTTTTCAAGCTCCTTATTCTCTTCTACGATGATGTTTGGATGAATTCCTGAAAGAAGATCAGCTTGGGAGAAAGGATCTATCTCTCCACTATCATAATATAGCTGGTTGAAGTGTTGCAATGCCAACTTTTTGATGTTGTCTTGCCCGAAGATAATTTGGTTGTTGTTGTTTTTTTCATCTCTTTGATGTAGTTGAAACTCAATTTGATTTTGGTTTTTTACGGAAGTAGTTGGTGTTTTTATCTTCCCCCTTTAGCCAGAGTTGACCGGATTTTATTCTATGAATATATTCTTCTTGTCTGGTTGCTTTTAAAATTTCACGGTTTAGGGATTTTCCTGAGTTATGATTTCAAGAGAGATCTAACCTAAATCCATTTTAGAGTGAAGGGACTCCAAAGCAATTTGAAAACGTTTTTGGCAATGGCAGGTTCAAAGTAGGAGGATGAAGCCCAATTTTTTAGGGTTGACTAGACAACTCTAAGTTTAGACTCCCAAAAGAAGCTGGGGACCCGAAGAATGGATAGCTCCAAGCTGAGTGAATTAAATCTAGATTTTTGGTAGTGTTCAACCAAAGGGGATTGAATCTAAAGGGGATAGGGCCAAGGTTTGAAGGAGAGGGTAGGGAAAGGGAGATGGGCTTATGTTCAGAGGTGGTTGAAGAAATAATGTGAGAAGAAGGGAGTAAATATTTTTGAAGGAAGGTTGTACTTACCAGAAAACGATCTAATCTTGCAACAATGTGGCCTGGTCCAGTTTGCTTGTTGCTCCACGTGTACTTCCCAATTTTGGGAATTGGATCCAGAAGATCCAGAACTGCCATCAAATATTTTAGCTTTTCAACAAAAGGATCTCTAATAATCGAACCTCCTCTTTTTTCCAGGATTGATTTTGTTGTATTGAAATCTCCAACTATGATAATGTCTTTTCCATGCATATCTGAATTTAAAGAGAGCAAAGAGTTCCAGAAATCCATCTTTTCTCTATAATGGGTAGGCCCATATACATTGCAGATGTAAATAAAGTCTAGATTTCTTTTGTTTTGCACTTCAAGCAAAAGCCAATGGGCATATTCTTTTTTTCTAATCCGATTTTGAACTTATCTGTT
This sequence comes from Pseudotsuga menziesii, assembly GCA_001517045.1. Lineage (NCBI taxonomy): Eukaryota > Viridiplantae > Streptophyta > Pinopsida > Pinales > Pinaceae > Pseudotsuga > Pseudotsuga menziesii. The sequence goes on along the minus strand of LPNX010817630.1, from coordinate 162,947 downwards.
TGGAAGAAAGTTGTTATTCCACCTGAAGCTCCTCTGGAGCTTATGGCCTTTCCAACACTATTTTTCTAGAAGAGAGATGACCTGCTCATAATCTCATCTTTTGGCATCTTAGTCTCCTGGACAAGTAGAATATCTGGTTTCTCGGTATTTAAGTTATTTTTCAAATATTCTACCTTGATTGATCCTCCCATGCCTCTGCAATTCCAAGAGACTAGTTTCATTTTTTCTTGAATGCATGAGATCCTGCTCGCGATATGAAATCTCTAGTTCCCGAATATTTGACATTCTGTAACAATTTGGTGTCTTCTATATTGATTTTCCTTCCTAGCCACCAATTCTCTCTCTGTTTCTTGCTCTTGTTGTTGTCTTTGATATCTTCTTCCTCATGTGGATTGGGATGGCCCTAGATCTGTTGTTTCCTATGTTTCTTGAGATGACGATTGACCTTGGGATGTATGCTTTGGATTGATTATGTTGTGTTTAACCATTTATTCCCATGTTCCCCTAGGGGAAGGAGATTCTTCAGATGCTTTCCTGATGTTCTCTTCATCTGCAACCATATCTACCCAAGTTCCTCCAGGGGAGGTCGATCTATTAGGTGCTTTACCCATGATCTCTTCAACAACTATTGGAGAGAGAGTAGCAAGGGATTGTGTCTTGCTGACTTCTAATCTGTCTTCCTTATTCTGGGTTTCCATATATCAGATTTCTCCTTCTTCAGTCTGCAGAGAATCAAATTGATTGCTGGTGGAAGTTCCTTTGCTTTTTGTAGGTTGCTCCTGATTTTTTTCTTGCCCTTTTCCAAGGTTATTAGCAGAGGTCGGGTTTGTTTTTTTTTCCTCCCTTTATTTATTTCCAGCCTTCTTGACGATATTTCTCAGCATCTTCATGGGTAGATTTAGGGCACTTCTTTACGAAGTATCCGTATTCATGGAATTTCATACATTTGAATGGAATTTGTTCGTAATCTACCTTCTTATAGAATTCTCATCCATCCATGAATAAATTAAATCCTTCCGGTAGTACTTTTTCTAGGTCTACTTCCACGCAGATCCTGGCACAAGAGAATAAAGGGCCCTTTGGTTCGGCTTTGTCTGTGTATCTTCCTAAAGAGTTTCCAATTATCTGGAGGGCTTCATCATTCCAACAATGGAGAGGTAAATGAGGTAGCTGGAACTAGACTGGCACTACTGAGTGGATGTCCTTTTCTAGATGAAAGGAAAGGGTCCATCGGTTGAGGTACATACCTCGAGGTCCCATGAAATAAGGGCCACTTCAAAAAATGAGATCTTTATCTTCCTTGTTTTCGAACAAAAAGGTGTGAAATCATTTTCCGCAGAAACAGTGTTGCAATCCCTCGAAGATGAGAGGCATCAAGTTTTTGGAAGTCTAGATATCCATGGATTTCAGCGAAGGCTAGATCCCATAGAACTGTCCAATTAGACCCTGTTCGCTCAGAGCTAGAGCTTTCATTCGTGAAGCTACCAACATGATTTGAACTTTGGGCATTGGTACTCATTTCACAAAGGTAGAGGCTAGAGTTATCGCCGCGGAAAGAACCAGAGAGGAGGAAACTAAGGCCTTGAAAGCAAGATCCAAGCTACTACGACGCTCCTCCATAGGAGGATCCAGAGGATGAGAGGCCATGCAGCCAGCTTGTCCACGAATTCAAGGTCAACATAGGATAGAAGAGAAGTTCCAAGCACGATTTTTGGAGCGATTGCGATCCATATTTGCAGTTCAGAGTGCTGCATGCATGGATCGAACCTGTCTCAGCCTTCATGGACTGTTGGATCAGCTTCGGCCCTCACGGTTCAGGGAACTGTGATATTCAATCCATTCTCCTCACTGTTAATCCTTCCCGATTTCCAATCAACTATATCGAGATGTATCCGATTATAACCATCGATAAAAATTCATCAAACCAAACAAACTTCTTGGTTCATGAATGTTTTGAGGAATTGGCCAATCTTTGAGGATTTGTACTTTATCTGGATCGACATGAATTCCTGCAGAGTCAATTACATACCCCAAATATTTGATGTTGTTCATCACAAATGAGCATTTTTCCATGTTCAAATAGAGTCGATGTTGTCGAAGAGTGTTGAGGACTTGTTGAAATTGTCTGACATGTTCTTCTCATGATCGACTGAAAATCAAGATATTGTTTAAATAGAAAATGACACACTTGCTGATGAAAGGTTGGAGAATGTCATCCATATATTGCATGAAGGTCACAGGTTCATTGGTTAAGCCGAAATTCATGATGAACCATTCAAACAATCCTTCCTTGGTTTTGAAACTAGTTTTCCATACATCGGTGGGATCAATCAGAATCTGATGGTATCCCGTCCTGAGGTTAATATTATTAAAGAACTTAGCACCTTTCAGATAGTCGACAATTTCATTTATCCTTGGAAGGAGGTATTTGTTCTTCACCAAAACTTGGTTGAGATCCTAATAGTCTATGCACATGCGCCAAGTCCCATATTTCTTTGGTACGAGGATGATTAGACTTCCATAAGAAGAAGAGTTGGGTCGGATGTGACCTTTCTTCATCAAATCCTGAATATGTCTATGAATCTCTTCATTCTCGCCAATGGATCTTTTGTAAACAAATGTGTTAGGAAAAGAAGAACTAGTAACAAGTTCAATGGAGTGTTTGACCTGGCAATGTAGAGGTACTTTGTTTGGCTCTTAAAATACGTTCTGGTATTCCTCAAGAATGTGGTCGATCTGTTGTTGTTATCGGGAGATGCATTGGTTGGTGAGTCGCTTGGTTGCTGCAATATTCCTAGAATGATGAGGCTTAATCATGATCAATGCAAATTTATGAGCATGGTTGATACGCATATTTGTTTGTTTCGTAGATACCATCGCAACCATTGATGTAGGTCGTCGCTTTGGTATGTCATACCATTGGTTTCGTACTTTGGAAATCACCTTCTAAATCCATGACTGATAACTTCCATGTAGATCCCATAAGTAAGGTTTCCTAAACAGGGCATCAACTACAAAAAGTGGTGCCGCATCACAGAGTACTTCATCTTAAAAAGGCTTGATGAAGTAGGTGAGTTTGCATTATCAGGTGATTCTTAGTTCTTGTCCATCCTTCATCCAACCGATATTGTAAGGTTGAGGATGTGGAGTGGTGACAAGACCAAGTTTCTTCAAAAGATATTCAGAAATGAAGTTCTTTTGGCTACCATTATCCACAATCAGATGCAATGGATTGTTTTGAACCCATATCGGTGTATGGAACATATGCTCTCGTTCCTCCTCGTTGATGATAGTCGAGGTTGTCGAAGCGGTCGATGTCGATGTCAAAAGGGTCGATGCTTCTAGGTATGATTCTACCAGGTTCTTGTCGGACATGTCAGACGTAGACAATTTTGCCAAAAATGTCTTCTCATCCTTGCATTCTGATGTATCATGCCATGATGAATTGTCATAAGAACACCATTTACCGGTAGGGGTTTGTTTTCTACGTTCCCTTTGGTCTTTCTAAGAGTGATTTTTTCCATGATATGGGTTTGGCGAGGTCAGCTCAGAAGGGTGTCTTGATTTTTTGGAGTCGGTTGGTGACTTCTTGTCAGATGTTCAATCTGTCGGCTTGGTCGAGAAGTGTGATTTTCCTTTCTTCTTAGCTTCATGCTTACTGGCATAGTGGAATGCATAAATAAGCGTACTAATAGGCAAAAAATCCATCTCTTGCTGGATGTACGGGGATAATCCACTGACGTACTTTAGAACAAACAATTTATGTTCTTCTTAGATGCCAAGTCTCGCCATGAGTCGATGGAACTTGTCAGTGTAACTCTACACATATTGGTATTTCCATTGCCTTAGTTGCTGCCACTTGTTATAGTGTTGTTCAATATATTTGGGCAGGTAGAACTCCTTCTGGATGTATTTGACAAATTTTTCCCATGTGTCAATGGGGTCTCCTTGTTTCTCCATCTTTTTCGATAGATTCTCCCACAAGTAGTGCATAGAGGTTGAAATATTTAAGGATGCCATGGCGATCTTTTTAGATTCTGAGAGTTGATTCATGGAGTAGAAGGATTCTAGTTGTTGTACCCATTTTTCTACTGGTTCCATGTGAATCTTGCCTTCGAGATTTGGTATGTCCAATTTCATTTTCACTTTGAATGGACTGGTTTTGTCGAAGTTGGGTCTCGTCAAAGATACCCTTGAGGTCGAGGTGAATCGCGTGAGAATCTCATTGAATTGGATGAGCATTTTGGTTTGTTGTTGAACCAGTGCTTTTCTATGAGTTGCTTTTTGCTCATTAGTTGCATGTCTATTGTCTATTTCTTCGACCATCTTCGATCTAACAATGCTAGTGGATGGATACTCTGAAGTCGAAGGTAGTGTCTACCTGGATTGTTGAGTTTGTGAGTGCGTATGATCATGCATAAGTTAGGTAAATTTGATAGAAGTGGCTACACACAACTTAAGCTCTGAATCTACTCTGATCAGGCTTATGACAAGCTCTAATACCAATCATCCGAGTGTTCAAGCGCATGATGGGGGACAAGAGTTCGATTGAATGAATCGAACACTGTTACAGTGGAATCATATTAAGAATAAGCAAAGCAGAAAATACACTACACACACATATATACAAACATGGACAAAATGCAAGAGTTCGAATCAATCTCTTTTATTTCATTACTACTGTATGATGTACAAAATTCTCTTGTATATTACAATAGTGTACATGTTTATATAGATGTGTTTATATAGAGTGTTTATATAAAGTGTACTTCTTACGTTCATTTACAAATAAGTTGGAACGGTTTGGAAGTTCAACCATTATAGACAACTGGAAGACAGAGAGACAGTCTGTCCTAGTCATGTCAAGATGTTGGTGTTGACGATTCATGTCGAGGGGCTAATCCTGTCGAGGTTCGGACTTATCGAAGTCAATGTTGAACTTGTCGAATTCGATAAAAATGTCAACTAATGGGTGGATCATATCACCCCAGAGCAATCTGGGTTTGTGGAGAGTCGACAAATCCTAAATGGCATTATCCCAGTTCATGAAGCAATTTGCTCCCTAAAAGTAACCAAAAATCCACCGACGCTCGTAAAACTTAACATTTCCAAAGCATATGACAAATTGAGCTAGCAGTACATGAGAGAAGTCCTGGTTTCCTTTGGTTTGTTTGGAGGTTGGATTGAGTGGGTTATGGATTTGGTCTCCTCTACCTTCTTCTCTATAATGTTGAATGGCTCTCCTTCATGCACGATGAATCTGTCTAGAAGTATTATACAAGGGGATCCCCTCTCTCCTTTTCTCTTCATTATCATGGTGTAAGGCCTTAGTTGACTAATCAAGACTTCGACAAATAGAGGCGAGATTCGTGCTTTAAACCTTCACAATGGCGTAAATAGGAAAACTCATTAGCAGTTTGATGATGATATGATGCTCATGGGGCACCCTTCTGTCCAAGAGGCACGATCCTTCAAGAAATGTTTGACAATAATTTCCAAGGCCTCCAGGTTGGAATTTAATCCGGCAAAAAAAAAAAAAAAAAAACTCAATTTTTTTTCTTCAACACTCCCAAGATGATTCAAAGGAATATCAACAGCATCCTAGGATTCTTAGTTGGTACCTTACCATCAAAATATCTCAGGTCTCTTCTCACGGAGGGGACAATCAAGAAAGTGTCATGGCAGGACCTCCTATTTTTTATGAGGAAGAAGTTATCGGGGTGGTTCTTTAGGCCCTTAAATTTGGCGGGGAGATAAACCCTTGTAAAGTTTGTCCTCTAGGCCATGTCAATCTACTTATTCTCGGTCTTAGCAGCCCCAAATTCAATCCTCAGATAAATACGAAGTATACAACATGTGTTTCTTTTGGGTGGCAACCCAAATAAGTCCAAATTGGCGTTGGTTAGATGGGACAATTTATGTCATCCTTAAGATCGTGGAGGGTTGTGACTTCATGATCCTGAGAAGATAAATGAGTTTCTTGGGGATAAGATATGGTGGAAGTGGTGCACCTATACAAGTGAACCTTGGGAAAGACTTTGGCATGTGAAGTATGCCTAGGACCGATATCACAAAGATTTAGTTTGTTCTAGGGAAGAGAAAGCAGGATCACATATTTGGACATCTACCCATAGAAACAAAAGTCTTGTTCATGAACACTGCTTTTGGGAAATTAGAGATGGTCATTCTATGAATTTCTGGGATGATTCCTGGCATCAGTTCCCTAAGTTATCAGACAACCCAAGGTGTCGGGTGGCGAGGGACAAAGGCATAGGGGAAGGGATGATAAAGGTTAATTAGTACTGGTATTAGGCGGAGGGCAACGACGATTTCCAGATATGGAAAGAACAATATTGGTGGACGCATTTTAATTCAGTTAAGAAAATACAAGAGATTCACGACATTATCCGAGAGCGATGTATTAAAAGGCACGAGGTCCAGGACAAATTATGCTAGGGGTACATTCCTGAAGGGGTTTTTTAGCATTACATACGACATCTGGAATTCTGGAAGGGTGGATCCTAAGGATATTTGGGAAAAAAAACTAGTTAATGAACCCCTGGCTAAAATTCGCTACGTTTATGTGGTTGGTTACGCATAGGAGGATTTTGACTGGGGAAAACCTAAAAAAGAGGTTTTGTAGGTCCTTCACGATGTTCTTTATGCAATGGGGAAGAGGAGACCATGAACCACTTGTTGCATGAATTCCCATTTGTTTCTTCGATTTGGACCTGGGGGTGGTTATGTTTCATCGTTTGGACAGTGTCAAAGGCAACCCTGATCAAATGTTCAAAAATTGGAACCTGGAATCCTTCTCGAACCCCATCCTTAGAGCGTTGTGGACTAAGTTCCCGGGTTCTTATTTTGGGTGGTATGGAAGGAAAGGAATCACAGGATCTTCCAAGATAAAAGCTTTAGTGAACATGAAATTTGGGAAAGAACAACTTGCCACCTTCAGGAGGCTGTTAGGAGTACCCAGTGGAAGGACAAGGATTGGGATTTAAGCGAGGAGGAGACTAGGATCACCGTTGGTTGGGAGCTTAGTAAAGAGGATTTAGGGTGGAAACGTAAGATTATCCCAGCACAACCATCCACTAGTCCGTCTTCCTGGTTCCCCCCACTAGGAGGAACCATTAAACTTAATTTTTATGGCGCATTTAAGGGCAACCCTGGTCCGGTGGAATTTGGTGGAGTTTGTCATGACTCGACGGGAGCAATCCTTTATGTATTATCTGGCTTCATTGGAACAAGATCGAACAACGCGGTAGAAATAGAAGGGATTCTCCAAGGGATGTGGATAGTTTCCAAGTTTGGTTAAATGCCAACGATGGTGGAAGGAGATTCCAGGATCATCATCCAGTTGGAAAGACAATTGTCCAATGGGTGAAGAGTGGAGAAGGTGGCATCTAGGTGGCGCATTTTGGGTAAGACAAAAAATCTTGCGGACCTTATTTCTAATAACCATGCCTAGCACTTTAGCCATGTCAAAAGAGAGGCCAACAAAGTGGTCAATCTTTTGGCCAACGTGGGTATTGAAGGAGGACAATGCATTCACGAAGGAAAATTGAAGGCCTTCGGAGGAGCGAAGTGGATAACCCGTTGCATACATTTGGGTAATGCATATCTTGAGGCCTCAAAAGGGAGAGTGGGTGACACGAAGGGTAATCATGGTTCACCCTCATGCTCACACGCGGACAAGAAAACTCCATCTGGCTGCATTATCTCCTCTAGTCATCCGACCGATGAAAGGACGAAATGACCTCATCTTAATCTACGCTTTTTTTATTCTAGATGTAGAGATTATATGGATGCGATACGATCGGCTACTACCACAAAGGTTGGATATTTCCATCATGAGATGCATCGAGGAGGGTACATAGATGTTTGTACTATGGAATGGGATGCTGGATCGGGTCATGAATCCCCCATTTGTCTTAATTATATTAGGGTTCTCTATAAAGTCTAATAGGCACCAACGTATTTCACGACCATCCCTGTTTAAAACGAATTATGTTGTTTCTATGTCCATTGTTGAAGCTCCTCCCTACTGCAACCTTGATGATTTTGAAAATAAGGAGTCTAAAAGGCACTCATTGAAGGATAACCCACAGTTAGTAGAAATCCCTGAATGTAGACACCTTCTTTCCTAAGCAGGTCCCCACAGTTATTCGTGACGAGATTGATGCGGAGGAGAAGGAGCTTTGGGATAAGGCCAAGGACACTCTGATTGATGAAATAAAGGCGGAGGTTGAATATTGGGTCATTAACCTAGGCACCACGGTGGGGCGGGTCTCATCTTGCGAGCATTTGATGTTGTGCTATTAGGTAATGAAGAAAATGATGTCACATTTGTTGATGGACTATGAGAACAAGGCGTGGGGAGACATGGAGCTAGTCCAGGCATGGAAAGAGCACCACCAAGACTATAGGTTTATGCATAAGAAGGTGGAACTCATTGGAAGTAAAATTGGCTTGAAATTTTATGCTCAACCACATCCTGCTCTTGGGGGTGGTGAGGCCCTTACGATTATTGGTGGAGGTGGGACGTTGACTACAGATCCATGCATGAAGGGGAACCAGGAGGTTGGTCACCGCATGCATATGGTCATCCATAACTATGCGAGGGAGGATCATGGGTAGGGTAATATATAGTTGCCTCATATGGCCTTTTTATGATTTCTTTTGTGTCTATGTTTTAGGAGTAGTTATTCTATTAAATCGATAGGTAGATGTGAAGTGCAGCGGGTGTCCTTGTGGAGAAGAAAATATGTTAGATGTTTTTTGGGAAGGAAATATTGTATGTTGGTTCTTCTGTTAAGACCAATCTGTTTATGAAAGGGATGAAAGGGATAATTAGGACTGTTATGAGGCTCTTCCCAACCGGTTTCTAGAAAAAACTAGCCATGTAATCTTTTGTTTGTGGTAATATATTTTAATTTACAAAAAAAAATTGTATATATTATAATCTATAAATCAACTATATGAACCATATATGAATTATTAACACATTATATACTATATAAATTAACTTATATACAACACGTGATATATAATAATTATATTAATATATATCAATTTCCTTCAAAACTTTTGCTATATTAACCTTATCTAACTCTTTATAAACTGATTGGAAATGTGAGACTCTTATATCAACTATCTTTGAAATTTTTTTAACAATACAACCTTCTTCATTTTTCATTTTATGGATGACATTGATCCTCTTTGATTTGTGATTAGCATACTAATGGTTTTTTTTTTCTCATCCCCTTTGTCCAACCATACTACTCTTCATCCTCCATTTAACATCTCTCCTTTCAAGCATTCTCTTTTTGCCTTCTAACTCTTCCATCTTATATTTTTACTCCTCCTTGAAAATCCCTACACATATCAAAAATCTATTTTTTAGTTTCTTTTAGGTCCTTTTCCAAATTTTTGTGTCTATTTGCTACCCAAGCTACCACAACCTCTTTTATCTTCTTCAAAGATGTTGCAAACTAAAAAATGGTTGTATCCCTTAACCTCGCATCACAATTGTTCCATTCTCTTTTGAACAACTATTTTTTATAATAAACGTAAAACCAAAAATTCAAAGCAAAGAAAGAAAAACACAACAAAGAATAGATAAAACAAGAAAAAGATCTTCAGAAAAGAGAGATATGTTCACTTGCCTCTTCAAGGGGGAAACTCCAAGAGAGAAGCTCCAAATATAATGACAATTCTTGACTAATCATTACAGAGCTTCCTACCTATATATAATGCTTCAATAGCCAAAGTCCTAACTATTTGTAGTCCCATTATTAATGAGGATCAACCATCTAGGGGGGGTTTATTCAATAAATATGACCCTTTTAAGTTAAGTCACTACCCACAAACTATCTAATGGGAATTATGGCTAGTATATTGTTAAAGCAGTGGGGTTAGGGTAGTACCCTAATATGCCCTCCCCCTTCATAAGCAGCATTTACCTCAAGGACGAAGATGGGGAAACTACTACAAAATGGATGGTGGTTCCCAAGCAACATCTTCTAGTGAGGTTCCTTCCATTGAATACAAAATTAATGGATATTGCATTGACATAGTTGGAACTCTTGGTGTTCAAAACTGCTTCTAGTTGGAGCCAAATGGAACCTTCTTCATCCAATCATGGTAATGTAGTTTGAGCTTGAAAACTTCTTCAAACAAGACAAATGAAATATTGGGTGGATCTTGGAGTGTGATGGGAGCGCTAATTTGTAGGCCACATGACCAATGCATTAAACAATCTAATATTGGTCATAAAACTTTGGTGCAAACCTCTAATTGTCTTTAACTTTGAGATGTGTATGCTTATAAGGTTGGAGGCGAAGGGACATCCAATCACCTTTTACAATTGAATGGTCTGAGCAATCTTGGTTTTCCTATTGCTTCATGCAATTTTGAGCCATTTCCAAATTTTCCTTAAGTGTGCAAAGAGTGACAACATGATTATGAGGAACACTATCAAATGTGTGTACTTTGGAAATACCTAGTAGATAACAAACTATAGAGGGAAATTGTTGGCCATAGATTGTTTTGTATGGTATCATTTTTGTAGCCTCGTGATAACTAGTATTATAATTCCATTATCCCAAAGGTAACCTCTGTGTCCATTGGTGTTGTGTTTTGGATGCAAAACATAAAAAATAGGTTTCAAGACACTCATTGCATATTGCTTCCTTCTAGTTGTATATTTAGGGATGATAAGAGGTACTCATTTGCAACTGGGTGCCTTATAATCTAAATAGTCCTTTCCAAAATTTGTTGGTGAATGTGGGATCATGATCTAACACAATGGAAGTAGGCATGCCATGTGGTTTGAAAATATAGTCTAAAACAATTTAAGTAATCGTTGACAGGGTAAATGTGTGTTAGAAAGCACAAAAATGAAAATATTTGGAAAGTTGATCAACTACCACTTGATGAGTGATTTGTTACTTGCTTTTAGAAGATCAATAATGAAATCCATGGAAATGCTAGACTAGATAGTGCTTTGGATTAACAATGGTTGTAATTCCCACCCTAGGTTTGATCATGTCATTAATAATGCCATGAAAAAAGAAGTAACATTCGATTTGGGTGACCCATCTTGATGGGTTAGAACAATCAAATTTGTTCAAGCTCACATTACAAAAATAATTATAGGTGTTATAGTAGAATATTTATGGAAGTGAATTGTGTTAGAGTTTAAGGAACCCGACGTTTTGAGTGGACACTCCACCAATCTTCATGGGAAACCAAGAAACCATGAAAAGCTTTGAGAGTTAGAAACAAAGTAACTCGTCAAGAGTATAAAGGATTTGGAAGAGAGAATAGTTGTTGGAGAAAATTAATAATTTATACATACACACACACACAAACATATATAATACTCATGTGAAAAAAGGTGGTAAAAAATGATAATATTATTATAGATAATTAAAACATTATAAATGAATAAATAATAATAAGCAGGGGAGTTGAATTTATTAGGTAAAAAGAGTTAAAGGGGGAGTGGGTAATTTAAATATAAGTAAAAGAAGAATAATTGATTAAAAATTGAATAAAATATGTCAAGACACCCAAGGGTAAAAAAGTAATAATTGAGTAAGGTAGAAAGAATTCAAATAATTCGAAAGTTAGTAAATTAATTAGAAAGATCGAAGGAAAAATTCTTAGAATCTAGATGTTATTATCTATGGAATTTTTTTTAAGGTTGTGTAAATCCACAAGGGTTTGCTAATGGTTAAATAGTATCGAGTTAGATGTTTCTTCCCGGGGTGGCTCACTCTGCTATGTATTCCAATGCATTTCTTAATGAGGTGACTATCAAGCAAGTGCATCATATATACTTGCCAACTTTTGATCCAACTTCTTGGCAAAGATACTTATTTCCTCTCGAAGTTGTTGAATCTCTCATGTATGGCATTCATTGTTTTCCTGTATTTTGGCATGAAGACTCTTGTATTGTTCATCCAATGCATCAATCTTTGTGGCATTAGAGTGGGTGTTCATGTTATCTAAAGTCTTACTAGGTGGCTTATAATCAGGAGGAGGATCGTCCATCATAGGGTGGTTGGGAAAAAATAAGTTTTATGGGGCCTTGAAGACAAGGGAGTGTTAGGTGCTATAATTCTCTAATATATGCATAGGGTCCAACGATATTACTCGTCCAATATCCCAGGGCACAAATAAAGGAGGCTTGGTCGTGCCCTTACTCATACTACTCGAATACCAAGGTATCAAAGAGTGATCTCCTAGAATGTTGTTCTCAGTGTACTATAGAAACAAGATGGCGGTTAATTTATCAAAGGTTTCCTCACGGTACACCTAGGGTACTTTCGATATACCTAGGGGTACAAGGAAGTGACATTATATCTACATGTGTTGTCAATGTACTACTACTCAAAGGGGTACTGATAGATGTTACAAGGGTGTCCAACAATGCGACTTAGTACCACTTGTATTTTTGTGTGTATGCTTACCCAACCAAAGGTTTACCAGTTGCACAATTCATCTCTGTGTTATTTAAAGTTGTTGGTACGTTTCTCTCAAAAAAATAATAAAATTGAGCTTCTTAACCCCAAAAGGAGATCTATAATTATTTGAAATTAAATTACTTTTCAAGGTAGGGTTTGAGGTTGAAATTTTGAAATAAGCACAAATCCTTCTAAAACCTTGTTTGGAGATGGTTTGAGGCTTCTCTAACTATGAAATTTATGCACCTTTGAGTTTAAAGGTTCATTCTAAAGTTTGTTCTACATGCCATAGGTTTTACTGAATTTGATGTGCCAAGAAAAAAATAAGGCATTTTCTCAAAACTTGATGATTCTGGCCTTCTCATAAGAGAGAACTTGTACAGTCTGCCACACGTCCAATTTTTCAAATCCAAATATGAAAATTTTACCAAACACACTATGGTTTTTTGTCTTTTCTATATAATTTGTATCGACTCAATTTGTATCTTCCGAACACCACATATAACAATTTTATCCAAAAAACACGTCTAAGGCTAATTCTTTGGGATAGTTAAAACACCAACTTGCTTAGTGTGTATCTCCAAAAGTATGGTGACCTAGAATCTGAATTTGGACACACATTACTTTCACATGTTTTCGTTGTAACCTAAAAATTTAAAACCATGAAATGTCATAAAAAAATTGGAGCGAAAATGACAAGATGACTCATTTAAAGGAGCCAAACCCTAGGATTAAAAATTATTACCCTTTTTTAATGAAAACTTTCAGATGATTTTTCTCTCCAAGAACCTGTTCAAATTTTCCAGCATCCTGGTCTCGGCTTTCAACGTTTTTTTGCAGACTTTCTTGTTTGTTGTGTAGGCCCGTTGCTAGCTCTCTTCACACTGGAGTTTGGAGCAGCTCTGTGGTCTGCATTGTCGTAAATTTAGAGGCTCTTCTGCTCTACTTCGATTCAAGAAAAGTTTAGTATTTTAACGTTGGAGGCTAGATCTAGTGCTTGCTCGCCTGATTTGGAGGTCGTTGGCATTGGTTACTATTGAATTGGGTTGTGAACCTTGCGCCGGTGAGCAGTATTGTTTGAAGTGGTGGATCTGGTGCTTCTTCATGCCAGATCAAGTTCAAGAAGATTGGTTTCTTCAACTCTCATTACAGAGATTTGGAGGATTCAGCGTTTTATTACTGTGAATTGGTCTCTAGCTTCGTTGAACTCCTCACTGAAGTCTTTATTTTTTCTGAGTCGAACGTGATCTTTTTGTTTTGGAGTTTGGGGAAGTAGAACTTGTCTCTTGTTTTTCCAAGATCTCTGCCTGGTGACGGTCTGTGTAGGAATCATTGTTGGTGGAGGGTGGTGTGCTTTCCTTTGTCTACACTACTGCCTTTTCTTGGGGAGTATAAAATAAACTTTAGTCTTAGAGGCCCTAATTTTGAACCTTTAGCTACCAAGGGAAATTTCTATTATAGAGGTCATGCTCTTGATTCATTGATTGTAGGGATACCTTTGCCTACTGGTTTTCTTAGTGACTGCTCTTGAGTTTCTTGAGACTCTGTTTTGAGGTCATGACGGATGGAGGGGGCTCCTCCTCTTTCCCAGATCTTAATGCCTTTAGGAGACTGGAAACTTCAAAAAGCAAGCAGAAACTCAATCAGAACCACTAGTCCTTTGCTAAGAAGATTGACAATATTCCTACGGCAGACCTTCCAATGGATCAACCATGCCGAATAGCCCTAAATATTGCTGACCAAGGCCTCATTAGCCAGTTCACTGGACTTTGGCTGTCCCCCAAGACAATCAAAGGGTGGGTACAACATAACTGCAAACCTCTCATCTCAGAGGGCATATGCCACAATTAGATAGGTAAGGGATATTATCTCTTTCTTTTTGATAACTCAGCTGATAGAGATTTAATGTTTAGAAACAGGCCATACTTCATGGGTCCTCAAGGGCTCTACCTGAACAAGTGGATTCCGAACTTTGATATGAATCAAGATATCCCTTTTGATGTCCTTGTTTGGGTCATATTGTCGCATCTTCCTCTCCATTGTTGGAATTCGAGATCTCTATCATCTATAGGAAACACTTTGGGGAAATACATTGACCAAGCTAATATGAGAGATCAATACACGTGTGCCATAATTTGTGTCTAAGTGGACTTGGAGGTAGGGCTTCCTGAAGCTATTAATATGAAAGTAGCAGACTGGACTCATGTGCAAGAGCTATATTATGAGAAAGTTCCATTTAAGTGCAGATTTTGTCATGGTTATGGGAATTTTTCCAGATCTTGTTAGAAAAAAGTTGAGGGAGAAGTTGTCTAAGAAAAGGGAGATCAATGGACTCAAGTTCAAAAAACTAGTTCAGTAAAGCAAGGAAATAAAGATAAGGGACAAAGAGGAGAAGTGGGGATGGTCAACAATCCCTCTAGACAGAAACAAAAAGAAAATGGAACAGTAAGGAAGGAAATATCATCTCAAAACAATTTTGAAGTATTGAGCATTCCAAAAGACCAAGTGCTCTCAGTGCTTGAAGAAGGAGAAGTACCTCCATCTCAAAATCAAATAGGTGAAGAAATCAAAGGCATTGCAAAGCCACTCAGCTCTCCTGTGGAAGGTCATTCACCCACATATGCAGAAATCGAAAAAAAAAGAAACCTATAGATAATTCTGGCTCATCCGATGAAGATCCCCTTGAGAGGTCTTCCAAAAAAGGGAGAAAATCTCATAAATCAGTTCGGGAGGAAGAAGCTGAGCATATTAAGATGCAAGGAAGCCAACCCACAATAGAAATGTCCATTAGCCGGAATACACAGGCCAGACCTTCAAAAGGAGGCCCACCCCCTTCCGTCAAATAATGAACTTCGTCTCTTGGAATTGTAGAGGGCTTGGCAATCCGTAAAAAATTGAAGCTGTTAATGATCTTATAAGAATGGACTCTCCAGAGGTTCTTATGCTCCTAGAGACAAAAATCGATGATGATAGTCTTCTATCCATAAGTAGTAAGAAATGGAAAACGAAATTAGGTAAGTCTGTGAGTGCGAGAGGCACCGATGGTGGAATTTCCACCTTATGGACAGAAAATGCTTTTACTTTGGAACAATCCAACACAACGCAACATTGGATATTCTCAAAATTATGGCACACTCCAAGTCAGAAATTGTTTTGTCTTTTTAACCTTTACGTGCCTATCAATTACCAAGAAAAAAGAGACTGCTGGAGCACGTTGGCAGCCTTTCTTGCTGATAAATATTTTTCAAACATTATCATGGTCGGTGATCTAAATATTATAATGAATGCTAAGGAAAAATTAGGAGGTGTTTATGGAACCGATCCCATGTTGAAATTGGTGGATAATCTCATATCAACGTGGGAGCTGATAGACTTAAAGCCAAAAAGAGGAAGGTTCACATGGACAAATAACAGAACTGGAGTAGCAAACATATTTGTCAGATTGGATCGATTTCTGGTGTAGAGTTTTCTGTTGTTAGATAAAAAATGATTTCCACTAGCATATTGCCTAAGATTACCTCAGACCATAAGCCGATACTGCTGCAGATTGAATATGAAGAGGACCTTGGCCTGATTCCATTTCAGTTCAGCCCATTATGGAAAGATAGAGATGGTTTTATGAGCACTGTAACTGTGGCTTCGGGCATTCCATTTGTTGGATCACCAAATTTTGTTTAGGAAAGGAAACTCAAAAATACCAAAGCTATGTTAAAAGACTGGGTTAAAATCACTCAAAAAAATCCAATCAATGAAAGGAAAGAAGCCGTGGAAAAATTTGAGAAAATCCAATTGGAAATGGAAGAATCAGAAATTACCCTTGCCTTTGTAGAAAAAGAGAAAAAATCTTAGTTCAACTCTTTTCAAGCTTTCAGGAGAGAAGAAGAATACTACAGATTAAAGTCACAGAGTACTTGGCTGAAAGTTGGAGATGGAAATACCTCTTTTTTCCACAAGCAGTGTAGAGTCAGACTTTTTCAAAATCATATCTCAAAAATTTCCTCCCCTTTTGGTGAATCGGTTAAAGGAAATTCTCAAATTAAACAAATGGTTGAAGTGCACTTTCAGGACCTCTTCAGGGATGATGGCTCCTTGGACTCATATCTAACCTCTGATTTTTTATCCAATATTCCTAGTTTGGTGAGCAAGGGAGAAAATGATGAGTTGTTGAAACATTTTTTTGAGCAAGAAATTATTGATGTTATCCAGTCCATGGAGCTGGATAAATCCCTAGGACCTAATGGCTTCTCCTTTCATTTTTACTGAGTTTGTTGGACAGTAATCAGGAAAGATTTACTGTGGATGATTAAAGCATTTCATGTTAAAGCTAAAGTGGGGGGTTGCACAAACTCCACTTTTCTTGCTTTAATTCCTAAAGAAGCTAACCCTTCTTCTTTCGATATATTTAGATCTGTTTCACTATGCAACACTTCTTATAAACTATTTTCTAAGTTTTTAGCCAACAGACTTAAACCTCTGCTTGGGAAACTGATTTCTCCACTTCAAGGCAGGTTTTTAAAAGGGAGACATATTCTAGACAATGTAAGTCAAGTCTAGGAAGCTATGCATTCCAGCTTTCATCGGAAGGAGAAGGGCATGCTTATCAAACTTGATATGGCAAATGCTTTTGACAAGGTAAAGCTTTCCTTTCTCTACCATGTTCTCCATTCTTTAGGTTTTAGCTATGCCTTTATAAATTTGATAAAAGCATGCATTAACAAACCTTGGATAGCACCATTAGTAAATGGTAAACCAACAAATTTCTTTCAATCTACTAGGGGTCTTCATCAAGGCTATCCTCTGTCGCATTTTTTGTACATACTCATGGCCGATTCTTTATGCAGAAAGCTCACAGCAGGGAAAGATGATGGCATCATCCTGGGCATAACTTCAGAAGTGGGAGTTGAGGCTATTAACCATGCCCTCTTTGCGGATGATACCTTGCTCTTTGGAGGGGCTTCATTAAAAATGGCAAAAGTCTTCTTAGAAATTATGCATCAATTCTGTATTATTTCAGGGGCACTCATCAGCAATCGAAAGAGTGCAGAGTTCGGATGGAATGTAGATCAACTAAAAGTTGGAAAATTTTCTCAAATTTTGGGTTTTGAAGGATATGCGTCCTGGGACAAGGTCAAGTACTTGGGTCTTCCATTAACTTTGGGCCAAAATAACGCTTCTCTTTGGTAGGAAATCATTAGCAAGATTCAAGCAAAGATTGTTTCGTGGGGTGGTCACTGGCTTACGAAGGCAGGAAAAGTTATATTGATCAAGTTCGTACTCTCGTCTCTTCCTATTTACCAATCTTCTCTTCTCCTAGAGCTAAAACAATTATGGATCAGATATCCAAACTGATCAGAGACTTCCTCTGGAGAGGTGGCAAAAAAAATCACAAGTGAATGCATCTAGTTAATTGGGAAATTTTAAAAAGGCCTATACTTGAAGGAGGATTGCAAATCAAAGACCCTAGAATGTATAATTTAGCAATGGGAAGCAAATTGCTATGGAAGCTATTTTCTAACAAAAAACATCCAATGAGTCAGATTTTCTGGAAAAAATACCTTCATGGAGGAACTTTAAGAAATTTACAAATGGAAAATACCCAGAAAGGTTCTATTACTTGGAATCTATGCAGGAAAAGTCTTGAATTTTTTGTTCAGCATCTTTATCAAATCCCGGGCAATAACAGACATACCCTGTTGTGGGATGACAAAATTAATGGATTTGCTCCTTTAAACTCTGATAATTCTCTTAAATAGATAATGGGTTGGTTGATTAATGTAGGAATCCACAGACTTGTTGATATATGTTTATGGGATGCAAAAGGAAACTGGAATGCGTGGTCTCTCCCCAACATTTTAGAACGCGACCTTTCGAATTTCTCAGCTCACTAGAAATCATTGTTGGACAAGCTGGCTGGCATGGCTCCAATTCACAGCACATGCAAAGAAAAATGGGGCTGGGGAAATAGTGGGTTTTACTCTGTTGCTAACGGTTTCAAACATTTGCAGGCTTCAACGCAAATCTGTTCTATGGCCTCCTCTTTCTCCCACAACGAAGCATTTTGGAAAATTGTATGGAATCTTCCTAGTATTCCAAAAATCAACTTCTTCATCTGGACTCTTATGCATCAGAAATTATCAACTGGAGAAAACTTGATAAAATTAGGTTTCTTAGGACCATTCAGATGTTGTTTCTATCAACAAGTTGTTGAGTCTTCAGCTCATATTTTTGCTGAATGCTCTTTTGCTAAGAAAATATGGGCAAGTGTTCTGAGTGGACTGCCTTATTCTTATGATTCTTTAAGTGTTGAACCTGTCATTCTTTTTAAAAATTGGTAGTCAAGGTATCCGGATACCCTTCCTTCCAGTCATTCTTGGAGAAAAATCTGGCAAGCCATTCCAAAATTCATTTGGTGGAAACTATGGTTGGCTAGAAATGACTTGATCTTTAATAACAAAATTCCTAAACCAGAAAATGTAGCTTCAAAAGCTAAGGCATTTCTTTTGGAAGCAATAAGATCTCATCAAATTGATGGAACCAAATTAGAAGCTGAATACAAATGGCTTGGATTGAAGCAAGTGGATAAAATCTAGATGAGATTAAGCAGGCCTATTATTAAACCATTTTGGCAGGTCAGACTTTCAGAAAATGAATTTTCAGAATGGTGGCAAACCAAAAATAAAGTCTCAATCTTCTTTGACGGAGCGCCAAAAGGAAACCCGGGAAAAGCCGAGGCAGGGGGCTTGATATTCTATCCAGGTGGAAATTTAGAATCAAGTTTCAGTTGGGGAGTAGGACACCTTACAAATAACCAGGCAGAATTATTTGCACTTCTAAAAGCTTGTCAACTTGCAAAGGAAGCGGGACATAACAACTTGCAAATATTTGGAGATTCTGAAATGATCATTAAAATTTTAAATTCTGATTCATTGTTCAATAATCTTAGTCTAAATGTGATCATGCAAAGGCTGCATTTTATTTTGATAGATTGTGATTCAGTAACCTCTTATCACATTCTTCGTGATTTGAATAAGCTGGCAGACTTCAAAGCAAATCAGGGTTGCCTTCTTCCTCCAAGAATGTTGAGTGTGAATGAAGGACCTTGCTTACTGCATCTCGTTCTTTGATACAAGATGTTTAGACGTAAGGATCTGATTTTTTGGAACAATTTGTAATTGGGTGAAAGCCCAATATATTCTTTATCAATTAAAAAAAAATTATCCTTTTTTGGGCCAAGAAAGATATCTAGTACCACCTATAATATACTTAAACCCAAAAATTTAGAGCAAATAAAGAAAAGCACAAGAGAGAATAGATAAACAAGAAAAAAATCTCATGTATGAATGATAGTCAATATAGAGAGCTATGTTCACTTACCTCTTCAAGTGGGAAAAATACAAGAGTAAAGCTCCAAATATAATGGCAATTCTTGATTAATCCTTAAACATCTTCCTGAAAACAAAGCTGAGGAGGTTCATCAGAACTGTGCTCTTACACTGAGGAAAGCAAAACCATCGAAACCCAACATTACCAATGAAGAATACAGGGCCCTCAAGGAACTCAAAAGGAATGATCAAATTGTCATCTTGAAGGCAGATAAAGGAGAAGCTATAGTTATCCTCAACAAAGAATACTATGTGACAAAGATGAAATCCCATTTGGATTAAAGCGACTGCTATAAAAAACTAAATAAGAATCCTCTCGGTCACATTACAAAAGAAGCTGCAGAGACCATAAAGAGACCATCCATAGATGACACAATTAAGAAAAAAATCCTTACTTCTGATCCATTGATTCCAAGGATATATGGACTCCCCAAGATCCACAAACCGAGTATTCCTCTTCGACCCATTGTAGATACCATAGGCTCCCCTACTCACAGGATTGCCAGATTCCTTGCAAACAAATTAAATCCAATAGCAGGGAACACAAACTCCTTTATCAAAGACTACTCATTCTTCATTGAGATAATTAAAGACCGATATATGGATGACAATGAGCTACTCCTAACCCTGGACGTCATATCCCTCTTCACAATGATTCCCATAAACGAGGCAATCAAATTTATTGAGGAACTTATTGACCAGGAAACAACTGAGTTAGTCTTATGTCTTAGATCCGCCCTTTTCAGCTTTCAAGGAGAACTTTACGAACAAACTTGTGGGGTCTCCATGGGATTTCCCCTGTCACCGATTATAGGCAACCTATTCATGTAAAAATTCAAACAAAAATATCTAAGCACGGCACTTTCTAAACCTGAGTGGTGGTCTAGGTACGTGGATGATACATTCATAATATGGGCACATGGTAGAGAGGAGCTAGTCAAATTTGTGGATCACCTTAACAAACAATCCAACTCTGCTAAATTTACAATGGAGATGGAGGAGAGTAATTTCCTTCCATTTCTTGATCACTGGTTATTAGAAAACAAGACGTGGGCATATCTCATAAAGTTTACAGAAAGAAAACCCACATTGAGCAACATCTTCACGCCCTCTCTCACCATCATCCACAACAAAAAATAGGAGTCTTGAACATACTAATCACCAGGGCCATAAGGATCTCGGATACAAAGCACATAGACATAATGTGTTCCTAAGTAATGGATATGACTCAGATCAAATCAGGAGAGCTTTTGCCAAAACTGAAAAACCCAAAGATTACCTAAAAGAAAAGAAGGTGGGGGAACACAAGGCTTTTCTTCCATGGATACAAGGTGTAACATACAAGATAGCGAGAGACTTGAAGAAGAAAAGTATTGACTATGTGTTCTTACCCCTTAATAACATCAGAAAGCTCTTGAATTCAGTTAAAGACCCCATAGATCATTCCCTTAAAAAGGGTGTCTACATGATTCTGTGTGATTGCGAGAAGGCCTACATCGATGAAATGGGGAGACCCATTTGAACCAAGGTTAAAGAACACTGTGCAAACATCCAGATAGATAGACCATTTAAATATGCTTTGGTCGAACACTCCCATGGCACAAAACACTCTATCAGGATAGAAGACATGAAATTCCTTGCTCAAGTGGATAATTGGTCCTCAAGAAGAATTTGTGAGGCTATTAAGATCGTAAAAAACCCCAACTATTTAAACAAAGATGATGGCATGACCATCCGCAAGTCGTGGCTTCCTAACCTCACTAAATTAAACCAAACAATAAACACCAAACTAATTAATAACCTAAATTAACGAAACCTATTAAAACTAACCTAAAACCTATAAGATTAAACAACTTTTTAACTATTCATTAGAATTAACATATAAATTATAACCTTTAACAAACCAAAAAAAAACATAGATTAATGAAGTAAACAAAAACAAAAAACTTAACGAATAATAATAATATTAATAGTATTAGGTTAAGATAATTTAATAATTATTATTAATAAAACAACATGCTTTAATAAACTTTAACAAAACAAAAATTAAATAATTATAATAAAATAATAAGAATTTTAATAAAACAAACACAGGTTAATCTAATAAATAATTAATAAAATAACATACATAAAAAAATAGTAACTTAAAACATTTTTAAATAAAATTTTACAACTAAGATAATAATATATTAATATTAAAGAATATTAAGAAATAAATAATAAATAATATATTAATATCAAAAGATTGTTAAGAAAATAGACATTAAAACTAATTGATATACATTAAATCAACAAAAGCTACTTTCTAACATAAAAATATTAGTGTCGACTACTTATGATTGTTCTATATTTATATGAATTGGAGATTTAAGAATTTCCTGGGCATCGATAATGTCTTGATGATGAGCCAAGAATGGCTTGAAACATAGACACTAAACCATCATATACCGCAGACTCTCCAGATGATGCCATTAACCTTTGTTGTGGATTCTCATCCAAAACCACTACATATCTTACCACTCTCTATATAGTTCTTCAATAACCAAATTCCTAACTACTTGTGGTTCCTTTATTAATGAGGGTTAACCACCTAGGGGCCNGGGGGGGGGGGGGGGGGGGGGGGGTTGTTAGGGTAGGAACCTAACATTTTGTACTTATTGCAACAAACTAAGATTGAATTTGATAGGGCTAAATTGTTTACTATCCAGCTTCTTGAATATAATTAGTTAGGGGAATGACTAAAATCTTTTTGTACCTCTACCCATGACCATATCGTATCAATGTTACATAAAAGACCTGAAACACCAAAAATATATCCAACCTCTCAAATACCCAACCTTCACAAGATTAGATTTGTTTTTCCTCTTACTTGGTTTGAGTTTGATAGGTTTAACATCAATTAAACCCAAAATTTTAACTTGTGTTTGAATAAATTAACTAGTTTGTGTCAAACATCTTCTCCTCGCACTTTTGATGTATGAAAATTGAAGTTTAAATTTGCCCGATGATTACCCTCTCCTACTTAATGCATCATAGTAAGAAAAAACCCACCAAAACGATTGTTTATCATTTTAAAACCCATAACAAATTATTACTTAGATCTTATGTCCTAGGTCCTTGAACATAAATTATGTTTAGGTACTTGAGGCAATCAATGACGATTAAGTAAGCATTAGATTTCTTCCAACTAATGTGAACCCCTCTAGAATTGCCTATTGCATCAAGAGCTAGGAATTATATTCTTTAAGGAGATTACGTCCCATACCATTTTTATAAAATAAACAAAGATATTATCCGTTATACATTTAAAAATAGGGTTTGGTTATTACTTGGTATTATGTGTGTCTTTTTTTCTAAATAAGGGTCATATAGAGTTTGGGGGTCATAGAACTCAATTATGTTCTTGTATCACTGAGTAATATACTTAGAAAACATTGAATTTTGACCTTATCATCTATGATATACTTGACATACCCCAACAACTCCAATAATTTATTGGCATATTCCTCCATGGTCATTTGTCGCAATTTCAACTCATGGAATTCTTTGATTTTTTTCATCATAATACCTATCAAAGAGGTACTTTTCCTTTAAGTACTTCTTGAATTGCTTCCACGTGATTTTTCTTCCATTGATCTTATTGACTTTCCCAAGGTGGCACCATCATATAGATGTTATTCAATTCAAATTAAATATGGATACCCTGCTTTCATATTCATGTAGTAGTCTTGGACTTGGAAATACTTCCTCATCATAAGAAGCCAATCCTAAAATTATGAACCTAATTTGGCTTCACCGTCAAAAGTATGAGGTTTCACCTTAAAAAATTCTCCATGTGAACTATCCTTAATAGGAGTATTCCTCTTATTTTTATGAGATGGTAATCTTGAGTCTTCAATGGAATCTTTAGGGGAATATTAATCACTGGAAGAGAAATATGGAGTGTATTTCCTCTCTCTAGATACTCTTCTTGAGCTATGGGACCTCTTGTGAGATTGTCTCCTTGAGCTACTCCCACTTTTTCCTCATTTCTTGAGTGTTATCCTAGATGGATCTTCCTCTAAATGTATGTTAAGTTTTGGAGCATGGTTGAATTCAACTAGTTTTTCTTTTCTTGAGCTCTGAGCAAATTGTCATTATTTGCTCTACAACTTTGTAGTTCCATGAAGCTTCTCATCGTTTTTGAAAGGTATGGGGGAGTTAATGGATTTCTTTTTCCATTGGATTATGTCTCTACATTCTCAACCTGTAAAGTTTCTCCCATGACATCTGTTTCAGATGCATTGAGATCATGTGCATCATCCATGATGATGATCTTCATGGCCCAACCAAGACCAAGGCTTTCCAAATTGCAATGTATTGAATGTTGAACATTAATTATTTCTTATATGCTATTGAATCTTCAAAAGTGTTCATATTAAAAATTTGTTAGCTTCATGACATTCTTAAAAATACACAAACTTGATTTTCATACATTCATTTTTTTAACAAAAACCAAGTAATTGTATTAGGAGAAAAAAGGTTCTGCACAACGATTCATTACAAAATAGAGAACCCAAGTTCCATGATATTCTGGAAGATAAAGGAGACTAAAACAAATATATTTATAAACAATATCTTGAAAATTCTATAGTGCTTCCTGAAATTAACCATGACAAGGTAAGGATAGATTTTAACAAACGGTTGGTTCATAAGAATACAAAAAAACATTCAAAAACTATCAAGAGGGAGGGACTCTACATCTTTTTACCTTTGTGGCCAAGAACTTGCTGAGTGACCGAGACTTCTTCCATGGGGAGAGCACCTTCTTCTGGAGATTTCTGATAATGGCTGCATTGGGACATTCTAGACATTTTCAGAACCTCATCCTTTATTATTTCCACAGTGCCCAATAGCTCCCTCGGGTCGCGGTCATGGTCATCGATTCTGGAATCGTGGCAACCAATTTGATTGGAAATGTATCGAATCTATGAGGCCATCTCCCTATTCTCCTTAGTGCCGACTCCAATGACCTCATAAACCCTACGCAAGTGCATCTTGACATCATCCAGACCTTACTTTAAGGCAGCAGCCTCTGAATTTGCATCCTTTTTTTCCATTATTTCCGAGTCAACTTCAATCCAGTGTGAAAGACCTTCGAACAAGACCTGCAAATGTTGGGTGTTGTATTCTTCTAAACTCTCACTCGAGACCTGAATGCGACTTCAAACTATTCCATGAATGCGTACAAAGAACGGGGATGGGTACTTCCATAGCAATAAATCTCCCCCATATCACTTGTGCGAACAAGCTCATCGAAACGTCGGAGGATTGTAAAAGTAGATTTCCGCTTAATGCTTTCCAGGGGGAAGTACATACACTTGAAGGTAGGAGAGGCACGCACTTCAGGGGCTAATAGACCAGTATCGAGAGGCTTTGAACGTAGAGACAACTTGAAAGCCATTGTGAAAAGACAAGGGAACGAACTTATAAACCCTCTCTTGATTTGCATAGACGATATTTCCTTAGGTGCTTTGTGCGCCTTGGTTGGCTAGCTTGTCAGCTAGTCCATTGTTCTCTCGTAGGATATGAAATAGAACTTAAGGTGGGGTTTTAAGGATACTTATCCTATCATAAATTCTTTTACAACTAGCGGAGCCCTTTTTATAGCCACTTATCATCTTCTGAACAACTTGTCTTGAATCACCGAAGACGATTAACTTTGAAATGGATTTCCCAGCTATTAGTTCCATCCCATGCAAGATTGCTAATCATTCTACTTCATTGTTTGTTTGAATTATGAGACCAAAAGCAAAGGAGTTTACTTTATTTCCTCTGGGATTGAAGATGAGCCTCCCCTACACCTGCCTCCTCTTGGTTTCCTTTTGAGGATCCATAAAAAAGAGAGAGTAACAAATTTGTTCCTCCCTCCATTGAAGGAAATTTTCTTTGTTCTTCCAAATTTCCTAGGTCTGAGGGATTTGAGGGCGTTTGGTATGAGGAGAGCTCTGGTTTAGAAATTCCCTGCACCAGTTAACTTCCTTGTCTGTGAGAGTTTCGAAGATTGGGAGGGGAATGTTCCAAGAGACTAATCTTTTACGAGCCAAATTGGTTGCTTTGAAAGCAACCCTGAGAGGGTCTATATTCATATCATCAAAGATGAGTTTGTTTCTTACTAGCCATATTTGCCAGTAGATTTCTTATAAATTATATTCCATAATCTTTGAAGGGTTGGTTTTTCCCTGAGATTCCATGGAAAGAAATATTTCTAATTTTCTATCATCTACCGAATTTGCTCTCGCAAGGTGAAACTTCTCCCAAATCTCCCAAACACATGCCCCCAAACTCACAGGACAGAAAGAGATGGAGAGTAGATTCTTCAGAGGATTTGCACAAGACACATCTGGAAGGTCCTACTATTCCTCTTTTGTTAAGATTATCAGAGGTTAAGAGCTTATTGTGAGAAAGAGACTAGAATAAAAATTTTACTTTTGGAATGTTGTTCGTATTCTAGACCTTAGTCCAAAATTTAGTAGGGGGCGAGTATTGTTTTCCTCCAAAGTATTGTAACCTTTTTTGACAGAGTAGGTACTAGATCAACCCCGACCTCTTTGATCCTGATTTCGAATATGGGAAGGAGATTTCACGTGCAGATGGGAGAAAAAAAAGGACGTAATCCTACTATAATTGTTGAGGAGGGTGGATAGGTTTCCACCTTTTCCAGACACCTGATCTCTTCTAGTCAGAAATGTTATGCAGAGTCGAGAAATTATTCTCATGCATCCATATATGGAAATTGGCTAAGTTAGGGACTGAGGCAAGTAGAGGAGAACCAAAATTTTTATCCCCCATATATTGATCCTCTTCTGTTTCCAGGGACCCAATAAAGGGCGTTTTAATTATACCAACAATGTTTTTGCATAGGTTTCATATGGAAGTACCATTTCCCTCCCAATTGAAGTAAATGATTCTTAGCCTGGGCTTCTTGATGTATTTCCTCCTCGTGACTTCTTTCCACGATTCCCTTTTCCCAGAGACCAATCTCCATACGAGTTTGGCCCCCAAAGCTTTGTTCATCATTCCCAGATCTCTTAGCCCTGGCCTGCCTTTTGCTCTATCTCCTTTGGTCATAGCCCAATTCACCCAATGAAATTTTTTACTTTGATTTTTCCCACCCTGCCAAAGGAATTTTATGATTTCTATGCTCATGTTGTTTATGGCATTATTGGGGGCAAGAAGCATAGCACTGATGAAGATGGGGTAGGAAGAAACAGTAGATTTTATGAGGATCAGTTTCCCAATCGAGTTGATCCATCTCATCCCCCACGATTACACTTTATTTTTTTTAATTTTTTGGACAATAGGATTCCAAACAAAGGAATTGAGAGAATATTTTGCAAAGGAAACCCCCACATATTTGAAGGAGGTCCAATCATAACTTACTTTAACCTTCAGAACCAATGCGATATCTCTAAGGGTCCTGGGATTGTTATTCCATCCATACAACCAACATTTATCCGAATTAGCTTAACCAATAGAGGCTTTAAGGAAAAGATCAAGGGAGGACTTAAATCTTCTTTCAATCTGAGTCGATACACTTCCCAATAAAATTGTATCATCAACAAATTGAGCATGATTGATAGGTTGAAATCCCCCAATGAAAGAAAAACCATGAATGTTTCCTTATGATTTTAGTGTGTTTAGCCTTCTACTCAACTAATCTGCCACAAGGATGCAAAGGAAGGGGGACATGGGCCATCCTTGTCGGTTCCCTCGTTTGGATTGAAAAACGGGATTCGGTCTTCCGTTCACAAGAGGGGCTATACAAGGACCATTAATACATGCTTTGATCCATCTTATGAACTTAGGGGGGAAAACATACTTTTCCATGACCATATAAATAAAATCATACCCGATTCTGTCGAAAGCGTTTGCCAGATCCAATTTGATGGCCATGGCTGCTTCTTGTCTCTTACGACTAGAATGAATTGCTTCTTGGACCAGTAGAATATTATCATAGATTTTTCAACCTGTGATGAACCTGCCTTGGTTTGTTGAGATGAGATATGGGATGAACTTTTTGATCCTGTTTGAGATGACTTTGGTGAGGACTTTATATGAGGAATTGCAGAGGGATATGGGCCTGAAATTCCAAATGGAGGAGGGATTAAATTCCTTGGAAATAAGAGTGAGGAAGGTTGAGTTTGTTGCACCTCCTATTTTATCCCTAGTTTGAGTCCAGTTAAGCATTCTTATCATATCTCTTTTGATGATGTGCCAACGCCTTCTATAGAAGTTGATAGTAAACCTGTCAGGCCCAGGGGATTTATCGGGGTGAAGGGACTAAAATGCCTTTCGGACCTCCTCTTCTAAGATGAGAGAATATAGAAGATATTTATCGTGGTCATTTAGAAGAGGAGGGATGCAAGCACTCATTGATTCCATTTCTTCCCACCTGACCTCTTCTTCTTATATGTAGAGTTTCTTGAAGAAACCTTCGATATTTATTTTTATTTCCTATTGATATGTTAACTTCTCTCCATTGTCATTGAATAGATATGTAATTGTATTCCTCCTTTTCCGATCCTTACATTGATTGTTTAAAAACTTGGTGTTCATGTCCCCTCCTTTCAACCAAAGACTTCTTGAGTGCAAGCACCATTCTTCTTCTTCTATCCTTGCTAAGTTTTGCATATTCCTATCCATCTCTCTTTCATGTTCTAAAAGTTCATTTGAAATTTAAACATCATCCATTTTATCCTGGAGGGTTTCCAGGTTTTTTATAAGCTCTTTTTTTTCCTTGCCTGAATCTTGGGAGTTCAGAAAGAGCCAATTTTTAAGCTCTACCTTGACATTTTTGAGCTTTTGCTCCCAAATATAACTCGGTGAACCCAAAATTAAAATGCCCCAATCTTTCTTGATGGCATCAAGGACTCCTTCCGATTCCATCCAACAGAAGCAAGGAGTTTGGACTCTAGGATTGATGGATTATTTAGGAAAGAAGTACTTACCAGGATTCGGTCCAAATGAGTTGCTATATGACCCAGACCTAGTCTTTTATTACTCCACGTCAACTTCCCATGTTTAGAATTGATGTCATTCAGAGCCCATGCAATCATGGCGTCCTTCAGCCTTTCACCAAAAGGGTCTCCAACCTTGGAGTCTCCTCCTCTCTCTTCCGCTGAGATAACAACATTAAAGTCTCCTGCGATGATACATGGAGATAGCATCTTCCCATGCCTTTGTGTTTCTAAAGCTGTCCAAAATTCTTCTTTTCTTCTTGATTAGTAGGTCCATAAACATTCTCGACCCAAAATTCTTCTCTGCTCTTATTTCCCTCTAACTCTACAAAAATCCAATGCCGATTTTATGAGGTTGAAAGGTGAGTGTAACGATTCTTGTTTCACCAAGTAAGAAGACCCCCAGAGGCGCCCATGGAATTTACAACTTTCCATTTCCCTCTTGCCCACACTTTGTTCATTATTTTAATGCAATCATCTGCTTTCATTTTAGTCTCCTTGATGATGAGAATTGTGGTTGCTTCTATGATTTTGAATCTTTTGTCCCCCCCACCAAACCCTCTGTAATTCTAGGAGACAAACTTCATTATTATTTTTGGGCTTGAGGCAAAGCTTTGTCCTTCTTTTCCTCTGTCGTTACTACATATTGATTTCCTATAGGAATGTTCCTTAATAGATGATCGAAGCTAGATTGCTTACCCACTGCTTTTTTCCAGGCTATTTCCAGTTCTCTTAGAAACTTATTGGGTTTCCTTCTTCTTCTTTTTTTGCATCTCAACTTCCTCTTCTTTGCTATCAGAAGTATCCTCCAAATGAGCCTTTTCTCTTGATCTTGTGATTGAACCTCCAAATCTCATTGACGTTTCTGATCTTACCTCTACATATGCTTGGCTAGGGAGGGTTGGAGCATAATTTTCTTCCTGCCCTATATGTGCAATGATCGGCTCACCTTCTGGGTCCTTTCCTGGTTTATTTTCCTTTTTCGCTTCAACAGGGTTTTCTTCTTCTTTGTCCTCTATTGAGAGAGCATGGAAGCTATTTCCTGAGGGTTTCTTTTTGACTGGGGAAGGAACTTGATTTGGGATTTTTTTGCTCCATTTTTTCCTATTAACTTCACTCCACTCTTGACTTGGAGAATCCTCAGTGAATTGTTGCGGTCTTTTCAGGTAGAACTTTGCAAAATGCCCGTATTCATGGCACACCTTACATTTCAATGGGATCTGCTTGTAATCTACAGTCTGCTGATGATTATAGCCTTCCATCGAGAGATTGATAGCTTATGGGATGCCTTTCTCTATATCTACTTCGACACATATACTGGCACAAGAGAACATTAGTGGTTTTGGTTCCGATTTGTCAATATATCTTCCTAGTGTGTTCCCTATTTCTCTAAGGCCTTCATCATTCCAACAAAACATATGGAGATGAGGAAGTTTAACCCAAACTGGAATTGCCGAAGGGATATCTTTCTTACGGTCAAAGGAGAGGTCCCATTTGTTGAGATGCATACCCCTAGGTCCCATGAAGTAAGGCACGTTTCTGAAAATGAGGTCCTGGTACTCCTTTTTCTCAAACAAGAATACAGAAAACCCCCTGTTGCAAAAGTTTTGCTGCACTTTGCCTTGAATCAACGGTATCCAATTTTTGTTGAGCTAAAATTCAATCGAACGGGGTGAAGGCCATAATCCAGTGAAATGACCAATAAGCCCTTTCTTAGAGAGAACAACAACTTTGTATTTGGATGTAGTAGATGAGAGCTTGACATCTGAGACTTTTGTCCCTTTGATGAATTTTGAGTCCGAGGTATGAGATTTGCAAGACGAACGATAAGACTCCATAACCCTTCGGAACTTGGCATCAAGGCTTGCACGATTCTTATACGGATCCAGATCAGTGGGGGATCCATCGAATCCACAAACCCTAAACCAACAAATCAAACAGTCAAACGGCTAGGGTTTCTCTTCCTATCCAAAAATTCGCTCCCAAGTTTTATTCCTATTCGGGACACATGTTTGTGACACGTGGCAGGTGTTCATTGCTTAAAAGTTTGGTTCAGGATGGAACTCCGTGGGGATCGATCACATGACCTCTCCCACATCACTATAATGACTTAACCAATAGAGTTACGATGTGGCTTTTCATGCATTCTGGTAGCTACCCAAATTGACAATTATCTTTGTTAAATTAAGGTTACATGCATTTTTCTGTTCATATCTTAAAAACATATGAATTCCCCCTTTCATAATCCGACTGTGCACTAATTGTTCCCCTAGAGATATGTTTTCCAATTATTGTCTTTATGCTTCACTCTAATCTCAGAATTGAAAGTCATAGCTTTCCAAAATTTATCCCAGTTCGACACTTTTGCTGCATGTGCAATTAGCTTATGAGACCAACTTTAGCTACCTATACAAGAAAATATATAGAGAATTGGAGTTTTTTTTCTCTAGTGGGCATTGATAGTACACATAACAAGGATCACTCAACAACTTTCAGATCCTTGATCTGACGTCCCTGTAATTCTCTATAAATTTATGGAAGTGACTACTTTTACACTTTTGCACTTTTCCTAGACTTAGATTTTTTTGCAAAACTCGCTATCTTGCAAACTAAGCATTTCTGGAAAATATTTCTCTTACCAACGTTCTCAATTTTGATGAGTAGTTAAAGTGTTGAGTTCATAATTTTTTCTGGTCTCGACATTGAGGGTCACTTTTACCTCCTCCGAGTTTTTCAAAGTTCTCTAAAAGTGATTTAGAATAGTGGATTTTGGACTTCTTTCACACCTCAGCTTCACACCTTTCGAATTTTGGCCACATGCTACTAGATTTATCTACATTTCTAGTCCACGACTGCACCATAACAATTTCATCCCAAGTAGATCCCCCATCGGATCTCTTGACACTAACCTTTAAAAGTCATTATTTCAAAATTTCTATCAAATTGAAGCAAAATAGGCATGTGCCCCTCACTCACAGTTATGTATCCTTCGCCAACGACACTCGAACGCCTCGGATTTCTTTGTATCTTGAGCTAAACTACTCTTGTTATGACCAAAACAAATTTTGAGCTACATACTTTTTTTTGCTTATTCGATCACATTGATCAAATATCTTCTGTTGGACTCTTCGTATCACCCAATCTCAATCTCTCCAATGACCTATATTCGATGGCTACCATCCAATATAACATAAAAAATTCCTATCATATTTCTGACATCTTCGATGGTTCGTATTTGATATAAACAATATCATACCTTCTCCATCGACCTTTCTTGCAAACTCCATCCCGTTAATCCCCAAAACAATACTCTTGAAAGAACAAACCCAAAACATCATCAGACCCACTCTATTGGGTCTTCCACCGGCATCTATGTCACAAACATCAGATGCCACACTTCCAATACAACGTCGGACTTGGTCCGTCGGACCCTTCCTCCAATCACTTTCAAACTTTCCTTTGATTACTTTCAGACTTTCCAATCACTTTCAAACTTTCCTTCGATCACTCTCAGTTGGATTCCTTGACGACCTTATTTTAGGTATGGCCACCTGTGCATTCCTCCAACATGATTAGTCCATGTCACAACCCTTGTCCACATGGCATGGGTGGGTTCCATCTCAAATTTCCCAAAATATTCATATGTTCATAAATAGGCAAAATTTCATTTTCCTCATTTTCAAAAATATCTTTGTTGCATAACGGAGCCAAAATTTGTCTCACTGATAACTCTATAGTTTCACAATTTTCCAAATTTCTATAACCCAATCTACCATCCATGCTAATAGACCATTGATTTAACTCATAGCCTCCATTAAAACATCATTTGTTAATTAAACCCACGATTTGCATATAAGTGTTTGTCAACACTTCCTATGCAACTTGAATTTTCCACCCATGACTATGGATTTTAGCCCATATAATTTTGATGCTGCAACCAATAGCTTTGATACCACTCTCTCCCGCCTCCATCCATCGATTTGTCCAACACATGGGAACATTTATGAATTCTAGGCTTTTACATTTCACCCCATGGGCATATTATGAATTCATAAACAATAAAATGTGTGTGCAAAAGTATAAATGCAAAACAAAACAAAAATAACTTTTTTATCTACACACACAACATGCATATACAAACATATTCATCATAGGAATAAAAACAAATCTATGCACATTCAAATACAAAGTTAATACTTCTTTTAAAAAATAAGATCCAATCAACTAGTTGTGTAAGATAACTTTTCCACCCAACCGTAGGCACTCTGTAAAACATATGCTCTTTCTACTGAGAACCCCCCCCAAGTTGGGCTATGAGGCTATTAGGGCGAAGGAAACACCTATAGGCTTCTCTCTCTCAACCCAAAATCCCTTCTACTTTCAATGTTTAGCCAAATGCTCATCTAGAGCTCTTCAAGAATCTCACTTAGCCATCACGGCCATGACACCCCTTCCAATTGCCCCACCCAACATAAGGAAGGAGTTTCCCTTCACTGATCCATAATTCCCCCAAGAAATCTACCCTTACAATGCTTACTAGTAAGTGCAGTAAGAGTCCAACCTATTGTAGCCAAGAATTTAGGGGCCTATTGGTGGGATACAATGGTTTTCACTCTCTCTATCATGGTCAAATCCCCTAATGAGACATTGACATGTTTTAATAAGGCTAGAGGGGTAGGTGTCTCGATTTGAGTTTGGGATATGGATTCTATCCATGTTCTCCTGACGTCTTTACCCTTGATAAGTCATAATTTATTGGTATATCTGGTTTGTGGGTGAGGTTATAGTGGTAGCCAACATATTTGAACCTAGTCCTAGACTAGGTAATCTTGATGAAATTACCGATTCCCCATGGTAAAAAAAGAGTCCAACCTACTATATGTTGTTGGTGAACCTTCTATATACATTAATTTATGTCTTCTCAAGCATGTAAAAGTAGCAAAACTCAAAAGGTAAGGGTTCCTAGCTTGCCCAATCTCTATGCTTACCTACAAGCATCTCTTTCTCTCTCAAATATGTAGCTCTGTTTCCAAATTCGAATTTCTAGTTAATGACATAGTTTGATAATTGGTAATGGCAATGGTATGGATAAGAAAAAGTTTTTTTTTTTTTTTTGTAGTGTAAAACTGTTGTCCCAAAATCTGCATAATGAAAAATGGATGTCAAACTCCTAAAAATGAGAGAATGGTGGAAAGTACAATGACATGACTTCTGAACATAGAAGAGAGGACTCTTGTAGTAGTCATTGAAGTATATTCATCTCATGGTTCCATATCTACATGAGAAAAATTTCCTCACCAACCTTACACATGCATGTAAAACAATCAAAATGAAGTAATTGGCTTATTTAAGGCACATATCCACAAAATTGATGAGTTCTAAAGTTGACAATTGGCAATAGAGGATTTAATTTCCCATAGAACCCCTTTCTTCCTTTCTTAAGTGGAATAACTACATGAGAAAAATTTCCTCACCAACCTTACACATGCATGTAAAACAATCAAAATGAAGTAATTGGCTTATTTAAGGCACATATCCACAAATTGATGAGTTCTAAAGTTGACAATTGGCAATAGAGGATTTAATTTCCCATAGAACCCCTTTCTTCCTTTCTTAAGTGGAATCACTACATCCACGGAAATAAATTAGGCGGGCCCACCCGAAGGGGCCTCACACCTTCGACACACTTCATGCCTAACCCCAATAGTGTCAATGAGAATTGAACCCCCGACCTCTTTACCGAGAGGCCTAGCAACGGGTGCTCAACCAATTGAGCTAACTCTTGGGGCTGGAGGTATTACAACATAGTCAGCCTACCATTATGGTTATAAAAAACAACCCAAACAAATATTCCTGTCATAAAAACAATTCCAAAACCCAAAAACTACTTTTTTTTCCGTTATTTAAATTTAAAATAAAAATAATTTAAAATAAAAATAAAACATTAATGATGAACTCCATCGATTAACTTTTTTTTCTTTTACTTTAAATACATAAAGTTTCCTTGTAAATTTTTTATTTTTATTTTATGTTCCATACATGAAGTTTCTCTATAATTATGGTTATTGTTGATAGTTACATAACAAAATTCAGTTCAGAAACCAAATCAGAGATTCCAGGACTTTTACACGAATCTGTGTTAATGCTAGGGAGCAAATCACAAATAACCTCTACGTAGGCCGAGATTAAAGCGTGCGAGTAAATACAGTTGGCAGTCATTTCTATTTGGTATTGCGATCTGATCTTGGTCTTCGCCACATTGACATTGGCATTTCAGAGTATAAATATATATCAACAAGAATCACCGGGACAACATAATGGAGGAAGCAATGCAAGATTTGGATTTGGAGGCTCGCAAGTATGTGTGGAAGGGCAGCATTCCACTCCAAGTTCATTTGCACGAATCCGAAGTTACAACGATTCCTGCCCCACAACCTTTTCTGGTAAACAACAATCCATTCCATCTCAATTCCATTCTTTGATAATAATTGCATTCTCTTTTACCCACTCCCATCTCAGCAGCAACTAAAACTAATTGGAATTAGTCTGTTTTTTTTTCCTATCTTAATTATTTCATTATATCACTGTATCTTCCAAATCTCCCTTAAATAAATAAGTCAATTCTAAGTTGCATACAAGTTGCCCAGAATTTTGCACTTCTTTATTGTTCATCGTGTCATTATGCTGTAACTTCCTGAGATCAAGGACCCAAATTTCCATGAAAAATGTTTTCTTTTTCCAATGTTTTGAAGCTTCCTCTTATCATTCTTATCATGATGCGGCCAGTATGCCATCTCCCAATTTGAAAATATTACAGTGAAATGTAGCTGTTTTGCAACATTCAGGAAGATCCTTTTGGCTAGAAACCGTGGATAAGGGTATCTTTTCTACCAAAGTCGCCGAGGGCTTGCAGTTGACGCCAACCACATACCTACTTGGATGGGCGAGATGGCCTACAAGGATAGTATCACCACCCAACTTAACCATGGGACAAAGACCCCGTGGACAAATTTAAAGAAATATAGCATCATAATCATAATTTATTTGATCCCTATCTTTGTCTTTCTCTGCCTGTCCTGTGGTAAAAATTTTCTAATGCGATTTGTTTGGAGTTGAACAAGGTTTGCATATTGGTAATTAGCACAGTGGACATTTAAGATTACTTTATTACATCTTGTCGTCATAGCATGTGGGATGCCTTGGTTTCCCTGCTTCCCCATTTGCCACGGATTTGATAAATCTTACCAATTCCTAATGAGGGGTGATGTTGTTCTTACAGGAAATATTGGAACAAATCAAACCTAGGTGCAGTTATAGAATCCCCAAACCAAGCGAATAATTTGAAAAGTTGAGAAGGCTTTCATAATTCAAAGCTATAATTGACAATTTTCGGATTTGAATGCAGGCTTGCAATTATCAAGCAATCTTTTAGAGACTGAGCAGGTCTTTAATTAACCATACAATATATGAACCCACAACCAGGATCAGAAATAAACAAAATTAAGTTCAACAAGATCAAGGTCCAGATGAAAGTATAGAAACACCGGTTCTCTGAACATATATATATATATATATATAAACAGTATTTCCAGGTTTCCTTTCATGCTGAAATTTAAACTAAAGCTTCTAGGGCAATAGCTGAATGAGAGGATTTTGGATAACAAGCCAGTGTTGCATTTTGAGCCCAATTTTGCTCTCTAATATCACCAGAGGAGCTTATTGAGGAGCTGCTTTTGTCAGTGTTATGAACACGTATGTTTTGGAGCAGGAGTGGATTATATGAAAATGTTTGGAAACTTCCAAAGTTTGAAAGTAACAACCTTCGCTTGGATGGTCAGCAAATGTCTGGTCTCAAAGAAAGGGTTCCAGAACACTGTTAAATGTGGTGCTAATGATAGGAGGAGCACTATACACTATACAGTGGCAAGGTTGATGGAGATCGCTATGTATGTAATGGATTGATTTGCTTAGTATTTAGTTTTTATCCGATTTTATTGAACATGTGAAAACGGTGTGTTACACAGGGATGTGCTCTGATGTAGGGGGCATTTCCGTTTTGTGGGGGACTCCTGTGTGTGCCCCTTGAAAAAGGGGGAATCCTGTGTGTACCCCTTAACTTTTAAGAAAGGGGACTCCTGGGTGCCCCCCACAATTTTTTTCAAAGGCCTCAGATAAATTTAATCTAAAATAAACACAAAAAAGCACAATGACAAAAGTGAATGTAAATATTTATTTCATCCTTTCATTGTTGATCTTGTTATTTGTCAATGTTTCATATATATATATATATATATATATATATGATTTTGGTTTCCCTTGAAGTTTCCTGAATATTTTCCAAGAAATAAGGATGTTTCCATTTCATGGAGAACTTGTAATTCTGAATTTACAGTCATATACAACAGCAGAAATCAAGTAGATTTTCAGAATTTGAGAGATGCCAAGATAACCTGTAAACAGAATATCACTAACATCCCAAACTGTTATGCTCTATTTGCAATTTATAAATGATTCCCTGCTAAATTTAAGTGCAGATTTAAATCTCAAATTTTAAATATACGATCTTATGCAAGTGAAATTCAGATTTGTACTTAGCTCGATCATATTCAGTGACTCAAAATAAGATCTAGAAAATGAAATCTAACTGAAGCTCTTCTTTGCAATTATAGATTTCACTTAGAAAAACAAAGAAAGGAGAATTTTGATTTTCTTATATATGGATTGTTGAGAGATATCAGTACCAAAAGGATATGCCGGCAATGGAGTCAATAAGGACTCACCAAGAGAGCCTTTGCTTTAGAATGGCCACCGAGAGCTGAGCGTTGCTCTCGGCTAACCTTCTTCTCGGTCTGATGGAGGAAACCTGCACAAGATCACACAAGGAGAGAGACTAGATCTCTCCTTCCTTTCCCTTAGGGGTGCACTCTACAAGACATTAGTATTGCATAATGCATAATCTGAATTAAGGCAAGTATGCAAAAAATAATTATTCTCCCTGTAAAATAACGAAGAGAATTACACTAGCAAATAACATACCATATTTCTCTTCCAATAGGGTAGTAATACCCTTTCAATGGCCAAGCAAGAAGAGAGAATTGACAATGCCATTGTAAATGTTACCTCCAACTAAGATGCATGAAGCAAGAGACAGGCTACACCTAGACAAGTGAATCTCAATATGACCTCCAAAGCTTTTTGATTGATATTCCATTGAAGGTCTCAAGAGAGAAAGATTACAAGAGACCAATGTGCAAAGCAACAACCAACAAGAAAAAGAGCAGGGGCACACTCCTTATATAGCCCAAATGAAGTAAGAGGGCACATGCCAAGTGTTGAAAACATGTATGAGAGAGGGCGCCACATCTGGGAGATGGTAACTGAGTGTAATAGCTCATGAGTGTCACTTGGTGGAACTCAAGAAGACTAAGGGTGTGCCCTCATAGACTAGGCCACATGGGGAGGCAAATCATCCCCAAATCAAGGGATCATGCCCCCAGGAGGTGCACCCTCATAAACTGAGGATTTCTCCAACAAAAATCTAAAAAATAGAGATTCTTGGCCCCATAATCAAGGGATTATATTTCCAAGAGGTGCGTCTATTACCGCTCAAACTAGCACCTCTTTGCAAATCAAGGCAATGTAGGCCTAGTGCTATGACGGCAAGCTTGGGAGGAAGTTGACCCAATGTCACTATAGTCTAACCTCTCAACAGTTCGCGTCACTCTTAAACTTAGGGGGAGACCCTATTCAATGAAAGCTACCTCCAACCGCCAACAAACCACAAATACCTTCAACAAAACCTTAATAGCTATATGATCAGTGCCTTATTAGAGTCACATTTTTAACTTTTACTCACAAAATCACTAAATTTCTCATTCAAAACTTTTGGCATAAACAACGATTTTAGTCTTAATAAGTTCCAATGTTAAATGCAATTCTCATGCACAAATTCCAAAGCAACTAGAAAGCTGAAACATGTGCCAAGTCTATTTTGCAGCAGAAAGCAAATAACAGAGACAACATTTAATGACATAATGATTTTGGGTAAAACCCAAGGAAAAACCTCCCAAGAGGAAAACCCAGAAAGAGAGAAATCTTATTACAAGAACTCAGAAAATAATTTCCAGATTTACAACTGTACTTTCAGTAGCGAAAAAACAAGTACCTATCTCTCAAACTGAACCTTCAAAACCTTGATTTTTGTGCCCCCAACTCAGATGTACAGAAGTACAACTTGCTGTATGGAACTGTACCTACAAGAACAACAGCTATAACTCTTTCCCTGCTTCAGGTTTTGTGCCCATATTGAAGTATACAAACTGTACAGTCTATACATAAATATACAGCAGTAATAACCCAGGAAAACTGTTCCAAAATAGCCTCAAACTGCGTGCTACTGCTAAGACTTGACTGTATGGACTGTTAAAAGTTTAAAACTGTACAGACTCTTGCTGAAAATAAAAACTCCTCGATCTTTGTGCCAAATCTCTTTGCATTGATCTTATCTTGGAACCTGTGCTCTC
The DNA here is from genome assembly GCA_001517045.1 of Pseudotsuga menziesii. NCBI lineage: Eukaryota > Viridiplantae > Streptophyta > Pinopsida > Pinales > Pinaceae > Pseudotsuga > Pseudotsuga menziesii. The sequence goes on along the minus strand of LPNX010817630.1, from coordinate 123,570 downwards.
TTTCTTGCAGCTCTAGAAACCCTTCTTCTCTCTTCCTCTCTCCACATGTGTATCTCACACTTTACAGTGCCCTCTCTCTAGAAGAATATATTTTATAGTTGCACATTCAATGACCTAACCCTAACTTCCAAAACTTATTTTGATCTAATGAATGAGATTCACTCTCATCATTAACGGTTAGGATTTAATTTCTCATTAAATACATTTAAGTCATTAGAATAACATAAAATATCACTTTTACACTTATGATGTAAAGTCACATTAGTATTATAAAGTCACTTTTACTTTATGACATAAAATCACTTTATTCCATAAAGTCACTTTTCTAGAGAGACATATTAAATGTCCCTTTCATACTAGGCATCATCATATGAAAGGACATCCCAAGCTATCAGTTTCAAATTTCAACACACACATTATGAAATCAAGACACAAGAATCATATATAAATGGAGTTATTCACCTTATCACAAATTTCAAATAATACCATGCCTTTTAAGGCAATTTCATGTCTCCTAAGGCAATGTCACACTTCCCAAGGTAGCCACTCCAAAAAGTGTGCCTCAAGGAAAAGAGGACCGTTGAACTAGGGCGAAGTTGTAGGACAAGCCATAAAAACCACATGCCCTCTAATTCATCAATTATGAGGGTTACACATATTCCATTGCACTTCCTCAGAAGAGGGGATGTCCTATAGGGTTTGTGGATAAAACCCTAGAGCAAAATTTTAGGATGGATCAAAATACCAAATCATGTCTGTTTTGGATTTTTGAATTTATTTAGATTTTTATTGTCCTATAGGGTTTGTGGATAAAACCCTAGAGCAAAATTTTAGGATGGATCAAAATACCAAATCATGTCTGTTTTGGATTTTTGAATTTATTTAGATTTTTTTTGTTTTTCCCAGTAGTAAAATATTTTTATGCATAAAAATAAACATGTCAAATTTGATAAAAAGAGGATTGATAGATAGGGTATTAGATTCTTGTCTCAAACTCTAGGGCTATGAGAGATCGAGGTTAATGTCCCCCTTCTTGAGATGGTATTCAATACTTGCAACTAGGGCTAAGCTAGCATCCTCAAGGGTTGGGCAGTGAAACCTAATTAGTGCAAATAGAGAAGTAGAAGGCCCAACAAAACAATTGAGAGTTCCTTGGTAGGAAGGTCTCCTTAAGCAAGTTGATAAAGTGCTAGCAAACAAACCCTAACTTAGTCCAAAGCACTTCAAGAGCAACGTTAAACTAGGGTTAGGAAGACAAACTTATCAACATTAATAAAAAATGAGCAAGACAATGCATCTTAGGGCACCCTCGAGCATGAGTTATTTCAACTAGTCTAGCATCAACTTGGCATGTGCAAAATCAAAAACCCTAGAACATCATCAATTAGTCTTTCAAACTAGAAAAAAAACATCTGAGATAGAGGTGTGCACTAGCTCAATAACTCCAATAAACCAAAAGAAAAAGAAAAATTCTCACATTTGAACCCTTGTCCATGATTTAGAAATGAGGCGAGGTTGTCTTATTTATATAAGACAATTCTCAACCTTTTACAAATTTGATCCTACAAAGTTAATGAAAAATTATAAAATTTAAGGTTAGTGCACCCACAAACTAGGGACTTGTTGCCGCCTTTAACACACCGGGGGGGAACGTGGCAGAAATCTTCAAGCTACTCGGTGTGTCCTTGGGGGAAAGTCTCGAGTCAAGGCTGTCACCTTGTTCTTGACTTCTCCGTTTAGGCTCAACTCCTAATGAAGCCAAGGGGGGTAGACCCTATTAAGTTACTAAGGAAGAATTATTTAGTATGGTGATGTTAAACTGAATGAGTTACTTAGGAGTTTGAAATTTAACCATAAACAACCATAGATGACAAGATAAAAAATGAGTACACGAAAGCACAATGCTGAGACACAATATATATATAGAAAGAAAATAGCAGTGCCTTAAAATGGAGTCATAAAATAATCAATGTAATTGCATGTGCTTGGAGTGAATGTTTTGCGATTGCCTCTTGGTACGTTTTAAGTTAATGTGAAATATGAGTTGATTAAAATTAGGCGAGGGGGGGACTCTAGATATACCTGAGAGTACTTGGAGTATGTCCAAAACTAAACCTTCACGGCTACCCATAAGGAATATGTGGGCTGAATGGAGTCTCTGAGACTGTTGTTCATAATGCATCTGAAGGTGTAACAGAGATCGGCGCCTCGAGGTCACTTTTTAGGAGTTCCCACTTCCTTTGGGTATTTTGCCACCGCTTACGGTTTGATCGAGGCGTTGGATTTTCGCCTGATGGTGGTTGATTGGGGAAGGTGAAGACTAATTAAACTAGTCACTCACGTTGCTTTTGATGCAGCTTGACTGATCGGACGAACCGCAGCCAAGTACAGAGCATACACACCGGAGTGTTGTCAATTTTAGTGAGTTTTAAAGGATGTGTTTTCTTAGAAAGAAAAACCCTCCAGGAACCTCTTTTGGTCAAAGTGGACCTCAATCGGGGAATCAAGGAGGGGGTTGATTTTAGAACAATTACTTACATAAATTAATGATAAGCAGCAAGCAGAAACAAATCACAAGTTTTTTAATTATTCCTACCACGCATCTCTTTCCCCTTGTGGGTCAATCGGAAAGTCGTGGGGTAAGTATTCAAGTTACTTTGATACTGAAATGTGGAATATATGATAAAGTAATCAAAGCATGTTGTTCTACATGAATAGAACTAATCTAAAGCGAACAAAAATAAGACAATGTGAAAAATAACAAAAAAGGCGCGAATCCCCCCAGGGGGGATGGGGAATGAGCTCGAAAGAGCCTATTCGGAGAAAAACTTTATTATCTGTTGTTACAATATCAGTAAAATGATCTGAATCCTCTTGGTTCTTATATAGGATGAAACCAAGATCTTACAACTTTCCCAAAATTTAAAATTTACAGTCAAAAGGGGAGCCCCCTGGGGGGATTTGAACGATCCCAAAGCCACTTTCGAACAACAGCTTCTCTTCTATTTGTTATGCCTGCTAAAAGACAGCGAGCATGTTACAATGAAATATGCCCAAAAGCACTTTGAAAGTACCTTTGGGTCAGCCTACTTTAAACCAAACAAAACTGAGTTAAAACTAGCTAAAAAGGTGAAAAAAGAACCAAGGAAAGCAAGCTTTCCTTGGGATCTTGGCTTGCTGTTTGGGCAGCCAATGCGATATGCACTGATTGCTGGATTTAATCTTTTTAAAACAGAAACAAAAATCTAACGCATGCAACCTATGGATTTTCTTTAAATTGCCATGCAAAACGGACGATTTCCCTGAACTAGATCTAGAATGCTTAATGAGACCTTTTAGAAATGAGATCTAGATTATGAGCTTTGAAATAATAGATCTATGTAAGTTTTACTTTAATATGATAGATCTAAATGATAACAAAGCTTGTGACCAAAGTAACCAGGTAAGATTTGGATTTTTATAAGGAGGAAGAGAGAGAGAGTGCTGGAAGCCTTGAAGATCAACCGTGGAGCTTTCTGGTGGAATGTCGAGGGACTATGCCTTTGAGATAGTTTTGGAGAAAGTGAGGAAGCAAGCTAGATCAGCACCCTGTCCAAGCTAGGAACCTGCAACTGAATCCAAAGACTTGCCAAAATGCTTGTGAGATCCGGTTAATACATAAACAGAGATTTCAGAATAGCATGTATATAAACTTATAAAACATGTTGAATCTAGATCTCTAAACATGCATCAAAAGGAAAGAGATGGCCAATAAACTTATTAACAAACTCCTTTCCTATCAAGATCATAATAAACTTATTATGAATCTTTTGCAATGAATCCACCAACAATCAACAAATTATGAACATAGATACAGGTTACCTCAGTAAAACATGGCAATGCTCATCCACACACAATAACATGACACCGTCTTGACTCCAAAGCTTCTCTTTATTTCAAATGAACAATAACAACAATACAATAGCAACAACACCTCAATCTCAGTTCTAACTAGCTTGGAAGAAGTAATATGTGCTTTATTTATAGCAAAAATAGGAGATCTAGCCCAAGGGGGCGCAAATCCCAAGGAGAGAGAGACTGCAGCTACATGTGGAGTGAATCTGGGCCTGATATGAGTCTATCTGAGTCTGATATGAGTCTCATTGAGTGCAACTGTCAATCGGAGAGCTTATCTGACTGACACTTCAACCTGTTGACTGAAGCATCCACCAAAACTCATCCAGATGAGCCCACACGTGTGGAGGAGAGAGGGAGGGCGAAATTCCCAAGATTGCATGTTGTGGTGCACTCCCAGATCAGCCCAGATCACCTCCTTTAGTCAAGGAATTGTCAGATCCATTCAATCCCAAGCCGATGAGACTGATTTCAGTCAAATTGGAGCAAATCCCAATGATTTAGGATTTGGGGTTTTCTCCATTATTTAATTAATTCATCAATTAAATAATCAATATTTGTTTTTTAGGGATTTTTGACCTGAGTGATGGACAAATCACTCAAAACTTAGAAAAAGTGGGTCTATGGGTTTACATGGTACTCTTAGCTTGAAAATGAGCATCCCCATGACTGAAACTGATTATTGAGCCCACTTTTATTACAAAACCAAATTTTCCAATTAGACTATTAAAAAATAGTCTAAGTTTTGTGGAAAAATTAAAAATTTAAAAAAACTTAAAAAATTGAAAAATTAAAAAAAATTAAAAACCTAGGGGGACTTAGACATGTTCATATAACTTGACAATAATGCCTAGCATGTTTATACATTGACACATAGACTCTAATAACCTCAATAGGCCTGAATGCGAAGCCGACCACCCCAACTTTGGAGGTATTGAGTGAAAAACTCAGAAATTATCAGTCGTTTGTTTAACAACCAATAATAACCAAGGGAAAAAACACCCTGGGCTGATCGGGTTGACAAATAAAGCCTAAGAGACCGAGTCTTTTACATACACCATCATGCTAGAACATCTTATTACAACTCCCCCATGGGGTATGAACATGTGATATAGTACAACAAGAACCTCCCAGAAGCACTTCTGAAGGTCTTCTGAAGTCCGAACAAATCATCTTTGCCTGGTTCACCAGGCTCACTTGATAGAAACCACGAAGTACAACTTAGGTGGTAACAGGACTAAACCATACAATGACATAAACTAAGAATAAAAATGCACAATTAGTCTCCATCAAGTGCAAGGTGAGCCAAAAGGAGGGCATCATGCCCCAACTAACCCCAATAGATGCTTGTCCCTCATTGCCCTCCTTTTTAACAATGTAGGCTTTTTATTTAAGGAATAATGACATGGCTTTGGAGACTAGGAGAAGGGGTTTTACTTCAAGGCAATAGGTCTAAGTGGGAAAAATGAGGTATGCTAAACCGTGTATGAAAACCCTTACACACGCAGGTCTAAGTGGGAAAAATGAGGTATGCTAAACCGGGTATGACAACCCTTACACATGCAATTAGCTATACAAAGAAAAATATGAGCGTGGCCACGTGTCCCAATGATTTGCCTCAAGGGCATTGGACACCCACCCAAAGGGTAGTCACAAGAGCCACAAGGTTAGCACCTCCTTGAGGTGGAAACCAATGGGACCTTCCATGACCTAATTAAGGGTATTTAGCCCCCAAATCACCACTCTACATAATATAGCCCCAAAATCTTGGCCTTTACAAAAGAAAAAGAAACCCCTCACTTAGGTACATATGGAAGGAATGCTTCAGACCCTTTGAGGTGTAACTGCGCCCACCATAAATTAGGGATTTCTAGACATAAATCTTGTAAATTAGGGAATCTTGTCTTCATAATCCAAAAAATAGGAGATTATTTCTTCAGGGGTGCGTATAACATGGTTTGAGGGGTTAAATGTGTCTAAATGGAGTGTGCCCACCATTTTAAGGAGGGGGCATTCCACATAGTAAATACATCCATCAAACTATACTTTACAATAATATAACATGATAATCACCCCAAGGGACCCTAACTAACTCTACACTCATGTCCATGGTGATACTATCAGATGCATGACAATTGACAACTCAATAGACTAAGGGCTAAGAGGGACATGACTAGGGTAGGTATGCTATGAACATGCTCATGCCTTTGGAGGATTTTTCCAAGTGAAAAATCTTTGACAGACCTAGATCACAGGGTCCAAATCTATCTAAGTAAAAAAACGCTTGAGACATTCGTATTAGTACATTCGTCATAGTCAAGCTATGATATACTAGCTCATTTACATACAAAATACAAATGTCATCTTATTTACAATTTTCTTTAACAAGACCATGGATAATGTGATACAAAAGGTGACCAAAAGAAGTAAAAGATTGCTTGAAGAAGCCTTAAAATTGTGAGTCTTTTGGTACATCGTCGTCTTTAATCCTTGTAATCATCCTTGTGCAAATTGAGGGGTAACAAAGTTCACCCAATAGAAGCCAAGGTTTCTTACTTAGATTAGGCAGAGACTCTAGTAGCAAAGGTAGAGAGGAAGTCTTGGAGGCGAATTCAAAGGTAGATTCTCAGGAAGAGGCAATTTCAGAGGAAGTGATAGTAGAGGTAGTTTTCGACGAAGAGATGGTGCTTTTGGTAGGGGATTTAACTCAAGGTGGTCGACAGGGTCAATATAGTGATGGTCCAATATGTTTAAGGTTTGGTGGAAATCATTATACTAGAGACTGCAATGTTCTTTTTGGTAAGATAATCAAAGGGTTGACAAAAGTGGTGCATTTAAAAAATGAAGATTGATAAGATGCTAAAAGAGTTGTTTTGTATGTGAACCATTCAAGACAATTATCTTTAGATGATTGGATTTTGGATACAAGTGTGTTGCCACATAGTTTGCACTAGGATGATGATGAAGACTGAAGACGAAGATGATCAACTGAAAGATTAGCAGGGCCAAGGCCTCGCCAAGCATAACTCTCTTCTTCTTTGGTCTCTTCTTGGTTACCTGTATCTCTTTTGTGTTGAAATTTAGCATTAACATGAATACTTTAAAAATTTGCAGACTAACAGATAACAAATGACAAGTGCAGTAAAACATCAACACATCAAAAACACTGAACACAAGGGTTTTTCACTGGGGAAACCTTTAAAGGACGAAAACCCCAAAAGCATTAGTAATTCATCTCTTAAATGAGATGACTTGAGTTCTTCAGAAAAATCCTCAAACCCTAATAGGTTTGATCCACATATATAAAAAATTCACAAAAAATGATTTTTACATAAAAGTCAAATTAGGGTTTGCTGCCCTAATTCCTCTTCTACTGCCCAAGATCAAGCTTACCATATTTGTAGCTGCCCAGATGTACAACTGCCTTCCTGGGTTTTCTCTCTCCTGCTTGAACTTGTTATATCTCTGCCTGGCCCTGTTTTCTGCCTGACCAGACCTGCCTGAGCCTTGCCCGGATCCCTCTGCTGCTGCTCGAGCCCTGCTGGGCTTCTCCTGCTGCTGCCTGAGCCCTTCTGGGCTTCTCTGCTGCTGCTCGAAGGTCTGGCAGACCTCTGTCTGCCTACTTGAGGCCTGCTCGGGATTGCCCAAGGCCTGTTAGGGTTGCTGTGGGTGCTCGGAGGCACTAGCAGGTTGCCTCGAGCCCTGTTAGTGCCTGCTGTGGGTGCCTAGAGGCACTAGCAGGCTGCCCCGAGCACTGCTAGGGCTTGTTGAGGCTGCTCGAGAGTGCTAGTAGGGTGACCGAGGGTGAGGAGAGGGCTGCCGATGGAGGAGGGGAGCAACCCAAAGTTCTAACAGCTTGCCCGTGAAGGAATACCAGCTGCCTGTGTAGATGAAGAAGGAGAATATGCTGCTGCTGATCTTCTTCGTGAGTGAAACCCTAGGTTAAGGTTTGCTGCAATAAGAATGCCCCCCTAGCTAGAATCCTCCATAAAAAGTCTTCTCTTCAAAAAAACCAGTGAACGTCTTCTTTTAGGCAGCTGTGGATGAGCAAGTGTGTGTGTCAAAATGAAATGGATTGATCTTCTTTAATAGCCTTTGAAGCACCTGTAAGTGGACCAAAACTTAAAAGAACAAAATAATAGTATTTTATTATTTTATTACTTTCACTTTTACCTTTAGTGGTACTAAAGGTCTTTTTGCACTTTTCACTTTGACTCCTTATTGGTACTAAGGGTCCTTATGTATTTTTGACTTTTCCTTTAGCCTTCTTCAAGTGCCCCTGTGGTCAAGACAAGTTGTCAAGGTGGTCCTTCATCCCAACTCAAAGCACATCATCATAAACAGAGAGAACTACTAATGCTTTTTTCTCACACTCTATGTGACACCAAGATTGGGTACTAGGTGTCTTAACCAAGGGTAGCTAAGCCCACAGATCGAGGGTCAGAGTGTCTCACATGCCTAGGCCCAGTCTAGTGCTTATAGTGATATTCTGGTAACAGACCAGGTGACTCAGCCATAGGTTGCATAATTTGACCCAAGGTCAAATACTTGGTAACGGACCAAGCGCCTCCATTCTCTCGGAGAATGGCCCTCAGCCTCGGGTTGAGTCCCTAGTCCCAGACTAGGTAAAATTCCTGGTAACTGACCAGGTTTTTCCATTCAAAGAATGGCCACTTAGCTCTAGGCTGAGTCCCCTAGTGCTGAACTGGTTCCACATCTTGGTCCCGAATTAGATGTCTCCATTCAACAGAATGGTCACTCAACTCAAGGTTGAGTCCCCCAGTGCTGGACTGGTTCCACATCTTGGTCCCAGACCAGATGTCTCCATTCAACAGAATGGTTAGTCAACTCAAGGTTGAGTCCCCCACTTGGTCCCAGACTAGATGTCTCCATTCTCTTAAGAGAATGGCTCTCAATGTTGCTTAGGAAAAATCAACATTTTGCTTAAGGTCAAAAGATGATAATTGTAAAATGACATGACATCTATCCAGTATTATTGGAAACGTATCGGTTTGATTGGTTAAGAAGGATTTTGGTCCGAATCGGTGCCTCAAATCGAAAATGGTGGGTTTTGTACGAAACCGACCTTAAATGTCTAAACCGATCGATTTTGCACGGAACTGACTGGTTTGGTAGAGAGCTAGATGCAAAGGTTTAGAGCATGAAAGTTAAAAAGAAAAAAACCCTTGACCTCGTAACGTTAAATTCTTAAAGTAAAAGTGACATTCTCATTATCTTTCATTTCCTATCATTTTACTTAAATTTTTAACATTACCATTAATTGTTTCAGGATGTTTGAGAGTGGTTCCAACCTCATCAGACTTCAAATGCAAAAATTAGAATTTATTGATCCCCTTCAGAATTCAACAAGCTTAATAGTTCTCAGGATTTCAAGATTGCAGCTTTTCCATTGGATTCTATCATGTATGAGGGTATGGGATTGGCATTTAATCAAACACACCAACCCCTCTATGTACCTTGATGTTGGTGGTGTTGATTGTTTAGATTGATGTTGGTGGCCTCAAAACTAGTCTTTGAAGAATCCTTAGTTTATAGCCTATTTATTGATGTACTTTGGTTTAGATATGGATTGCGCTTGGTGCTATTTTGGTTGTATGAACTCTTACATGCTATATACATGAGAAACTTTGCATGTTTATGTATAATGGTTTGAATTCTCATGGATGCACACACACACATATATTCAAAATTTGAATATTTTACGTATAATTTGCTCGTCGATGGGTTTTGTGATCCATTTTTTTTGGTTTTTGTTTGGTTTTGGTCCGGTTCCAGCTCCTAGGGTTGGTCGTTTGATCACTAGTTCGGTTTTGATAACTTTGCATCTATCATATGTGTAAAAGGTCTAGCCCAACTATGACAATTATAGTAAAAGGTACTCTAGAGTGTTTTTTTACTAAGATAAATATTGATATTGTCAATTTTTTTTCATTCAATCATGCCTCCAAAGCCATGAGCATCCTGATTCCTTACTACATCTGCCATAGGTTGGTGTCTTAGTCCTTGTTCTTTTGTCATGCATTGATAAGTTTGTCACCATGGTTTTGTAATTTTTGGCTAGTTTAGGTCCCTTGGAGGGGGAGATGTCGTAAAATTGTACTAAAATGATTAAAGGGGGTGTCAAACACCTTAGTATACATCATACACCTATTTAGACCCACTTATTTAGCCAAGCACACCCCTTGGAGACAATCCCATGATTTTTGCATGTTCTAGACAAATTTGAGTGATTTTAAGTAGGTAGAAGGGAATATTCCCTAATTTCCCCCCCGAGTGAGGTGTCATTGGTCTCAATCAATCCCAATTCGTCCTCTCTTTGTCTCCTAGGTGGCATATGAGGAGCTTGTAAGCTCTAGTTAACTTCACGAGGTGTCAAATTACACTCTAGTTAACTCCATGAGGTGTCATATGACACTCTAGTTCACTCCACTTTATGAAATTTGCCCCCCTCTTCCAATTTTTCTGTGTGAGCAAGCTCTCCCCTCTGTTTTCTTTGTTGGTTATCAATGGATGCTTATTTATGCACAAGTCTTATTGTACTCTACAAGGATTGGAATTGAATAAATTGAAGACTTTGGAGATCACATGAGGAGTTGCTTGCTAATGTGTGGATGTTATTGTCTTGTTCTTCATATGTGAGGTAGTCTGTGTTGGTTGTTTCCCGCCGATGTGCACACCGTCATCCATAAATCTTTCAAATAGTTGTCTCTCGGCAAAAGGGATAGGTGCGACCTTGGGGACAAGCAAAGAGTCAGGTGTTGTCACTTGATCCCGACTCCTCTGTTTAGGCAAACTCCTAACAAAAGCCAAGGGGGGTAGTCCTTACAAAGAGTTTCTAAGGCTCAAAAGTTTTAAAGTTTATTTAGATGTGTGATGCGGATGGGTGTTTTTAAGAGATTTTGATAAAGAAACTTACAATAAAATAACCGATAAATGCTTGCAAATAGAATTAGAGATGACCAATCATTGATAATTGTAGATTAAAAGTAAAGCATCTATGATATGAAAAACAGATAAATAACAATGCTTTAGACAAATATTAAGCACAATTAAAAAAGGACCAGTGCCAAATGGAGTGCTTGAGAATTTTTGCAAGTGCTTCTTGGTAATTGTTACTGTAAATTTTAACGATGAGGTTGATTATTAAATGGGAGGGGGATCTCCAAGATATACCTTTCAGTACGGGAGATATGTCCAAAACCCTTAACTGATACGGCTACCTGCAAGGAATATGTAGGCTGGTCTAGAGTCTCTGAGGCGGTGTTCAACACTACATTGCAAGGGTGTAGTCTAACTGTACCTCGAGGTCACTGACCAGTTGTTCCTGCTTCCTTTGGGTAATTTTCCACCGCAACGGCTTAAATCTAGGCGTTGGATTTTTGCCTGGGGAAGTTGGTAAATTTTATGAATGTGACTTTGATTAGGATGTGAGGATTAAAAAGTCTACATTGCTTTTGGGTATCCCAACCGAGTAGAGCATACACAGTGTAGTAAACTTGGTTTATTCTGATTTTATTAATGGTGAAAGTGAGCCATTGTAACAACCCTTTGATAGAGAGCACTCTTGATCCGCCTTATGGTGAGATTCAAGAGATTTATGAAAAAAAGAAACAAAGATGCTGAAAAAGTAAAAGAACTAAACTAGACAATAAACTCTCCGATAGAGAGCACTCTTGATCTACCTTTCGGTGAGATTCAAGAGATTTTGGATTCTTTTTTCTTTAAGCAATAGAAGAAAGCAGTAACACAAAATAAAGACTCTCCGATAGAGAGTGCTCTTGATCCACTTTTCAGTGAGATACAAGAGACTTTGGGTTCTTTCTTTTTCTTTTAGCAATTAAATAAAAGCAAAAAGATTGAAACAAAACTATACTAACAAAGTTTTTATGAAGGCAAAAGTCTAAACTTCCTATTCTACTATAAGCAATTATTAAGCATGTATAAAGCAAAAACAAGAAACTACAGATGATACAGGCTTCCCCCAAATGGGGGAAATGGAGTGTGGGAGCCTTTATCCCACTCGCTTTTTATTAACCTTTTTTACAATGCTTTTGGTGTTTTTTGCCTCTTCTTGAAAGAACAAGGTGAGAAGGGGAAAGAAGGAAGAGGGAAATGTTTTTTTGTTGTTGTCTCTTTGCTCTTTTTTGTTCGCTTATAGCCTTTGGGCTTTTTGACTTTCCTGAAAATAAGAGTTTTGAACACTAACTTGTTAAGAGTTAGTCCAAAATAAATTTAAATAAAGATTTAAAACTAACTCTAAAAGAAATTAAGTTTCTACAATGAAAGAGAAGAAATCAAATAAAAGAAGAAGCTATGAGAGAGGAAGGAAAAGAGCGAAAAAACAGGGAAAGAGGGCTGCGACCAAAGAGGGAGAAAAGGGGTGCAAAAGGGCATGAAAAAGGCTGCAAACAAAGTGGAAAAGATGCTGCAAACAAGAGAGAAAAGGGGCTGCAAAAAAAGAGAAAAGAGGGCTGCAAATCTAGTGAGAAAAGGGGCTGCAAAAAGAGAGAAAAGAGGGCTGCAAACTTGGGCAAAAGAGGAAGAAAGAGGTTGCAAACTAGCAAAAGAGGGTAGCCAACAAGGGCAAACAGTTTGGTGAAAATTATGGAGCTTGAAACCCAAACCTTGCCTAACCAAAAAAGAGACTTTTTAAAAGACTCTACTTCAAAAGATGAATAAAAGTAGGGAGGAACTGGTAAAACCTTTGGATCTTTGAAAGACACTTGGATCTCACATAGCAAGTGATTACTGGAAATTGCACTTGACTCCAAGAAAAGGAGATGCAGTTGAGCTCAACCTTCTACTTGGTAGGATGGAATGACCTGCAAAACAAAAACTCATACACTTGCCAAAGAGGGATTAGATCATGTATTGTTTACTAATTGAAATCAAAAGCAACATGAAATATTACTGAATAAAACAATGCTTTTTCGGATCTCTAATGGTAAATCAATAAACAGATAAATTGAAACTACAAATATCTACTCTCATGTGCTTGTAAAGCCTTCTAAAGCATAAACTAGTAACCCCAAATTGACAATGCAAGAGAAAAACTAGAATAATATCACCTCATCCATCAAGCACATGCAGCCAAATACCAAACCACATGAGCCTCCAAAGCCTTTCTTTATTCCAATGGTTGCATGAAAGCAACAAGCATTTACACAAAGTTTCACTAGAGGTTCTTTGCAAAAATTATCCACCCTAAAGGTGGAGCAGAGACCCCTATTTATACAAAAAAGAAGAGAGATAAGGCTTAAAACCCTAGCGCATGCATCAAGGAGAGATCAAGGAGGGTGCAACCACTTAGCTGGAGCTCCGATGAATTGATTTGGAGTTGAACTGGTGCTTGGGAGTTATGGCAGGGGGTGAGGTGGCCTCCACCTAGGCAAGGCGCCTAGCCGCCCACCCTCTTTCTTGGAAATATGAACCAACCACTCAGACGATGCCAACAAGAGGAATTCGCCCATGCAAGGAGAGGAGGCGCAAATCCCAAGGCCCAGTTGACTGTAGCACTCCGATGCTGACTCAGATTAGTTAGGATTTGATTGGAATCTTCTCCGATACTCCTTGCCATGTCATTTAGCCCTTTACTTTATTCAATTTGGTTTATTTTGGAGAGTTTTTGATTTATCTCCATTTAATATTTTTATGATTATTTTAATTAAATATTCCTCATTTATTGATTTTGAGGAAATATTCAATTAAGTGCAAAATAATCATCCAAAAACTTAGGATAAGTGGGTCTAGGGGTTAAATAAGTGTTTTGGCTTAGAAAACAAGTCTTTATTTGCCAAAATCCACCCCCAGACCATTTAATTATTACATTTTGAAAATTTTCAATTAAACCATAGGAAAAATGGTTTAATTAATTGGGAAATTTAATTATTTTTCCATAGTAAAAAATAAAAATAAAAAAATCCGAGGACGTCCGCTAAATTTTTTTTGGGACAATGTTTTAACATATTTCGGGACTTCGAAAATGACCATAGGACATACCAATAGTGTTTAGTAGGTTCATATTTTAATGTTGGACTCTAATAACCCCCCAAGGCGTAACTGCCAAATTTGGGCATTCCATCTTTGGAGGTAGTAGGAGAAAAACTCATCGATTATTTCTTCGCTAAAGGCAAAGAATAATCGACAAGGGAAAAAACTCCTTGGAATACCCTATTTGATTGTTAAGTCTAAGGGAACCAAGCCACTCAAGACCCCCCTACTAGCACACTTTATTACAAACCCCATGGGGCATGGTCATTTCGACAAAAAATAAAAAAGGCTAGCCAAAACTGGCTAACTCTGGAACATACTGAACTCTGGAAATGAACATGCATCATGTTCAATAACTAGCGGTTCAATAGAAAGTTCAACTATTGTACAAAATAGTTGGTAACATTGGCTTAATAGCTTGTAAATCCTTTTTCATTATTATCCCATGAAAGGGTATTACTATCTAGTAGGATAGGATCTATTTAAGTTGCTTACTTATTAGATCTTATTGTAGTTTGCTAGAGAGGATATTAATTTAAAAATTCTTTCAGTTGTATCTATGTTTTATTAACCCTCTCATGTGGGTTGCATTGGAAGAAGTTTGGAGAGATCCAATCTCCTCCATAGTTGTTTGTCTAACTTTCAGGTCCTCATCCATCAAGAAGGTCGTGGTTAGCCTAGCGCAAGCCCTTCAGCTTGTTGGTTTTACGTGGACAAGTCATTTTTTTCAATTCTTTAATGACTCCATAGTTCAACTTGAAAGACATTCATTTCTCTTCTTGCAACCCTTCTCTTCTATAAAGCAAGGTTTTAAACTTGGTTACATGCATTCAATATAAGATCTATAATTTTAAAGTCAATTACTTAGTAGATCTATAATTGCATGTTTTAGATCTACTTTGCATTTAAGTTATATCATTAAATAGATTTCAATTAATTAGTTGATCTAGTCTTTATGCATTCAAGTTATATCATTAAATAGATTTCTTTAAAAGGTATTTCTAAGTGCATGCATAAAGACTAGATCAATTTACGCCTAGATCTATAATTTTTTATCTATAAAGGTAGATTTGTTTGAGTGGATTTGAGTTATTTAGCTCACTACCCACTGTCCTAACAATTCATAAACATCAGAAGAAAGTCCTATTGTAAACATGAGTGATTCCTAACTTATAAAGAATCAACAAATGTTCTCCATAGTCCTTTGGACTATTGTAAGTGCCAGGGATTAGTGGCATAAACCACCATCCCTCGCATCCCCCCTACCTTCGTGTCAAATTTGTGTTTCTAGGTTAGTTGTTTCCCCTTTGCAATTTATTTTTTTCTAATTAGCTTATATTTTATTTATGTTGTCCATCAATTCATATGGACATTGACTTAGATTAAAATGCTTTTATTTGGTCCATCAATTTGTATGGATGCTAACTATAACGTAGTTCAGGGTTTTTTGACTTACAACCCAATAAGAAGATAAAAGTTTACTATTTAATCTAAAATTAATTAGGTGGGACTTAGCTTTACACCCTCACTGTGGCTGAGGCGTACCTTAGGATCCAAGATCTTCTGAGTGTATCTGAACCTTGGTTTACCCCAGGCATCAATGGTTCTCAGACTTGCCCCCAATGGCAAGAGTATCTCTATGCCTCAGTAGTTTGCTTTACTTTGATTAACTGCTTTGCTTTACTTAGATTAATTGCTTTAGCCAATCTAGATCTTGGATAGTCTTTAAATCTTAGTAATTAGCTCACACTTGATTTTAGTTGGTAAAGGAGCATTGATATTTTGTCTTAGTAAATAGCTCACATTTTCCTTTTCAGCTAGTTTAAGAACAATCAAAACAAATCTCTATCGTTTCATGTATTGCTTTGTAATTCTACACTGCAAGTAGGATCTAAGTTGATTTTATCTTAGTATTTTTTGCTTAAAGGCACTGGTCCTCATTTGCTATATCTTTTGTACTTGTTGCATTTAAACTAATTCCTAGTTATTTCATTTTATCCTTAGATTGTTTTATAGGGACCACCCCTCTTGGCTTTGTTTAGGAGTTGGCCTAAATCGAGGAGTCGAGTGTCGTGGTGACAGTGCACCATACTCGAGGCTTGCCCCCAAGGCTGCGCCTAGTTAGTTGAGATTTTTCTCACTTGGAGGTGTGGATTGGGCGGAAACAAGGCACAAGCTATCATAATGTTTGTTAGTGAGAGTTCCTTTTGACTTTTAAGGAATGTAAGTTAAGTTGTTTTGGCAGTTGACTCATCACATGGATTAGTGTGTTTCGGTTAGTGGGTCTAGATCATATGGAGGTTTGTTTTTTAATTGGTGTGATGGCTTGGGTGAGAGATGTTTGGTATATGCTGTCATTGAAGAAAAATGTGCTTTCCTTAGTCAAACTAAAGAACATTGTATTGCAAATTGTTATGAAGAATACAGTTTGCAAATGCAATGAAATCAATGAAGGATATAAAGCAATGGCCAAATTGTGAAGATGGAAATTTAATTAAGTTGTGTTGCCGCCTCTTACGCACTTGGGTTAACGTAGTAGAAATATTCAAGCTGCTTGGTGTGTCCTTGGGAACAAGGACACACCAAAATCGTTTACGCCAGATTTTCATAATGTTATGGGTAGTTACTGTTATTAAAATGAGTTATTTAATTAGATGTAAGAAAATTAATAAGTGCACAATTATGCTTTTGATATCCCCAAGATTCAGACTGAGCTGCGAGGAGTAGAGCATACAAAGAATATGCAAATGTTCTTTCCAATTTATGAAAGCAAAGTAAAGTTGAGATACAGCCCTTCAGGATGGATTGTGTGCTTGTGTTGCAAGAAAAATCAAAGAAATCTGTGAGACTAATTACTTCGGCAATAAGACGTCGGGTTAGTGTTCGTTACTCTGCAAATGTAAATGAAACTTTGAAAGAAAACTAAACTAACTAAAAGTAAAAGAAACTAAGCATAAAGCAAACCGTTAAGAAGGCGACACGAATCCCCCAAGGGGAATGGAGTGTGGGCGCTTGGAAAGCCCACTTGCTTCTCTTTTATTTATTTTATTACAATAAGTTTTTAGGAGAAAGAAGACCTTTGATCCTTTAAATGTGGGATCAATGAGGTTTACAATGACTCGGAATTGAAAGGGAAAAATAGTGGGCACTTTGGAGCCTTTGGATACGTAGATTTGTCAAAATCTGGCCATAGTTTCTCTCTCTTTTTTACTTTCAACCTACTAAAAACCAACAAGCTAACAATGTACAAATTAGTGGATTAGTACAAGCATGTACATAAAATACACTATCTAGTACTTTACAAAAAATGGGAAAAATTTACTGCTTTGAGTACTAGAAAAGAAGTGTTAGATCTAAGCTTAAGATATCTATTAAATCACTTTAGATCTAATATGTAAACAAGCGTAAAATTCATATAATAATATTTTAGAGAAATCTACACTTTTAAGAAAAGTAACCAAAGAGAAAGGTTGAATTTTTTATGAGATGGGAGAGAAAACCCTCAAGCTCAAGCTTGAATGTTGTGAAGAAGAGAAAGCGCGTGTAGGACAAAAAACATTAGATTCAAAGAATAGTGGTGAAGAGGAAGAAGATGCAACTGAGGTCAAAATCTTCCTTCGCCTTCTTGATTTGCAAAGCTACACAACCTTTAAACAAACAAGATTAAATCTAGTATATTTTGATAAAAGAAATTTGGGAGAGCCTTGGTATAATTGACTACAATTAGCTACTCTTAGATCTCTATGGGCTAGTAATAGCCTTCTAAGCTAGATAAACATCTACAAGCTTGAAATAAAAAGAAGTACAACTAGTTAAATATCACCTCCATGAAGCTCAAGCATTCACAACCACGAAAATCCATATGGACCTCCAAAGTCTTCACTTTATTCAACAAAATATAAAAGCAACTAAGTATTACACGAGAATAGGTTCAATCCTCCATCTTCAAATAATGAAGCAATGCTCTGCTTATATAGAAAATATGACCAAGAGAGGGTGGTGCACTTGCCCAAGAGAGAGCACATGGGATGGAAAAGACAAAAATAATGCCAACTTTTAATTCATAACTCAACACTTGTTATTATCCTCACAAATTTCCATCTTTTTCTTGAGAGATGTGCTTCACTTGATTTAGCAAAATCAACTTGCCTTTATTTGCCGAGAAAAACACTCCAAAGTGTTTTAGAAACCTTAGGAATGTTTCCACTTTACTTTGCCAACTCATAAAATTTACTTTCGGCATGTTTATTTTATTTTATGAGTTGCCGAATTTTTCACTCTATCTATTTTTGGGTCTTTTTTACCATTTTCGAGTAATAATTAATTTTAGAGATAAATAATTACTCACAAACTTAGGAAAGTGGGTTTAGGGGTTAAGTGGGTGCTCTGAGTTAGAAAATGAGCACCCCCATGGAAAATTTTGCCCCTAGGCCACACTTCTATGCCATTTTGAATATTTTTAATTAACTTATTAAAAATAAGCCTGAAAAAATGGAAAAAAATTATATTTTCCCAAAAAAAAACAAAAAAAAACAATGATTAGCATGGTAATATACATTGACACATATGTTTTAATAACCTCCTAAGGTCTAATCACCAAGACATTTACTCTAGCTTTGGAGGAGTGGGTGAAAAACTCGAAAATTATAAGTCATTAAAAAACGACGTATATTTCTCAAGGAAAAACACTCTAGAGTAAAGTATTGATGACTAGGTCTTAGTAAAGCCAAACCTTTTACATAATTTCATCATGCTAAGTCATTTATTACAATTTCCCCGCAGGGTATGAACATGTAAAAAAGTAAAAATAAAAAAGGGCCATTGATTGGCTTGATGAACTTCTGAACACATGTGATGAACAATTGATTTGTTTACGTCTTTGATTGCTCACTGGAAATCCACCTAAGTGCAACTTAGTGGATAACAAGTTGAATGGTGACACATCAATTCATCCTAAGGAAGAGGTGAATGTTATATTTGTCAATCAGTTTGAGATCTGCGACATTGACATCTAATTATAAGAGTTTTAGTAGCTTACGAAAGAATCAGAATCTCAGATGCTGAAAATATTACTATTGATAAAATTGGAGGTTAAATTTTGTGAAGCTTGTCCTTTTGGGAAGCAAAGTCAATTGCCATTGCCTTCCAAGTCAAGTTGGAGAACAAAAAGAAGGTTGCAACTAATTCATTCTGAAACTTGTGGTTGTATGGGTATTGCATTCTTAGTTGGTTCTACGTCTTGGTATTTACTCACATTTCCTTAATGATTGGTATAGAATGTGTCGGGGTTACTATTTGATGTAGAAATCAAAAGTGTCAAAACACTTCAAAATCCTTAAGGCCTTAGTTGAAAGATTATAGGATTTAAGAACAAATAATGGTGGTTAGTCCACATCAATTTTGTTTTGAAGTTATTGTGAAGAATGGGGTATTTGGCTACAATTGACTTGTTCGGAAATTCCTTTACCCCATAGCAAAATGGAGTCACAGAATGACTCAAGAGAACCTTGATGGGTATGGTAAGGTCAATGATGAAACAAAAATGTGGTAAGGTCAATGATGAAACAAAAATGTGGAAATATAATTTTGGCTAGATGGGTATTGGTTGAAGGAAAAGTACCATAGGAAGTATAGTTAGGATTGAAGCCAAGAATTCAACACTTAAGAATTTTTGGATCTACTTTTTAATTGTGTTTAGGGAACAAAAATTAAATTGTATATAGTAAGTAGAAAATGAGTGTTGGTTATGATGATCAAAAGAAGGGTTAGAGAATCTACATTCCAAAATTAATCAAAGTCACTATCGATAAGGATGTGGTTTGCAATGACGCTAATAAACATGAGAGGAAGAAGTGATGGAAGAAGAAAAAGTAGATAAGATAAGATAATTTTATTAATGTCCAACTAATGACCACAAAAGTAGGTCAATGGGACTACTGAATACAATGATGTCGTTACAATGTAGGAGTACCAAAAGGTCTCCTATAAAATGCAATTTGCAAAAAAGAAAGTAAAGTAGAGTAGAGAAGAGAGGAGAGACCTATGCTCATTGCTGAGGCATTGAAAGTCCTCGACCCCAAGTATGAGATGCCGCACAGGGGTGGAGATACACAGGGAAAGAATCCAGGAGCACATAAATCCAGAAGAAATGAGTTAGGTCTGTAACTTAGCTAAGAAGAATTTTCAGCAAAATTAAGCATGAAGAACAAGTTGAAGAGGGAGATATATTAAAGATGCATTCAAATTATAAGCTAATTATTGTTCATGCTATTATTTATCTAGTATTTTGTGTAAAACACATAACACTAGGACATGGGACACACATTGCAGACATGACTGTTTGACATGCGACTCGTAGGCTCCCAAAACATGACACATTGTGACGTGTGTGTCTATGTATGTATATTACAATAGCCCAAGGTTAGCTCAGTCGGTTGTCGCTAATGTTGGGCTTTGGGCTAGTTTGGTTCCAACAGGTGCTCAATTTAGATTCCCCTCTCTTAGGCACAATAGTTTACGTTGACAGTTTACTAGTGTGTGTGTGACTATGTTGCAGAAGTTTCTGGAACACGGGAACGTGGGTACGAGTATCAGATACGTCTAGAAGTTTCCCCCAAATTTGCAGGAAACACTAGGTTGGGAACGTCAATAATATATATTAAAAAAATATAAAAATAAAATAATTAGAAAAACATGAGAAGAGAAGAAACATAGAGAAGAAAAAAAACATTAACACAAATCGGATGACTTAACTTATCCCTTGTATTACGGTTGTAACTAGAATCTCTTAGCAGATGGAAATGGCAATAAAATCAAGATTACCATCCACGTCATTGATTATATAAGGTACTCTTTCTAAAGTGGGGACTTTTAGAGGTTATAGTCCTTATATTTGTGGCTATATGTATAGAGTAAGTTTTTAGTTTTGTGTCAACTATGATTAAAATGTATTAGAATATTATATGTTTACAAAACATTCTATGCCAAGGTTTCTGCAAAGGTATATAAATATTCAAATTTAAATTATTATAAAATAAAAATCAAGATATTTTTCATTTAAATGTAATATATGAATTTAGTTTTAAAGTAAGATTTAAAACCATTTCCAATTAGTTAAAAGTTTACTTTTTATTCATAAAGTAAGTAGTAAAATAAATAAATGTATTTTCTTTTATTTAATAATATATAAAAAGTCAAAATAGATTTACCTTTATTATTGATTAGCGATAACTGCAATTTAGCCTACGGATGAATGAATACTCTAGCACGAGCGGTAAACAGAGATCAGTGCACCAACTCGACAAGGTAGCACAAAAAAGGACTTATTGCAACTTAGTTTTCTAGAGAATTTATTTAGTCAACCATGTATATGTACGGTTGCAAGGAAATAGGAATGTTGTTAACAACCAACATGGAGATGATGAATGCATGGAAGTTCCCAGTGAAGGAAACTTACAAAAAGAAGTCCCCAAGTTCCCGATTTTAGAGGGTAAAAGTTCCCAATAAGTTCCCAACCATCCGGAATGGTTCCCATTGGACTGGGAAAGTTCCCTACAAGTTCCA
The DNA here is from genome assembly GCA_001517045.1 of Pseudotsuga menziesii. Lineage (NCBI taxonomy): Eukaryota > Viridiplantae > Streptophyta > Pinopsida > Pinales > Pinaceae > Pseudotsuga > Pseudotsuga menziesii. The sequence goes on along the minus strand of LPNX010817630.1, from coordinate 102,102 downwards.
AAGTTCCCTGGGACGTCGGAACTTCGGGAACGAGTTTCCTAAAAGCTGGGAGCGGTTCCCGTGCTACATAGGTGCGTGACAATAGCCCAAGCTTAGCTCAACCAGTTGTCGCCATTGCTTTTGGGCTTTGCGCTAGTTTTGTGGCAGCAGGTGCTCAATTCAGATTTTCCTCGGTGAGGCACAATAGTTTACGTTGACGGTTTACTAGGATGACACCCATGAATGTGGAATAACATCCCTTGGGCTTCCCTGTGGGGTTTTCCTTGGAATA